>JARWKJ010000015.1:39774379-40274379 GCA_029959095.1 Rhinichthys osculus | reverse complement strand
CAATAATATCCACATGCCACATTCCAAACTTCGAGGACGACGACATTATGTGATCAAATACCATCCGCTTGTTAAACACGCTCCACAGCGCCACCCAGTGCATTCAGTTAGAACTGCGAGTTAGTGTTAGGATTTATCACGGATTCACCGCTTAACGGCCAGCAAAGCAACGTATTTTCTAATAATAGTAATTACTGATCTAATATTCGAAATTCGTGCACATCCCTAAACAAGTGTGTCTCCATCTGTCAGCGGGAGTGCTTTAGAGATCTTGTGAACCCCTGAACTTCAGCGGTATGGAGGACGCTTGTGGAAACAGGAGTGTGTAGAGTTATGGTGTGTTCACACCGAACGCGAATTTAATTATTTGTGCGAGTAGATTACATACAAAGTCAATGCAACGACGCGAATAGACGCATCATTCACGCCGGGCGTTGCGAATGACGTGAATTGGGCGACGCGTTTGCCGCGAATGTCTTCCGCGCAAGTTGAAAAATTTGAACTCGAGCGAATGTTCAAGCGTCTAACTAAACGCGATAGACGCGTATTTGACGCTCTATTCGCGTTCGGTGTGAACACACCATTACAGTAACTGAATGATGCGCAGTATGAACTGTATATAATTTCGCTTCAAACTTTTGTTTTTACGCGCGTCAATTTCGCCATTGACACGCGAATTAACACAAAGTGGTCAAGCGTCAAACTAGACGCGGTAGACGCGAATTTGACGCGCTATTCGCGTCCGGTGTGAACGCACAGTCATTCGCGCCGCAGGAATTTTTTACGCGCGTAACGCGTCTTTGCATTGACTTAACATTGAAATCACTCGCGCCTGACGCGCTATTCGCGTCCGGTGTGAACGCACCATTACTGTGCGTTCACACCGGACGCAAATAGCGCGTCAAATTCGCGTCTACCGCGTCTAGTTTGATGCTTGACCACTCTGTGTTAATTCGCGTGTCAATGGCGAAATTGACGCGCGTAAAAACAAAAGTTTTTAAAAAAACAAAAGAGGCGAAATCCGGAGGCGAAAGTTTCGAAACCCGTTCGCGGCCATCTTTTTAGATGTTTATCGAGCATTAGCATTATTCGAGAGAGTCACCGCTCGTATATGCTCTGGAGAGCAGAAACAGCTGCGTAGGGGACATCGTCGCTGTACTCGGGTCCACCAGAGCCTCCGGAGGGTCTCAGGAGTTTCACAATTTGCTCCAGGAGCTAGGTTTGGTGGACCTAACGGTGAGGACGCTGACGAGGACAGCGTAGGCCGTATAAGCCCTCGGCCTCGAGTGGTCTATGCCTGTCGAGCCCGCGCTCTACAGCCCGGCGCGAGGTTCACCATCGCCGGCACACACCTAATCTGTCATTTATTTTTGTTTTGATAATAAATGAAGCCAGCCTCCAAAAGTGATTAATCTGTCCTGTTATTTTTCTCTCTCTCTCTCACACATCACTGTCCAGACACGAACTTATATGTTGGTTGTCTTTACATTATAATAATATTTCATATAATCTAGATATGGAATAAATAGCATTCAATACAAAATGAATATGTCTCATATATTGAAATCAAGTTTTATGTGATAAAATATTTGCTTTGTTGTGCATTAGAACCACAGTCATATATTACAAAATAATTTATTGAAGCATCCAGATACTTCACCACGTGACAGCAGCTAGGCTCCTGATTGGTTAACGCGGCGCGAATTGACGCAGAAGTTCAGATTTTTCAACTCGGGCGGCAGACGCGAATTCGCGTCAAACGCGTGAATGCACAAATAGCACTAACTAAATCATTCGCGCGTAACGCGCTTAACGCGCTTAACGCGCCAGACGCTCAATTCGCGCGAACGAGGCGTATTCGCGTCTACCGCGCCGCGCTCTACGCCTCATTCGCGCCGCAGGAATTTTTTACGCGCGTAACGCGTCTTTGCATTGACTTAACATTGAAATCACTCGCGCCTGACGCGCTATTCGCGTCCGGTGTGAACGCACCATGAGAGGATAGTATGAAGCGCTCACAGTTGTACTGTATTGTATGGAAGCTTGTCTCCGCCACAGAATAAAAAAGGTAATTGCGAAGAAATTTTTTTTATCTCGCAATCTGACTTTTTTTCTCACAATCGCAATTGCATGAGAAAAGATGTCAGTTGCGAGATGTAATTTTAGAGATAAATATATAAATATATATTTTTAATATTATTATTATTTCAATTAAACTGTATTTTTAATTTGAATAACAAACATATTTTTTTTCAAAAACGTTTTTTATACTTTGTATGATTTCAGTTCACGTTTATTCTATTTCAAGTAACTTTTTTAAATGCGTTTTTTTATATTATTATTTCAATTAACAATTTTTTTTTTTTTATGGTTTTAGCTAATGATAATAAGCCTGGGTCAAGTAGAGTGCATTGCATTGTGGGATACCGTATTGTATAATGCACACTAGCTCAACAGTTCTTCGGTGCTAAAGAGCTGATTTAAGTGCTTGTTTTAACATGATTTCTCTGTGTGTCTCAGACAGCAGTTGTGTGGAGGTTGTGCGGTTGTGTGTGTGTGTAACGGCTGCCGCGCTCATGTTCCCGTTACTAACGTGGGCCGGTTACAAGCTCCTCCCCTTCGACGCCCCTGCGCTCGACAGCACCCCCCTCAGGCTGCTCTACACACTGCGCTGTGCGTTCTTCGCCAGCGTGCCCATCGTGCTGGGTGAGGATCTATAAAACACACACATATATACATACAGTCAAACCTACATATATTCAGACACCCTCAACATTTCTCACATTATCAGTTTATTCGCTATAATTTAGACAATGGTGATAAACATGAGCAGAACCCAGAGTTCTCAGATCAGTGGATATTTGACTGGTTTTGTCCGTCCTTCTGTTAGACTCTCACACATGAATTATGTTGAATATCTGTCAGCTGTTAAATTTAACTACACAATTAGATAATACCAGTTTAGCTCAACCAGTGACCAAGCAATGCTTCATGTTGTTCAGTGTGTGTGTAAAAAGAGCATTAGCAATTACAGAAAACACACTTCAGCAGAACATGATCAGCTCAAAGTGGAGGAATCATTTCTGCTCCCAAATCTTTATAAATGTCACTGGTAGTCACTGGATGAAGAATATTTGGGTGTAATATGTCCCAGTTTACTCACTTACAGAAATGAACTATAGTGTCCTGATCACACTAGTAAAGAAATATCCAAAATGATATCTGGTGTGTGAATAGTTTCTGGTTTGACTGTATATATACACTACCATTAAAGCATTATTAATAAGCGTGGGCTGTGCTGCAGGTGTGCTGGTCCAGGGCCTGTCCCGGCTGCGGTTCGGGACGCTGAAGCCTCTGTTCGACGGGTCGTGGGAGAATCGCGAGGTCGTCGTTCACGGACTCTTCGTTCGAGACTCGCTCCACCTTTCCCTGCTCTTCTTCCTCCAGCTCGCTGTCATGGCGACCTACGCCCAACCGGACCTGCTCAAACTGGTGCCGCTGCTCACCATCGTCTTCGTGTTCGGCAGGTGTGTGTGTGTGTGTGTGTGTGTGTGTGCTGGGGAGGTACTCTCAAGACTTTTAAATTTAACATTTACATTACTGGAATACTGTTACTTTTAAATTGGAAAAATTTTACTTTTAAGAATTTTAAATGTAACATTTACGTTATTTAAATAGTGTTACATTTAAATTGTTACAATGTTACTTTTTAATGTAACATTTACATTTTTGCAATACTTGTAACTATGCAAATTTCTTTAACAATATTACTTTTAAATGTAACATTTACATTATTGTAATTGTTACCTTTAAATTGGAAAAGTGTTACTTTTAAAATGGGAAACTGTTACTCAAGTCTTTTAAATGTAACATTTACATTATTGCAATACTCTAAATCTCGCATTACTAATTATACATTACATTGGAGTAGGGAGAGATTTCCAACTGTATTTGTAAGTAAATAAATTCAATAAATAGAAATATTACGTGTTTCTTACTTGGAAAACTGTTACTTTTAAGACTTAAATGTAACATTTACATTATTCCAATACTCTAAAATAACATAACTAATAATACGTTAACATTACAATATTTGGGGAAGGGAATAGTAAATAAATCATGTAATTATTATTATTTTTAATGTTACATGTTTCTTGGAAAACTTCAATACTCTAAAATCACATTACTAATTTGTTACATGGTTTTGGGAAGGGAGAGATTTCCAACTAGTAAATACATTTAATAAAATGTTCTTATTTGAAAACTGTGACACTGATATTACGTTGTATATTCAAAAAGTAATTTCAAAGAGTACGCAACGCATGTTACTTTATGAAATACAAACCGAACAAAAGTCGTTCATGAAGTCGTTCTGAATTGAACGCTCACGTTGGGTTGTGTGTGTTTGTCGCTCGCTGAATCTCCTGTGTGTTGTCGTCCTCAGGCTGATCTACTGGGTGTGTGTGGCGTTCGCGTTGTGTGTGTTTGTCGCTCGCTGAATCTCCTGTGTGTTGTCGTCCTCAGGCTGATCTACTGGGTGTGTGTGGCGTTCGCGTTGGGTTGTGTGTGTTTGTCGCTCGCTGAATCTCCTGTGTGTTGTCGTCCTCAGGCTGATCTACTGGGTGTGTGTGGCGTTCGCGTTGGGTTGTGTGTGTTTGTTGCTCGCTGAATCTCCTGTGTGTTGTCGTCCTCAGGCTGATCTACTGGGTGTGTGTGGCGTTCGGCAGCAGTGTACGGGCGTTCGGACTCGCGCTCTCGTTCCTGCCGCTGCTCGTTCTTCTGGGAGCAAACCTGTATTTCATTGGCTCTGTGGGCGGACCGGAGGCGGTGTTTCACGTGGCCCCGCCCCCCACAGCCCCGCCCCCAAGACTACGATGGTGGGGGTGAACCAATCAGATGATCAGCATTCAGAATATATAAAGATGGACGTGACTTCAGAATGATCACTGGAATTGTCCGTCCAGACGATTGAATAATGAAGGATGAAGACTGGGAGAATCCCTCGGGACAGATTCTCTCTTGCACTGGCTGAATGGGATGAAGAAACCGGTTTAACTGCTGAACCTGTGCTTTGCTCTTTCAGGATCTGACCTCTATAGTCGAGTGAATCTCACAAAGCCTGTCTGAAATCTAAGAACAAATATATATGCTAACACGTCACTTAAAGCCTTTATGAAGAATGCATTATAAAGTATTTTTAATGCCTTGTAATGCACCTTATTGTATGATCTGAGCTCATGAATAATTGTAACCACAGTTATTATACATATATATTCATTCTTACACCTTTATATAAAACAATTTCAGATGTAAGAAGGAATCTGCGAATATTATAATGCATTTTTACTTTGGTTACAATTATTTATAATGCATGATAACATACTTTATGAATAACTTTATAATGCATTATACATTAAGGCTTCAAGTAAAGTGTTACCAAGTATATTTTATATTTTGTTTATCAAGTGAAGCTTGTTTTATGATCATTATGATGTCTTGCATTTTTTCATGACAAACACATTACCCTCCAAATGTTCATTATTGTTTTAAAAATGTCTTTCTAATAACTAATATAAAAAATAAATAACAGGGATATGTGTTTAATAGTCATGAAAAATCTCCTAAAAAGCCCTCTTTTATAAAGCAGTGTGCATAAAGTTGTTATTTGTAACCCGGATATGTTGGATAATAGTGTTTTTGTTTTACAGAAAATTATTTTGATGTTTCATATTTCATAAATGCATCATGCTGTGATTATAACTGTTGA
The DNA here is from genome assembly GCA_029959095.1 of Rhinichthys osculus. Classification (NCBI taxonomy): domain Eukaryota; kingdom Metazoa; phylum Chordata; class Actinopteri; order Cypriniformes; family Leuciscidae; genus Rhinichthys; species Rhinichthys osculus. Next base: position 40,268,612 of record JARWKJ010000015.1, on the reverse strand, counting down.
TTTGTGCCATATTCCTCATGTTTACTAATGTTTGCCCTTGAATCTGATGTTTATGAATAAATTATGCACTAGATGTTTGATTGACAGGTGTATGAAACATCAAACACACAACTTCATCCAATCAGTGTTGAGGAGGAGGAGCTTATGTAGAGAGAGAGAAACGGATGCAGTTTAAATCCATATTTACATTTTTATTAGTAACTGTCGGTAACAAAAACAGAAAGATTTCAGAGTGTTTTTAAATGTGGTGCAAATCAATGTTTACAAAATGCAAATGAGCATCAAACCGGCAGCGTTCTCCTAAACACACCAGAAGAAGAGCAACACTAAACCACTGAAGTCAGAGTCCCTGAGAGCCTTTGGTCATTTATTTCTCTAAACATCTGCATATATTTTAGGATTAAAGAGAAATTAATGTTTTAAAATTGGGCAAATAACTGATTAGGCACGCAGGATTATTATTAGTATTATTATGGGACACAGAACAAATAAGCATCATGTCTAAAAAAATGAACAAAATCAAATTATCACTCGATTTTTTTCCAGTTTTAAGTATAAAGGTGTAAAACATTCGTAATGTCTGAATCAAAACACTTCTTCCAGAGGGAGTTTGTCTGCAAATGTTCAGGCAAATCCTCCTCCTCATCATCAGTGACGTGCATGTGATCATTCTGATCGTCCAATCAGGGGGCCGTGACCTCAGCACTGATTGGCAGGTGTGTGTGCATTGGGGCGGGGCTTGTACCCTGACGTCTCAGTTGATTGGCTCGTAGATTGAGGATCGTGTCATCCTCTTGCGGACACACACAAACACTCCGCCCACGACGATGATGGCCAGCGGAGTGCCGAGTCCAACGGCTATGATGATAATGATTAACGTGGAGAAGGAGTCGGCTGGAGGGTCGCCCATGCCCATTAACACAGTCCTGGAGAGAGTTCACACAAACACTGTTCACACACACACACTCTCATACTGACAATACTGTGTTTAATATCAGGCACAGCTCATTTAATGTGTTGTAAAGCTGTTGGCTGCTGTTCAGAGTCTATAATTCACTCATTGGTAATTTGACACTTTCAGGACATTGATCTGTTTGTTTGAGCGGCTGACTCAACCAATCACGTGAGTTCGGGGGCGGGACTATCTGTTTGACTGACAAGGGGCGTGTTCAGGAAACCTACTTCACTTTTGAAACATTTAAACATGTATTTTACTCTTTTGGAAAAACTATACACACTTACTAAAAAGGTTAAGCAATAATATAGTATTAATATGTGCTTTATAGTTGATCACAGATGCAATTAGTGTAAAACTAGTCTAAGATCACTCTTAGTGATAAGATAATCAATTTAACAATTTAATATTTATTTAAAATGTAGTATTTTTAAATCATCAAATATTTAAAAATATTCAAGAACAATTCAAAAATATTTGTAATATTTCCCAAAAGATACTAATTGGCAAGTATGCATGAAAAAAAGAAAAAGAAAAAAAGATGAATAAAACAAAAAACAATTACAATCAATAAAATAACAATTTATATGAAGTATTTTTAATATTTTTAATTAAAATATTCAAAAACAAACCTAAAACCTTGTTTTTAAACTATTGTTTCAATATTTTATAATTTAATAACAGATAATAATCGGGAAGTATGGTAAAAAAAAAAAAAAAGTTTATTATAAACCAAAAATAAATAACAACAGAAAATTATAGTTAATTATAGTAATTGTATAATTAATTATTATATAGTATTTTAAAATTTACAATTTAAATATTTTATATATATTTTAAAGATTAATTTTGTAATATTTTAAATATTTTATTATTCCTTTAATAATACCAATCGACAAGTATGAGTAAAAAGGTAAATGAAGAAACCAATCGAAAATTATAATCAATAAAATAATAGAATATTTATTTAATACATAATATTTTTAATATCTTCAATTCAAATATAAAAAAAATCGAAAGCAATTACAATTTTAAAATATATTTATATTTATTTAATTTATATTTAATATTTAAATATTTAATTTAAAAAAATTACGTTATTTCCTAACAGATACTAATCAGCCAGTATACAGGTGAATAATTAAAAATACAGTTATCATTTTGATGAATATGGTTTACAGCTTATGAAAACCCCAAATATTAGAATATTAAGTGAAATCAATAAAAAAAAGGATTTTAAATACAGAAATGTCGGCCCTCCGAAAAGTATAATCATGCATATGTATATTTACTGTATATATACTAAATATATTAGTTTCACCTTTTAATTTGAATTACTGAAATACATGAACTTTTGCACGATATTCTAATTTTTGGAGTGTCACCTGTGTGTAAAGAGGTAAGTGATGGATCTAAAATGGCGTAGTGGTTGCACAGTGCAGCGGTGTGCTCTCACCAGCTGATGTATCGGGTGTCGCTGTAGAAGGCCGGGTCCTTATCGACCCCGAAGCTGATGTTGAGGCCGCGGGTCTGAGGCTGGCGGGAGAAGTAGGCCTGGACCAGCGCGGACGGAGGGACCCGGCTCACGGACACCAGAGGAGAGTGTCTGCAGGGCGTCGCGTCCTCGAACACCGGCGCCGGCTTACGGTACGCCACGGGCTTCCACTGGGAGAAACCCCACACACTGCTGGAGTTCGGCGGGAGCGACACCCAGTCAAACACCTGACAGGAGAACAGCACATAAACATCTTTCAATGGAAAACGGCAGTGTATGCAATAATAAATGATTTATCTTATCAGTGCACATCATTATTGTGTTAAATTTATGTTCCTCTTGCAGCATCTCTTCTTTTCTCTGATGATGTGGGCGGGGCTTTAACCTGTCACTCATATGAGATCAGCCAATAGCAAACCACAACCATCCAATCAGTTCCTCACAGACACAATCAAGCCCCGCCCACATGTGTTCTTGTTCCAGAAGCGCTTCACTCGATATACAGAACAATAGAGGAGAAAAGACAGCTTCATTTTGACTTAACTCTGTAAAGCCGGACATATGAAATATTAAAATATATATAGAAATTATGCTTTTTTGGCTCATATATAATGAGAATATGGAGAAAAAAAATCATAGGATACATTTTAGACTCAAACTGAACATACAAATATCCCTCTGGGGTTCTTCGTTTTCCAGTCACACTCAGGACCTTCGCGGTCAAAAGTGACCGGACCCATGAAATCAATGTTTATTTTTTTTTCAGTAAAATCAATGAAATTTATTTTTGTTCAATAATATTTTTTTTTTTTTTTTTTTTTGTGTTTTGAGAGAATTTTATGAAAATATATATGCAATAATTATGATCATTTTTTCCCATTGAATATAATAGAAAATTTATATATATATATTATTTTTATTATTTTTTAATTAATGCTGTATTTCAGGTTAAAGTGGATCCTTGGCCTATAGAAAACATTTTTTCAAATCACATTGGAGCCATCTGGTGGATGTAGTGAGCATAATTATCATGCAATATCATATTTTAACCACTAGATGGATTTACAGCCTCTGTAGAAAGGCTTGTGAATTCTAGTTGTTTTTGCACATATTTGCCTATTTTTTTTATTTTTTTCAGGTTGTGGATTTTAATTTATAATAAGTGATTCTCAAAGACTATTTTTGTCAAGTTTTTTGTTTGTTTGGTTGTTGTTGTTTTTTTTTTTTTTAATAAAATAACAATTCTATTATTTTCGCATAGACATGAAAATCACTATCCAAACTTAAATGGTTGTAAGTCAAGAATGCTTTGGAATATAGACCTATGGTTGGTCTTGTTTTAAAGAAGACATTTGCCAGATTATTGTAGATGTGAAATAAATTATGAAAGTGAAAGAAAAAAGTTTAAGTTAATGAAAATGAACCATGTAAAAATTTAATTATTTATATTTTATATAAAATATATATATTACAAAATATATTTTACTCTAAAACTGCAATAAAATGAAAGCCAAAAATCTTAAGAAGTTGTGTTCCAAATTTTAGGTTGATATCTCAAAAAATAAGCTTTCAGTCAAGATTTTATTTTGGCGCATACCAAACTTTTTCACTAGATGGAAAGCCAAGCTTCCTTACTGACCATATAAGGGCGCCTCCATTTTCATATATGTTTTGAGTGATCTGAACCATGTATTTCCATAATTTTCATACAATTTATGAAGTAGACATCCTATTCAGAAGTAGTATGGGTGGTTTGACAGTATTTCATTTGAATTCAACCTCTAATAAACGCATAAAAAGAGCACATATGTGCTGCAATAGGCCTGGAGGTTACTAAGGAAGAATTCCATCGTTTGATCTTACACTGTGTGTGTGTGTGTGTGTGTGTGTGTGTGTGTGTGTGTGTGTGTGTGTGTTCAAGAGAGAGAGACATAGTGTGTGACCTTTGCATTTTGGACCCAATGTCTCCCCTTTATTTGATTCATTGATTTTATTTCACATATTCTCACATTTCTCTGTTACAGTTTCACCAGTCTCATATTTCCCTATGTGTGTGTGTGTGTGTGTGTGTGTGTATTTTGCAACCTTGATTGTTCACAGTCTCATGCGTTCATTGCTGTGCGCTTTATTTCTTACATTGATGAATAATTGCTTTTATTTCACACGTTTCCCAAAATTAGCTTTTGCAATGACACGCGTTCATTTGTGTACATGCGTGTGTTTTTGTGTGTATAAGTGTGTGTGTGTGTGTGAGTGTATTTGTCTGTTTTGCACTCTTGATGTTTTAGAGATTCCCCCCTTCACTGTTGGTGTGCTTTTTTCCTGCATCGTGGCTCTGATTTGTAGATTGTACGCACAAATAAACTCTGTATTTTCATATTTTTGCCAATTTCCCATTCATTTCCTATGGCCGGTCATTTTTGACCGAAGGTCCTGAGTGTGACTATTTTTTTTATGACCACTTAGACTTTTCAAATCCTGTCCCCAATTTTTGTGTGTGTTCGTATACCAAGTACCATAAAAGTCACCAAGTTTCGTACCATTCCGACGAAGTTACGATTTTTAACATTTTTTTATTTTAAAAAATCCGGTCAGAAATGACCGAAGAACCCCAGAGGGATATACATGTTGCTGCAGTTGCAGATATTTATATGGACAAAACGTGATGTAATTCTGTAATGTGAATGAGATCTTTATCACAGTATAGCAGATCCGTACATAAAATGCATATAAATATCAATATCTGCCAATAATATGTCTTAGTAAGATGATATTTAAATGCTTAGTTTTATGATCAAAGCTCTGTAGTTTTTAAAACAATGCAACACAATGATGATTTAGAGATGAATATAAACCTGATGATCATATTTGATACTAGTCTGGCTGAAATATTACATATTGACATATTACAATATTAAAGTTATTCTTGATAAAATCAGCTCAGATCTGACACACATGAAGCTCGAGCTGAAGGACGTTTGTATAATTATACTAAAAGACTTTTACTGGATAAAAGAGTCTGAACTGTCAATCAGAGACAGAAGGATGAGAGATTGAGCGAGACAGCAAATATTTCACCATTTACAGGCTTTGGATATTCATGCCTCACAAATGATACAGTAGGGTTTAATAATCTGAGGAAATGTCACATGACGCACGGGTGTATTTGTGGTAATAACAATACATTGTATGGGTCAAAATGATCGACTTTTCTTTTATGCCCAAAATCCTCAGGATATTAAGTAAAGATCATGTTCCATGAAGATATATTGTAAATTTCCTTCCGTAAATATATAAAACATTTATTTTTGTGAGTGAATGCAAGGGGATTTTCTCAATGTTTAGATTTTTTTTGCACCTTCAGATTCCAGATGTTCAAATAGTTGCATCTCGGCCAAATATTGTATATCCTAACAAAACATACATCAATAGAAAGCTTATTTATTCAGCTTTCATGTGATGCATAAATCGAAATTTCAAAAAATGTACCCATGTAACTGGTTTTGTGGTCCAGGGTCACATGTATCATCGGTTCCCACAAGGGGGCGTCGGCGTCATATTTTGAAAAGTGTTGAACAGTGAGCATTAAAACAGCAGTCCGTAACTTTTTTGTGGTCAGAATTGACGAAATTTCTATAATGAGCGAGTACATCATGAATCCATTTTCCAAACCGTGTTTTTGTCTTATCCTGAGTCACTATGGTCCACCTATAGTCAGTGTTTATATCGGGAGTATATTACACTGGTTCGGGTCGCACCGCTGGAGTAGCAGTGACTGCGTGACTCGTCATAGATATAATGATGCAATCCTCACACTGATTGATAAAGCCTCACAAATAACATAGAAGTATTAAGGTCCCAGACACCAGTCATTTTGTAATAGCCTGTATTCATTATTTCTTCCCTATATATATTTTTGTTATTGCACTTCAAATAGGGCTAATTAATAGGCTACTCCTAGGTTTACGTTTTTAAATTGCAAACTGATGTTTTTGTTATAGTATTTTCAATATTATTTGTGCATAAACATATCTGGTTATAGTAATAAACATACCGTTTGGTTAAAAACAAAACATTTTGTCATCCTTGCTGCAAGCTTACAAGAGCGACAATATCATTAAAGGGATAGTTCACTTTGAAATTAATTTTTGGTATGTTTTAGCTTACCTCAAGGGCATCCAAGATGTAGGTGTCTTTGTTTCCGCAGTAGTTTCAATTTTGATATTTTTAGGTCAAACCGTTCTTGACCTAATATCGTTTTTACCTCTTGTAACGCACAGACCGAAGCGCCGGCGCCCTCAGATCACTTGGACGTGGCTGTGTTTACAAGAGGTAAAAACGATATAAATACTGTTCGTTTTCTCACACAAACCGCTCGTTTCGTGTCTTAGGCCATCAATGTGTACTTACATTTACAAGTCATTAAATCATGTTTAATTTGGACTTCTCTGTGCTGCTCTTTGAGGTGGTGACCATAGACCTGCATTATATGACTGACAGACAAGAACGGTTTGACCTAAAAATATCAAAATTGAAACTACTGCGGAAACAAAGACACCTACATCTTGGATGCCCTTGAGGTAAGCTAAAACATACCAAAAATTAATTTCAAAGTGAACTATCCCTTTAAATGTGAAGGGGGGCCCTAAAATATTTTCTTGGGAAAAAGGGGGTCTCAGACACAAAAAAGGTTAGGGACTGGTCACATATATGAAACAGTAGAGTTTAATAATCTGAGAAAATGTCCAGGTGTGTTGAAGTTTGTACCTTGAAGATGGAAGGAGTGTATTCATCATCTATGGAGCTGCGCACATCCACTCTCCCCTGGAAGCCGGCGTCCCCGACCGACTGAAACTCCAGAGCGAAGCGAGAGCGGTTCCCCCGCGGCGCCGCCCCGTCCAGCCACACGTGCAGCTGAGAAGAGTTGGAGTGATGCAGGAGACTCGGCCACGCTCCGTCCCGGCCCGCAGACTCGAACAGCGACAGCTGAGGAGAACACACACACACACACACACACACACACACACACACACACACACGGGTGAGAGACTGCAGTCGGCCTCCACAGATTACACTCCAGGATATGTGTGTGAATGAGCTCGTCCTCTAAATGCCTTAATCATCATAGACATGAAGGAGGGGGAGTTATATTGTTTCGTCACTATTTGGGTTTATCACATCATTTTTCGATTAATCGTTTTTTAAAATGTGGTCGATTCAAAATAGATTCTCAGAGCCCATGAATCGATTTTTTTACATATTTATTTATCTATCATCACCCAGAAGCCAGTGTTAGTGTTCCTCCACTGTTCACAGGCCTGCATGTTACAGAGAATGCTGGGAGACTTTATGTGTGTTTTATCTTAAACATAATATAACCTGACCGTGTGTGATCAAGGCGTTCACTGTTCACTCGTCCAATTTACAGCATCAATTTTTCATCTTGCATCAAAATCCTGTCTTTTCATCGTATGCATTTGAAATATAGAGTTGGGTTCTGTTTTAATGTGCCCAAGTGTACCTGAAATAAAAGAGTTTAATATACAGGTTTGTGGCTCTTCATTTCTTTTTATTGAGACCTTGTGAATCGAATCGCATTGAGACCTTGTGAATCGAATCACATTGAGACCTTGTGAATCGAATAGTATTGAGAGCATGTGAATCGAAATCGAATCGAACTGAGAGCTTGTGAATCGAAATCGAATCACATTGAGACCTTGTGAATCGAATCGCATTGAGACCTTGTGAATCGAATCGCATTGAGACCTTGTGAATCGAATCGTACTGAGAGCTTGTGAATCGAAATCGAATCACATTGAGAGCTTGTGAATCGAATCGCATTGAGAGCTTGTGAATCGAATCGCATTGAGAGCTTGTGAATCGAATCGCATTGAGAGCTTGTGAATCGAATCGCATTGAGAGTTTGTGAATCGAATCGCATTGAGAACTTGTGAATCGAATCGCATTGAGAGCTTGTGAATCGAATCGCATTGAGAGCTTGTGAATTCGAATCACATTGAGACCTTGTGAATCGAATCACATTGAGACCTTGTGAATCGAATAGTATTGAGAGCATGTGAATCGAAATCGAATCGAACTGAGAGCTTGTGAATCGAAATCGAATCACATTGAGACCTTGTGAATCGAATCGCATTGAGACCTTGTGAATCGAATCGCATTGAGACCTTGTGAATCGAATCCGCATCACATTGAGACCTTGTGAATCGAATCGCATTGAGACCTTGTGAATCGAATCGTACTGAGAGCTTGTGAATCGAATCGCATTGAGAGCTTGTGAATCGAAACGCATTGAGAGCTTGTGAATCGAATCGCATTGAGAGCTTGTGAATAGAATCGCATTGAGAGTTTGTGAATCGAATCGCATTGAGAGCTTGTGAATCGAATCGCATTGAGAGCTTGTGAATTCGAATCACATTGAGACCTTGTGAATCGAATCACATTGAGACCTTGTGAATCGAATAATATTGAGAGCATGTGAATCGAAATCGAATCGAACTGAGAGCTTGTGAATCGAAATCGAATCACATTGAGACCTTGTGAATCGAATCGCATTGAGACCTTGTGAATCGAATCGCATTGAGACCTTGTGAATCGAATAATATTGAGAGCATGTGAATCGAAATCGAATCGAACTGAGAGCTTGTGAATCGAAATCGAATCACATTGAGACCTTGTGAATCGAATCGCATTGAGACCTTGTGAATCGAATCGCATTGAGACCTTGTGAATCGAATCCGCATCACATTGAGACCTTGTGAATCGAATCGCATTGAGACCTTGTGAATCGAATCGTACTGAGAGCTTGTGAATCGAAATCGAATCACATTGAGAGCTTGTGAATCGAATCGCATTGAGAGCTTGTGAATCGAATCGCATTGAGAGCTTGTGAATCGAATCGCATTGAGAGTTTGTGAATCGAATCGCATTGAGAGCTTGTGAATCGAATTGCATTGAGAGCTTGTGAATTCGAATCACATTGAGAGCTTGTGAATCGAAATCGAATCACATTGAGAGCTTGTGAATCGAATCGCATTGAGAGCTTGTGAATCGAATCGCATTGAGAGTTTGTGAATCGAATCGCATTGAGAGCTTGTGAATCGAATAGTATTGAGAGCATGTGAATCGAAATCGAATCGAACTGAGAGCTTGTGAATCGAAATCGAATCACATTGAGACCTTGTGAATCGAATCACATTGAGACCTTGTGAATCGAATAGTATTGAGAGCATGTGAATCGAAATCGAATCGAACTGAGAGCTTGTGAATCGAAATCGAATCACATTGAGACCTTGTGAATCGAATCGCATTGAGACCTTGTGAATCGAATCGCATTGAGACCTTGTGAATCGAATCCGCATCACATTGAGACCTTGTGAATCGAATCGCATTGAGACCTTGTGAATCGAATCGTACTGAGAGCTTGTGAATCGAAATCGAATCACATTGAGACCTTGTGAATCGAATCGCATTGAGACCTTGTGAATCGAATCGCATTGAGACCTTGTGAATCGAATAGTATTGAGAGCATGTGAATCGAAATCGAATCGAACTGAGAGCTTGTGAATCGAAATCGAATCACATTGAGACCTTGTGAATCGAATTGCATTGAGACCTTGTGAATCGAATCGCATTGAGACCTTGTGAATCGAATGGTACTGAGAGCTTGTGAATCGAAATCGAATCACATTGAGAGCTTGTGAATCGAATCGCATTGAGAGCTTGTGAATCGAATCGCATTGAGAGCTTGTGAATCGAATCGCATTGAGAGTTTGTGAATCGAATCGCATTGAGAGCTTGTGAATCGAATCGCATTGAGAGCTTGTGAATTCGAATCACATTGAGAGCTTGTGAATTCGAATCACATTGAGAGCTTGTGAATCGAAATCGAATCACATTGAGAGCTTGTGAGTCGAAATCGAATCACATTGAGAGTTTGTGAATCGAATCGCATTGAGAGCTTGTGAATCGAATCGCATTGAGACCTTGTGAATCGAATCGCATTGAGACCAGTGTTGGGCAAGTTACTTTTAAAAAGTAATTAGTTACAGTTACTAGTTACTACTTCCAAAAAGTAACTAAATTACTTACTCAGTTACAAATTTTAAAAGTAACTAGTTACTTAAGAAAGTAACTATTGCGTTACTTTCAAGTAAAATTAAATTTTAAATGCTCAAATGTGACCCCACCTCTACCCCTCTTTAACGGAACTTACAATACATGTTCAATTATTTATGATAAATCTGAATATTATAATGAAATGGACACTTAATACAATACATTATTAACAGAAACATGAAACATTGTACACACATCTAAAAAAAAAAAAATGTTGCTGTGGAACAAAGTGAGACTAGCCTCCAATCAAATGCCATGTAGATATTATGTTTATATAGTGGATCAATGCAAATAACACAATAGATGTTTTGGAACTTTTGATATTTATTGCCCCTCAACAGGACACAACTGGGCAAAATTAAATTAAGCTTGTTAAGCTCGTCGCCATACCTGTCTCTCGTTGACTGACTGGCTTGCTTGTGTTGTTCATTGTGTGTCCTGTCCTGTCCGACTATGCGTTATGATGGGTCGTTCGCAATTCATGAGCGTTAGCCGTTAGTGATGATGGGTCGACTCATTCGCGAATGAGCTTTTGATGGGTCGTTCGCGAATGAGCATTAGTGATGATGGATCGACTCGTTCGCGAATGAGCTTTTGATGGGTCGTTCGCGATTCGCGAATGAGGCGACTCTAAGAGCCGGCTCTTTTAGGTGAACGTCGGGAGCTGGCTCGCATATCTAAAGAGCCGACTCTATTTTTACAAATTTAGCCTATAGAAAATAAATAATTATGTAATAAAAATTTAAATATTATAGTCAAAGTCATTTAAAGAGCCGTTTGTGAGCCAAAAGAGCCGGCTCTTTTCAGTGAGCTGAGTCAAAAGTGCCGAATGCCTACTACTATGCGTGCTTTCGAACACCCGCCCAACTCTACCTCTGATTGGCTTACAATGACATTTTACTCTACCTCAGTCTTCAGCATTTATGCGCTTGTCTCGTGCTCTGCCCACTAACCAAGGAAGAACAGTAAAAAAAAGTATTTGCCTCTCGCTCAGAGATCTAGTTGGTCTGATGAAAAAAAAACCCCAGCTTCATCAGTTTTAGTAACGCACGCATTTTTTGGCAGTAACGGGAACGGCGTTATTAAGATGAGAAGAGTAATCAATTAGATTACTCGTTACTGGAAAAAGTAATGCCGTTAGTAACTAGTATCACTGATTGAGACCTTGTGAATCGAAAACGAATCGTATTGAGAGCTTGTGAATCGAAATCGAATTGAGAGCTTTTGAATAGAAATCAAATCACATTAAGAGGGGTAAACTGTGACAGGATAAAAGGTTTGAGATCTGGATGTTCTGGGTTCGTTCTGACGCCGGTGAACCCAAGCTGTGCTTTGCCACTGCTATGCTGTAATAAACTTCATTTTTGAGATCTTCGACGTCCACATCATATTTCTTACACATGAATCATCTCCATATTCAATTCAATTCAATTCACGTTTATCTGTATAGCGCTTTTCACAACACACATCATTTCAAAGCAAGTGCATGAGTCCATATTACAATTCACTGTGTTCTGTGTGTGCTGCAGTTCTGCTTACTCTCAGACAGAGCGAGCCGTTGACGAAGCTCTCGGTGTTCTCCCGGCCGCAGAGCGTGATCACATGATCCGAGTGGTTGGCGGTGGCGTTCAGGTCCGACCAGATGAAGTTCTGGAGCTCGTACGGAGAGTAGAAACTGGACTCTGCTGTCGTCTGTGGGTCAGCGGTGTTGTTGACGTCATCGTACTCCCAGATCTGAGACACACACACACATCAGTGTTCACTTCTTACCTTCATTCCCATGGTTTGCTAATGTTATTCATTTCCTTTCTCTTTATAACCCTTAAAAGCATGAATGTTTCGCCAGTCATTATCACATAATCAGGTCTGGATATATATCTAACACGAATGGATCTCGACCTGTCGTGATAATATAAAACTCTCCTGATATTAGAGTCACACTTACAGAAGTATGAAATAAAGCATATTTTGTCCTTTTGGAGCTTGTAAGGGTTCAGTTTGAGCAGATGTTTTATCCCATCATCATTTCCTCAGTGCATTCAGCCTCATATTCGCCATCTCACACATATTCTCACATCTTTAAAATCTATATTTTGACCGCTGACAGCTTCTTCACCAGACCCACCATCAGTGACACTCATGTGTGCTTGTGTTTGTGCTGTAAATCACTGAGGTTTTCAAGTGTTGCTGATGATTCCTCCTATTCTTTTGTTTTCTGCCTGCGGCAACTATGAGTGAAACACGTCATCAGTGTGTGTCAGTCAATCGTGTGGAATAAAGGTGAATTGCTCTTATTCAGTCATTAAAGGTTCAACTATTGTTGAAAAAAAAAAACACTGTAACGGTCGTTAACAAAAAATGAATGGCAAAACAGGTATTATTTTATAATTTAATTTTTTTCTTGTTATATAGTTTATAATGAATTGATTGAGAAATACTGAGAAGGTTGATATCTAACTTTAAAATAATGAATGAGGAGGAGGGCGGTAGTGAATGACGTCCCGGGTCACTAAAGACTCGAGGTATACGTTTAAGGGTTATTTCGGTTATTTTAAAGGGTTAATTCACCAAAAAATGTAAAAAAATATACAGGAAAATTCTGTCAGTAATTATTCTCCCTCATGTTGTTCCAGACCCGTAAGACTTTCGTTCATCTTCAGAACACAAATTAAGATATTTTTGATTAAATCTGAGAGCTGGATGGCTCCTCCATAGGCTTCTGTGTTATTAAAACTTGCCGGCCCAGAAAAGTTATTAAAGACATCGTTAAAATAGTCCGAGTGACTAGTGGCTTAACCTTGCATTTTTGGGTGAACTATCCCTTTTAACAGTGTTCCTGTAGTGACCAGGAGCAAATGTCATAGGTTTAATCCTTGATCCTCGACCCACAATAGAACTACTAAATTGGCCAGTTATCTATTTATTAAACATTTTAAAGAAATCCCCTCCAAATAGAGATTAAGTGACCATGATCTAGAGATAGAGAGAGGAAGACGTAGACAAACATGTACAGAGAGAGAGATGCATGAAATGACCCGTCTCACCCTGGTGAACACTAGTGCGGAGCTGTAGGTCACGCTGCTCTCCGGCGCCACCGTCAGGCTGCCTGAGGAACTGCGGTTGATGAACTCGGGCCAGTTGACCTGCACTACGGACTCGGTGCTGTTCGTGTGGACCAGCAGCAGCGCTGGAGCGCCTCGGTTACACAGCAAGAAGTGCAGCGTGTCGTTGAGTCCCAGTCCTCGCGCGTGGACCAGAGCGACTCCCGGAGGAAGAGACGAGGGGGGATTCAGACCCGGGTTCAGCTCGACTGACACCTGAGGACACCAGAGAGAAGTGTGTGTTCATCACATCATTAACTGATCACAAACCCCTTACCACAACTGGAGACGTGTCAGATTCAGTTTAGAGTGTGTGTTGAATATCGTTGTTGTGAATTCAGATGATTTACAGTCAAACCAAAAATTATTCAGACACCAGATATCATTTTTTATATTTCTATACTAGTGTGTGCAGGACACTATAGTTTATTTATGTAAGTGAGGAGAGCAAAATAAAGTAAACTGGGACATATTATACCCATAAACTCTTCATACAGAGACTACCAGTGACATTTATACACATTTCGGACAAATTAATAAACATTATTTTGAGCTGATCACGTTTTGCTGAAGTGTGTTTTCTGTAATTGCTAATGCTCTTTTTACACACACACTGAACAACATGAAGCATTGCTTGGTCACTGGTTGAGCTAAACTGGTATTATCTAATTGTGTAGTTAAATTTACCAGCTGACAGATATTCAACATAATTCATGTGTGAGAGTCTAACAGAAGGACGGACAAAACCAGTCAAATATCCACTGATCTGAGAACTCTGAGTTCGGCCCATGTTTATCACCATTAGCTGAACTATAGCGAATAAACTGTGATAATGTGAGAAATGTAGAAGGAGTCTGAAATATATTTTGGTTTGACTGTATATCAGCAAGGTAAAGTTTTCAAACTGACTAACATAGAGGACATTTTGTTGAATCGCAAAACCTAACTTGTGATAGTGTTGGAATTATCAAACAGATCAGTAATGTTTTGCTTTATATATGCTAATATTTTCCTGCAAAATGTCCAGTTGTCAAAGTTACATAGTTACAATGTAACTGTATGACTTCAATCATGACAAATTAAGAAATTACACTTTATCGCTTGTCAATTAAACATTTATATTAAACTGAAGTTATTTATAAATGGTCAAATGTCTCTAATGCTGTGACTGTAAATGCTTTGTATATTAGTTTAACTGAGTCACTGAAAAGAACCAGTTCAAATGAATGATTTGTCATCATTATTAATAATGTACATTAATATTGTAAATGTAGAATTATATTCACACTACACTAAATCAGTTGTACTTGGGTGTTTATGGGTTTCAAAGGTCTTATGAAACAGCACATAAATCATAATTCATTTATATAATACAGTTTCATGGAACTTATACTGAAATACTATCTAGTTCTGATCCAACCTTTCAAAAACACACAAAGAGGTAACCTGAGAACCAGCTTTTTGTAAGAGATGAGCCTATATATACAGAAAAAAATGAACAATTATCAATAAAACTTGACACATGGCTTCAGCTGTAATAACACCACGTTCAAAGACTAGATTAAAAAACGAAACGTAAAAATAATTTTTTTTTCTATGAAGTGTCTATTCTGTAGGTGTTTGCAGCTTAAAGGCTATTTGTTGTTGCAGCGGTATGAAGTTTGTTTCATTGTTTTCGGTTGATCTCAATGATTTATTCTCACCTTTCGTCGAAATGTATCTCCATTTCCCAGAAACCCAAGCGCGGCACCGAACACAACAAACAGCACCGAAAATATAAAATTCACTTTAAACATCGACATGTTTTAAATTCTGAACACAAAAGCGGAATGAAGAACTGACATTTCTGCTGGGCTGTTTTGGTTTCAGTCAATCATGTGACCCACGGCGTGACGTGACGTCACCACGTCACATCTCACGTACACTGATCTATATAGAATAAACGTCATGAGCTCAGCTATCCAGTCATTATATAGATCAGTGGTGAATCCCCAATCTCGTGATCATCCGGCAGTCACTTTTTTTTTACACGTGCAAAGTGAAATCTCGGTAAAATTACTAGATCTTGATTTCGGGGATCGAATTTTCTGGATATCTGGTTTCGGGTTGCCTTCATACAGAACTCCGGCCATTTTCATCGGTTTCCCTGAATTAAAACCCTGTGTTTTAGCGAAAATATCGGGGACTTTCGGAATTCTTGGGTACCATTAACAAACATGCCTACACGTTTTAACCCGTAAGTATGTCAATATCCAACAGCCATATTGAATGTTTGGCTCTTATCTTGTTATTAGGTTTATTTATGTTTAGAAATGTCAAAACACAAATTAGCCAAATAAACAATAAAAAAATAAAATAAAAAAAACTTTCAACTAGGCACAAGAGTTTTAGTTGGCTACGTCATAACGTATTGGATATTGTTACTTTTAATAGATTTTTTAAAATCAAGACAAGTAGTCCTAATATAATACAAAATAAAGAAGATAAGCATAAAAGAACATTTAAAAAAAAAAAGAAAAGAAAAGGGGCAAAGCAAAAAGGACAGAAAAAATTTCTAAATATGATTTAAAGGGCCAGTTCATGATTTACTCACCGTCATGTTGTTTCAAACCTGTATGAATTTCTCTGTAATGTTGAACACAAAGGAAGATAATTTTGTAGAATATTTGTAACCAAACAGTTAATGGGCACCATTGACTTCAGTATTTTATTTTTCCTACTGTGGAAGTTAATGGGGACCGGCAACTGTTGGATTATTCTTTCTTCAACAAAGGATTGTGTTCAACATTACAGAGAAATTACAATACAGGTTTGGAACAACGTGACGGTGAGTAAATGATGACCGAATTTTCCTTTTTAGGTATTAATGTAATCAATAAACTTGGGGAAGTATGATGAAATCTAATATTTACTCAGGCTTTAAATTAAGGCAACCTTAGTGTTATAATATAACCTTTATTTAATATTTAAACAGTTAAAGTGAGCATGTACAGATCTAGCCCATAATCAGCCCTTTTCTATTCTCCTCAGGCACAAAGCGCTGGTTTTACTGCCATGCATCTTTTACTGTGCAAGTGAGTATTTTACTTCTGCAGTGTTTTAATGTCAGTATTTATTGAATGAAAGCATATATGAATATGTGATTGTGTGTATCCTCAGGCTGTGCTCCTCGACAGAAGCCGTGTGTTCAGTGTGCTTTATCTTGTGACGGTGAAGATGTTCTCGAGCTGAAGAAACACCACAGCGTTCGTGTGGACGTCGAGCATCTTTCAGACACAGTTCATGAGGAGATATGTGCCGTCTCGAGCTTGTTCACAGGAGACGGCTGTTCTGTGGTCGTGCCGGACTGCTCGAAGTGGAGCGATCCGATCACACTGAGAATATATGCTGATGATAACAAGTCCTCGGCTGAGTTTCTCTACATCAACAGGGGTTTAAAGCCGGGTAAGACCTCATATAATCAACGCTTGAAGAACTAGTTCACCCAAAACTGAACAGTTTGTCAGTTTTTAGTCATCGTTATTGTCTTCTAATGTTTCTGTGAAACGTGAATATACAGTCAAACCAAAATATATTCAGACACCTTCAACATTTCTCACATCATCACGGTTTATTCGCTGTAGTTCAGCTAATGGTAATAAACATGAGCAGAACTCAGTTCTCAGATCAGTGGATATTTGACTGGTTTTGTCCGTCCTTCTGTTAGACTCTCACACATGAATTATGTTGAATATCTGTCAGCTGTTAAATTTAACTCCACAATTAGATAATACCAGTTTAGCTCAACCAGTGACCAAGCAATGCTTCATGTTGTTCAGTGTGTGTGTAAAAAGAGCATTAGCAATTACAGAAAACACACTTCAGCAAAACATGATCAGCTCAAAGTGGAGGAGTCATTTTTGGTCTCAAATGTGTATAAATGTCACTGGTAGTCTCTGTATGAAGAGTTTATGGGTATAATATGTCACAGTTTACTTTATTTTGCTCTCCTCACCTACAGAAATGAACTATAGTGTCCTGCACACACTAGTAAAGAAATATCTAAAATTATATCTGGTGTCTGAATAGTTTTTGGTTTGACTATCATTTGAGTTACTATATATTAAATCTATAGTCTAAATCTATAGCCTATACACTAAACAAGCGATTGCTTTACTCGCTCTCTCAAATCTTCCAGTTTCCACAGACTGTGATCCAGACGCCGTATCAGACAGAGACAGTGAGTGAACAATTAAACATTTAAAACTCTTTATAATCTAAGTGACGATGACTGTGTTGTTTACATGCACCCTCATAATGCATTATTGCAGTTAAAGTTTACCTTGTGTTAACACCATACTTTGATCAAATGAATGCATTATGGCTCATAATTGAAGCAAATATAATCGTAGTAAAACATATGCTGATTTTAATTGTGATAAAGAGGCAAGAAACTGAGTTCATGTTGACAGTGTTGCACAGAGATATTTTTAGGTGCATCATGAAAATGACTGCGGATATTAAAGAACCGCGAACAAATCAGAGTATGCAGTAAAGCAACTCTTACTGTACGAGTTCATCATCTGTGCTATGAAGTATGGGGTTAAAAATAACCACAACTAATCAGAATAATCAGAAGAGGTTTGTGGCGGTCATCCAAACATGACATTAAAGTCCCCCTGTAGTCGATAATTGTATCCCTTAAAACTCATCTTTGATCACCAAAATTACATATTTAAATGTTTTTTACTTGAATTAAATGTCTTCATGCCTTTAAATATCTTGACTGTAACTCGACACCCTTGCCTCATTTAGTATGTGCGAGTCTATGAATATGCAAATGAGCCCCGCCTCCACTCACTCACTCAGCTCAGAGATCCACTGGTTGACATTTACATTTACATTTACATTTATTCATTTAGCTGACGCTTTTATCCAAAGCGACTTACAATTGCTATATATGTCAGAGGTCGCACGCCTCTGGAGCAACTAGGGGTTAAGTGTCTTGCTCAGGGACACATTGGTGTCTCACAGTGGATTCGAACCCGGGTCTCTCACACCAAAGGCATGTGTCTTATCCACTGCGCCATCACCACCCCATTGACGATCACACGTTGATCTGATTGGTTACAAGGTCGTTTGTGACGTCAGAAACACCAGCGATTTCAAACCGTGTTTTTGAGACTGTCTTTGGTTCACTGCAGTTTTAAAGAGGAAATACTCAGCAATGCTGTCGACTTATGAACTTACACATGGTGTGACTTAAAGCGTATTAAACACCACATAGACACATAAACAACATTAAACGCTGGGTTTTCAGCACAGATTTATTGTAAATGATCTGCATTATTGGTGCACATGTAAACATAGTCATTGTTAGTGTTGAATGAGGAGTTCATGCTGATCTGTGTGTGTGTGTGTTTCAGAGCCGAATGTTGCAGACGTGAATCTCTCACACACACTCCTGGTTCTGCTCGCTTTGCTTCTCCATCTTCTCCCACCGTGAGGGACTGAGATAACGACACACACACACACACACACACACACCCCAGATCCAGTGCCGGATAAATCCTGCTCTTCTCCACTGGAGCAACGATGGATGTCTTAACACACACATACAGCATTACAACACTATCATTTAAGCCCTCATATCACCAGAACATTACAAAACTAAACCTTTATGACCAAAAGTGCATTCACATGACTGTTGTTGCGACACCATTCCTCTAAACTACATGGTTTTGTATCAAATTTCATATTTTTATACTAAATTGGACCCTTACCAAGTTACACTGCCACTTTATAATGTGAAAAATGCTGTACTGAATGTATATTTATATTAAATATTTATATATTTAAGTGTTTTGTGCACAATTTCTTTACAAAAAGAAAGCTGTAAGTTATACCGCGACAATGCAACACTTGCTGGAAAATTGTTTGCATTATAAATGGGTTTACAGTTAAATAGTGTTATAGTCATATTTCTTTATTACTTTGTTTACATTTTAATTAGTATTTTAATCAAACAAAATAAATACAAATATAAGAATAATAATTGTAATTAGATTAGATATTAGTTCTGCCTTTTTTGTAATGAAACAATCCACATAGTTTCATGGCTAGTGTAAAATATATATGGCTGCAAATGATGTCAAGCACTGACAGGAGAGTGACCCCCAATTTCCACCAACTGCGGAACGGCTGCGGATCCGCTCAGGAACGGCGGCGGAGTCAATAGGTTTCCATTAAAGTCAATGTGTGCATTTTCACTGACTGCGGAACGGCTGCGTTCCGACTCCGTCCCAGCTCCGGCGTCCCGCAGCCCTCCGGAGAAGATACGCAGAGTTTCTATTTTTGCCGGATGCCGGAGAGCGCCGCAGGAAGTCGAGCAGAAACTAAATAAAACATCCGGTAATTTCCAAAATAAAAATATAGTTTTCACTTTTCCAACAAGAACAATAGTTAACTTTATTTACACAGCCTACTACTTTCCCAATACATTCAAAAAGGAACCCAAATAAACATTTAGCATTTTATAAGTTGATTATATTTAATTTTAAATATAGTATTAGAATCACAATAATCTCCACAAAAAAGGGAGATCAGCAGGTCAGAACAGAGTTGTTTCCCCTGTACTCCTCTGGATGGAAACAAACTGTTGCTGGTTTTGTGGTTCTGTTTATAGAAACTACATCCTGTTATATCGCGCGATCAAACGTAAATTCGCGAGATATCGTGTGTCCTCGTGACTTCAGCTGTCAGTCATGGCCGCAGCCGTTCCGCAACAAAGAGAGCGAACCCGTGAGAAACGCTAGGAATCTGTAGACCAATCAGAATGCAGTGGGAGGAAATCCAACTCCGCCCCCTGAATCTTGATCCGACTCCGCCCCTTGGATCTTGATCCGACTCCCCTTGGATCTTGATCCGACTCCTCCCCGTGGATCTCATGTACTGCATTGAGGTGCTACTGGACAAATCCGTATCTGGTAGGTATAGAAGGACGGCGGAGCACGGATCCGACACGCAGCGGAGCCAATCCGCAGCCGTTCTGCAGTTGGTGGAAATCCGGGGTAAGATGTTAGTTTCAGACGTATATATATATATATATATAAAGTATAATTATGGCATTGCACAATGCACATAAAAGAGTGAAGTACAATAAACCACAGCTGTAACAATTAAGTACATATAGGCTAAGCTGAGTCTAAGGAATATATAAACGCCATCTATAAAGCTCGGCTATAAATAAAAATGTCTTCAATGTTAAATGTGTTGTTGAGTTCTGATCAGGTTAACTGTATGTTAGAGTGCAGTTCACATATATTACACAAGAGGGAACTATATTAGTATAAATGAGCGGTTTACTTTAGATTACTCTTCCTAGTGAGAGCGAAACTGTAATCTTCTGTCTTCACTTCTTGAGATGGAAAGTTCAGTTTTTGTGGATAGATATATATGTGTCTCGTGTTCAGTCACGACACCACTAGAAGATCAGTGGAGAAGTAGAAATATAATTTTATAAAGCATTTGGACAGCTGTGGTTTATTCATCATGATTTGAACATAAAGTTGATGCTTAACTGTGTGATAAACCTGTGATATTCTTAATGCAGGACTGAATAGGCTAATTGTTAATACCCGTTTAACAGTGATATTAATCTATCATTACTGTTAGCTATACATGGAAAATTCAGCATTTAAAGCATGTCATAAGGAAGGGTTGGGCAATAACCAATGGCCAAAAAACTCATATATAATACTATAATCACGGAAGTTTAGTTGCAGAAGGCTCGTATTTGACCTGTTTTTTGACGTTAATGTTCAACATGAATTTAATGTCTTTTCAACATCAGTTGTCCACTGGGTTTAGTGGTGCGTCACCCTGCCGTCCTAATGAAGAAGAAAACCCGCCCCAAATCTACTCGGTTACTATCGTAACCTCAGTTCCCTGAGAGAGGGAACGAGTATTGCGTAGCTATACGCAGTGGGGAAACTCCTTTTCCTCGATTTACTGAAACCTATATGTAAAACGCATTTGCAGCTGCACAGCCAGCACACTGAGCATCTGGCACGCTCATAGGCTGTGCTGCAGCAACTGCACATCCAATGGCGCGGGCGACTCTGACCTGCAGCCAATGAGCTAGCTCAACGTCAGAGCCCGTCAAGGGGGTGTGGCTTAGCCTATAAAAGACCCCCGAATTCGCCATTATAGCAGGTTTAACGACTGAAGCGACAACTTCACCAGTTACTAAATGCGGCCGGCTACGCAATACTCGTTCCCTCTCTCAGGGAACTGAGGTTACGATAGTAACCGAGTAGTTCCCTTTCGAACGGTCACTTCGTATTGCGTAGCTATACGCAGTGGGGACGCCCTGTAAAACGCCGCACCCTTAGTAACTGGTTGCACTGCAACTCAGGCCCCCTGAGCTAACAGAACAAGCCAGAACCCAATATATAATATATATATAACAGACCAGACACTGTCAGGCCTGAATAATATATAAGAGTCAGTAACAACCAACAGAATATGCTAACAAACCCCGACACTGTCGGGATTATTAGTACAATTCATAACCGGCCTAAGCGGGTTTTTTTTATATATGTATGTATGTGATTATGCACAGTAATTTTTTGTAGACAAGACCAGACAGCATTGAGTCTTAATCATACTGAAAGAACCTTCGCCTGCAGGGAAGGCACCTCCATATTATAGAACTTCATAAATGTGGAAGGCGAGGACCAGCCGGCCGCATCACAAATATCTTGAATGGGAAACCCAGATGACCACGCCCATGACGAGGCCATGCCTCTAGTCGAATGGGCCCTGAAACCTATAGGGCAAACCTGACCCACTGAAGTATAAGCCATAGAAATGGCATCCACTATCCATCTAGACAGTCTTTGCTTGGTAACTGGACCACCCTTAGATCGGCCACCAAAGCAGACAAACAGCTGTTCTGACTGTCTAAAAGACGCAGCGCCCTAACAGGGCAGAGAAGATTAACCTCCCCATCCTCAGCAGAAGGGGGAAGGGCTAATAGCGTGATAACTTGCGCTCTAAACGGCGTTGAGAGCACCTTGGGTATGTAACCATGCCTGGGTTTGAGAATGACTCTGGAGTCATCCGCTCCAAACTCCAAACATGCCGGACTCACAGAAAGGGCCTGCAGATCTCCCACTCGCTTGATAGATGCCAATGCCAACAGGAGAGCAGTCTTAAGCGAGAGTGGTTTTAGATCCACCGACCGGAGCGGTTCAAAAGGCGGCCCCTTCAGGGCCCTGAGGACCGTGGATAGGTCCCAGGGAGGTACTGATGGGGGCCTGGAGGGGTTAATTCTCCTAGCGCCCTTCAGAAATCTTACCACCAGGTCATTTCTTCCCAGTGATTGACCAGCCCCCAACGCATGATGCGCTGCGATGGCTGCCACATAAACTTTGAGCGTGGACGGGGTGCGGCCCGCGTCCAGTAGCTCCTGCAGGAAGGAGAGTACCACCGATACCTCACATGACTCTGGGTCAACTCGGTTTTTCGAGCACCAGCTGGAAAAACCCGACCACTTCAAAGCATAAAGACGCCTAGTAGACGGGGCCCTTGCTTCAGAGATAGTGCTTAAGACCTTGTCAGGAAGGCCCCCGGGTACCCGTTTAGGGGCCACACATGGAGGGCCCATAAATCGGGTCGGGGGTGCCATATCGTCCCTTTGGCCTGTGTGAGGAGGTCCCTCCTCATTGGAACGGGCCAGGGGACCGTGTCTGACAGCTGAACCAGCTCCGGAAACCATGGTCTGGATTTCCAGAGAGGAGCCACCAGAAGGACTGGGCATCCGCTCTCCCTGACCCGTTCGATGACTTGTGGGACCATCGAGATGGGGGGGAAAGCATAAAGGGGGCGGTTGGGCCAGGGATGGGCCAGCGCGTCCCTGTTCTTCGAGAAAAACACCCTGCAGTGGGTGTTGGCTCTCGAGGCGAAAAGGTCGATTTCGGCTTCGCCAAATCTCTCCCATATCAGACTGACCGTCTGAGGGTTCAGAGACCACTCGCTTAGGGGAGTGTTGCCCCGTGAGAGCATATCCGCGCCCAGATTTTGGACGCCCGGGATGTGCGCTGCTCTCAGGGAGCTCAGGTTGGCCTGTGCCCATAGGAGGAGGTCCCTCGCCATAGCATGCAGGTTGCCCGACCTGATGCCACCCTGGCGATTTATGTAGGCCACCACAGACATGTTGTCTGTACGGATCAAGACGTGGTGACCCCTGAGGTTTAACAGAAATGCTTTCAGGGCCAAACCAACTGCTTTCATTTCCAGACAGTTGATATGTAAGCTCTGCTCCGCACTCGACCAGAGGCCGGAGGCAGGCCTGCCCTCGTGCAGCGCTCCCCAACCCAGGTTGGATGCGTCTGTAAAAACCACCTTCCTCCTGGAAACTACCCCCATGTTCACCCCCTCGCGGTACCAGTCCTGAGCCCGCCAGGGAATCAGTGTTCTTAAACACCCGTGATTCACCATAATGCGCAGGCTGCCTGACTGCCATGCATGGATTGGCACACGGCGTTTCAGCCAGTGCTGCAGCGGGCGCATGCGCAGTAATCCCATGTGGAGTACTGATGATGCGGCTGTCATTAGACCAAGCAGTTTCTGAAACCTCTTCAGAGGCGCGCGCTCGCGCGCCCTGAACGCGGCTGCCAGTGTCTGCACAGATAGCGCGCACTCTTGAGTGAGCCGCGCTTTCATTGTCACCGAGTCCAAAACCGTGCCCAGAAAGACCACAGTCTGGCTGGGGTTCAGTTCGCTTTTGGCAACATTGATTGTGAGACCCAGGCATTTTAAATGGCCGAGAATCAAATCCCTGTGAATTATTAGTTCTTCTCACGACTGCGCTAGCACCAGCCAGTCGTCGAGATAATTCAGCACACGCACTCCCTGGCTTTTTAGCGGGGAGAGCGCTGCATCCATACATTTCGTGAATGTACGGGGTGCCAGGCTCAGACCGAACGGCAGAACGGTGTATTGATATGCCCTCCCCTCGAAGGCGAATCTCAAGAATGGCCTGTGACAAGGGACGATCTGAATATGAAAGTATGCATCTTTCAGATCCATTGAAACAAACCAATCCCCCGGGCGAACTTGCGCGAGAATTTGTTTGAGTGTTAACATTCTGAAAGGCCGTCTCATGAGAGCCCTGTTCAAACGTCTCAGATCTAGTATGGGTCTGAGCCCGCCGTCTTTCTTTGGAATTAGAAAATAGCGGCTGTAAAACCCCGAATACATTAGCGCGGCAGGGACTGACTCTATCGCTCCTTTTGCTAATAAATTCTGAACTTCGGTGCGAAGCACGTGACCCACGTCGCTTCTCACCGATGTCTCGATAACCGCCTGGAATTTCGGGGGTCTGCAAGCGAATTGGAGCGAGTAGCCTCGCTTTATAGTGTTTATGACCCAACTCGACACACCAGGGATGGCTTGCCAGGCCAACGCCCGTGTGGCTAGGGCTTGACACACTGAATGGGGGGGACCGCCTAACATAGGGGGACCTGATACCCTTTCACTGTGATTTGTCCACATACTGAGTGTTTGACTGATTATACCGGCTTTTGCCCGGGGGGATTTCAGTCTTACAACAGGGCGGGGGCCACCTAGTGAAGGGGGACCGTGAACCCGTGTGATGTGATTGTGAAACATACTCTTTTTGTGCTTTATTTGGGTCGCCGTGAAAACGGCGTTTGTTTGCAAAGACGCGCTCACTGCTGCGGGCCTGTTTACAATAATAAAATCCCCAGCCGCCTGAACTGAACAGGGAGCTGTGGGAAGTTTTGCCGGTTTTTTTGAGGGTGGTCCGGCTAGCGCGAGACACGAGCCCTCTCTCTTTCCTCTCCGTGCTAGGACGACTTCGGAGGCACCTGGTCGGCCGCGGCGCTGGGTCGAGGGCCTTGACGCCTGGGGAGCGGGTAGCGCTTCGCGGGCCTTGGCTGGCGTTGGCTATCAGCCGCAGGGCGGGGCTGAGAGGCCTGTTTCACCGGCTTGGCTGGATGAGGCGAAGGCGGCGGCTTGGGCTTGCTGGTCGCGGAGCTCGAACGCTTCGGCAAGAAGTGTCGCATGGCCTGGGACGCTTTCTGTGCCTCTGTGTACCTCTCTGAGAAACCTTTCACCGCCGGGCCGAAGAGCCCGGAGCTGGACACCAGGGCGTCGAGAAACCTCGTTCTGTCAGCGTCCTTAATCTCGGTGAGGTTAAGCCAAAGATGGCTCTCGAGCACGACCAAGCTCGCCATGTTTCTTCCGATGGCCTGTGCTGTAGCTTTAGTAGCACGCAGCGCTAAGTCTGTAGCACTCCTCAGGTCTCGAAAGGTCTCCGGGTCCGGGCCAGTCTCGTCCATGGACCGGAGGAGTTTGGCCTGGTAGACCTGCAACACGGCCATCGTGTGCAGGGCCGATGACGCCTGACCGGAGGCGGAGTACGCGCGTCCAGCGAGGGCTGAGGTTTTTCGGCAGGGTTTGTTGGGATGAGCGGCTCTAGCTCGCCAGCTAGCTGCAGTGCTCGGGCAAAGATGAGCTGCCACGGCCTCTTCGAGGGGCGGCAAAGACTCATAACCCTTTTCCGCTGCGCCATCCACGGAGGAGAGCGTTGCGGAAACTGCAGATCCCACACGTGCTGAGTATGGAGCGCGCCAGGCCTTGGTTAGCTCCTCGTGGACCTCGGGGAAAAATGGCGCCGGTTTGTGACGCGGGCCCTGCTGGCGCCCCTCCAGAAACCATCCATCCAGCCGACTACGAGGCGGCTCCTCGGGCGAGGCCCACTCTAGCTCGAGGTCCGCGACGGCCTTCGTCAGGATCCGAAGCATCTCGGCGTCGGAGTTTGTCCTGGTCGCTAATCCACTGGCCACAGATTGGGAGGCGGAGACGGGGCCGAGAGAGCCCGGCCATTCGTCCTCAGAAGCGGCGATGGATATGCTGTCGTCGCGCTCGAGAGATCCGCCAAAGGAGACGAGGCCCGCCACGTGTGGGGGGGGGGCGCTGGTCTCCTGTGAACAGGACCGGTGATGGCGTTTGAGTCGGAGAAAGTGAAGCACGCGGGGACGCGGCCGGCGTGCGTTCACCAATCTCCATACCCTCCGGTTGCCGTTGGCTGCGACGCTTCTTCTTCCTCGGAATGGGAAGCGTGGTCGAAGCGGCATCGCCGTCTCGCGAGAGAGCTAGCCGATTGCGCAGCACGGAGATAGGCATGCAGTCGCAGGCCGCACATCCGCCGACCGAGAGTGCATTCTCCGCGTGGTCGACACCTGTAAGGGGTGTACAGTCAAAGACCCAGAACCAGATATGAAGAATGAAGACCCGGAGTCAGAATTATAAAAAATTAAAGAAAAGTTTTACTGAAGATAGTTTGCATTTTCATCAGCAGAAGTCAGCTTCAAGACTCACACAGGAGTTCGTAGGCCGCCTCCCTTACAGTTACAAAGATCACAGCAGTTATACCATTTCCAAGGTCTAAGCTACGTCATTGCTTACAGGTTGAATGATTCTCATTGGCTAAGAAACATTAAGAGCCTAAACAATTTAACACATGTGAGGAGATAGGGGTGCCTATCGCCATTAGTAAAGATAGTTGTCGTCCACTCATTGGATTTAGGTCTGTGGTGGCCTCGCAGGTTAGAGAAGGGCGCCGGGGGGTCTGGTCCGACCGTCCAGAACCTACATAGAATGTCATACGCACACACACACACACACAAATAACAGACACTAGCAAATAACAGCTCCCATCAAGGCTGAAGAGAGTCTGAGCTCCTTATTATCAGTCAAGTATACCAAAACATAATGCTAAAACCTTCACTCGTTTGGGAGAAAAACAGATCACTGACATTTACTTCCAAGGAAGGAATTACACTGGAAAGAATACATTTTAATACAACAATTAAAGTTTGATAGTAACGCTCAATATAGCTTGACCATATGTCCAGCGAAGAATCATATGTGTCCACGCTGCCTTTAGGACCCTCTAACCTTTCTACTGATCCCAGAGAAAGAGACAAACGGCCTTGTGGGTTACGTGGCCTTCGTGTCCTGCGTGGACTACGTGCAATCTCAAAGTAAGATTGGAATGCACCTAAAAGAAACTGGTTACTTTTGCATCCATGCATTTAAGAAAATATAATTTCACAAGCACAAGAATATAAAAATTATTATGTGATAATGAATATATTTGATTATTGATTTTTATAAAGGAAGTATATAACCATTCAAAATGATATATGATTATAGATGTATTTGAAGAGGCAAGGGATTTTGACCAACCCTTCAGTCCCCCGTTTTAGACCAATGTGGGGTCCAATACCGCCACGTCTGGTCTAACCAGTGAGGTCACTACGGAAGGGAGGAGTGGTGACACATGCTCCCCTGACGGGTCACACTTGTCTCTTCACCTCGTCACGGACATGCTGGATACTAAAAATTCCAGTCCCCATTAAGAGGCTCTCCCACCTTCCACTCACAACAGGACATCAATGTCATTCTTCCTCAGTTTATCAGTCAGGTTAACATTTTTATAAAACACATAACTGATTACGTAACAAGTACATATTTATTCTCTGGAAGCCAGGCTAAATAAGCAAGCACTATTGCTGTATTCCTAGCATGGGCTAGATCCACAGTCACTACTCAGATCCTAAATAAAGACATTGTCTATAATCATGAATACCAGAATATATGCACTAGTTTTTTATTTATTTATAAAATTATGATTTCCAAATCCTTTTATTATAAACAAAGATGGATGGTTAATCCATTATTTTCACTACCCCTTTTATAGACCCTTTAGGTTTAAAACACAATGGTTGTCTAACTAAAAATAAACAACAAACAATAAAATATTAATAATTAAGACCCATAATAATCGATGTAAGCACTTTAAGTCTTTACTGAAATCATCCTTCAGTTTACAGTCACATAGCATGTACCATTTTAATTGTATAACATCTTATACCCTTTTTTGTTTGTTTCAAAAATAGAAATAAAATAAAACAAATTCACATCATCATTTCAGTCATTATTTTACCACTAAAATATAGGATCGTTCCCCATTCTGCTTAATAAAGCTTTTGTTCATTCCTTATCCTTATATCACTTGAATCCCTGTCAATCATACAATGTCTAACCCTAACCTTTTTCATACCATTTAAACTTAATTTGACTTCCATAAATCCTATCAGAAATTGTATTTTCATAACATACATTTTCTTCTACTATATTTCTTCCATCTTGCCCTACATGCCAGTTCCTTCTGCATCCGAGTCTCTCCCCACTGTCAGCCTAGTGACACTTAAAGTTCCCTCGTTAGGGGAATCATGGTATTTTATTAATTCTTCAATACTCTTGTTTTCTTATCATTAACTTCAACTTTATTTTTCATTATAACTACTTCTCACAGTATTTGTCTCAGTTCCACTTATCTTTACAGTTTTACAGAAACCAAAATATTATGTTACTCAGATCCCAGCCAGCCATATAGCTGCTTTCTCTTTTTACCTTTATTAAATTGTAGTTTTCTTAGACATCTAATGTCATACATACATTTAATGGATTGAGAAATAAAACCTTTTCTTTTTAGAAGTTATATTCACTCCTTCTTTGTTCGCCCTCCGGCCTTTCAATAAAAATGAGGGAGCTCACTCTGGATAATTTGGATAGTGACTTAGCCAATGTGTCACTTTGTCTCTCTGCCGTCAAGTCTATATATATATATATTTTTTTTCCTACGTTTATCCTTATGATCCCACCTAGTTGTCTATTTAAATTTAGACCCTCAGTTGAATTTAGACAAGAGTTTTACCCCATAATGGACGGCAATCTTCTTTACAATTCCAATTTATATAAAATACTAATCCAGAGAGTAATTCAGTTCAATATCATAAATGACAAAAGCATTCATAATTACCAATAGCAGACAGAGCTGGAAAACCACTTCAATTAAAGCTCGTCCCATGTTCTGCATTGTCTTTTCATCAGATTGTCTTAGAATTATCAACTTTTTTAAAGTTGGTCATTTCACTTAACCCATCTGTAATGATAAAACACTAATTCCAGAGGTTAATGACACAATATCCTCAAAATCAGGAAATAATAGTACCCCAAACTAATACATACAAGACATAAAGTGCTGTCACCATCACACGCACTCATACTAGACACACATATGTTAACTGCTCATTTTCAATATTAATTTTTCTTTATATTATTGCTAAAAGATTTAAATTTTAAATAAGATTTTAAACTTCCAATTTTCCGGTAGCTTCTACCTAATTTTACATGGTCTCCCAACCAGTTTCAAAGCATGTCTTGTTCATTATTCATTAGAATTTAACAAGGTCAGCTGGGTTGTTTTGTTTCATTATCATTATTTTGCTTCAGCTTGCTCTAGCAGGCCAATAATGGAAAGACAGACACAGTTACCATCCCTTCCTCTGCTCAAGCAGTCTCTCTCACTATAAATAAATAATCTTTTTCAACAGCCTTCTAAGGCTGTAACTTAGACAAGATGTAATATTAAATTAATTACAATAACCTTTGACCATTCACCGTGTTATCCAGACTTTTCTCAAATCTACAAAAGCTGTCTTCATCTTTAGCCACCACCATGTCTAACGACCTTCAGGAGTTAAAACTATGTCATAGACCTATTAGTTCAAAATCAACACTATGATTTTCCTTGCCCATTAGGCAAACCAGTACATAAAAAGTTTTGCTACTGTCTCCACAACAACTAATGGGAATCACTTCATGGCCTCAGCTGGCTCTTGAAAGCCCACTCCTGTTAGCCCTTTATCTATAATCTCCATCAGGGTGTTTTCCCCTGGCATATTTGCAGACGCTTGTCACAATTAAAAAAAACAAGCCATACAATGAATGCGGTTTCTGGTGATTGGTATTAGAGGAACACTCACGTTTCTGGGTCAGACTGTCTGTAACTCCTCACAGCTCATCCGCCCTAACGATAAAGGATGCTGCTGGCCTCACAGTCATCCGCTCCACTCTCATACCTTTCTCACATAAACACCTCCATCTTGAGATGCCCAGTGACTTTACGTGATCCACTCTGGCTTGGGTTGCCCCCTGTCTGGCCAATAGAAGGTCTTACCCGTCATAGAGATGGCCACTCGTGCCCACTGGTGACCGCTCTTTCCCATCACAGGCTGTTTGCTTCAACAGAACTCAGCTGTTTTCTAGAGCTTAGGAAAGGCACGTTCAAGAGTCACCAGAGCCATTCGGATTGCCTAATGTTCACATAGGGAGACAGGTCAATAACAACAGTATTTAATCACTTAAATCCATTAACTATCTTAAAAGCAGCAACCTAGCTACTTGGATTATACTCAGTGAATTTAGATCACAACCGTACATTCAGTGTACATTTCCGTCGGCCCCTCCCCCGTTTCATGGTGGGGACTAAGATCAGACAAAGAAGTTACTGGTCCTAAAATAACCTAATCAAAGATGTCACTACAAATAGCTTATCACTTATGACACCGACTCAGGTAACAGCTTTTAGCTGACATTGACTGAGAGAGAGACATTGAATGAGAGAGGGACTGGTACACTGCACTCTCATGAACGTCTAACTTTATCTACCATCTTTTAACTCTATCCCAGCTTAAGGTATCTTTGCCAGATATTACATACGGTTTCAAATAAACATATTATTTATATTTGTCTTTTGCCCACACATCAGGAAATTTAGGCATTACAAATTTCCACTCAGATTGAGTCTGTTGCACTGGCAGTTTCAGCCACAGCACACATCAGATTCAGATAAGCGAACTGTTTCCTTACAGCCAATAACAAACTTATCTTTTGAAAGCAAAACATCAGCTTCTAGTTCTTTCATGGTCAACTTTTCAAGCTGTTTGTTTAATCAGCATTTAGCAACTGTTAATCCAGTACTGCTTCTGCTTATTTGTTCTTACATAAAAATAATTATTCTAGTTCTCAATAACGTTTCACATTTCTCAATCTCAATTTTAATTGTCAAGTTCTCAACCATAGTTTAATATTTGACTTAAGATTTCTCTTGGAGTTTATCAATCTCCAATTAGGATTCACACTAAGTTTGACGAGGCAAGCACTCTCTGCTTGTGATACTTTTGCAGTTATGGTAAATCATCTGTGAGATTAGTCTCTCTATATCATCTAAAACCTTTTTAAAATGTTTAATTACAACACAATCATCCTTTTAGTTACTTTGATATATTCTGCAACTCACATTTGTTGGAGTCATTCATTTTACATCAACCTGTATTCATCAATTCACTTATAAAAATTAGTATTATAGATCTTTTCTTCAAAAAGGTTCATGTGTCAGCCTCAACGGCTCCAACAAGCACGCCCTTGAAGCAGTGTGTGTCCCATTCAGGAATGTAAACAGAGCCACTGATTAAGCAGTTCTCTGTATTCTTTTACAGTCCACCAGTGGCGGATTTAATCATAATAGCCCAATCATAATCTTCATCATTATTATTGGCAGAACATTAATTTTCATAAGCTGCAAAATATTCTAAGTTGTTTTCACAAAGTGCCTGTTTAACTTTAGTCGCTTGTCCAGGGAAATTATCCCAGACCCAGAATTTCTTTCACTTGCTTCTTGTAATCACCGTAAACAATACGAGGCTAAACATTTAAATTTTTTCGTTTCTTTGTTTGTTTGTAGCCAGTCAAGTTGTTTAAATTTCCAATCAGAATCAAAATCCTGACTACCATTTACTTAATCATTTCTGCAAATTTATTTAAAGTGAGGGCTTTAGAGCACAGCTGCTTACAGCGTTTGCTTTCCTGTCTCACTATTTGTTTCAGGACTGTTCAGGTTACTGTCATATCTTAATCATGGTTCATACTCACCTGAAGTTATTGCAGAAATGGAGGCGGTGATCTTTGAACAACACAGCTTGGCTTCTGCGTGATGAAACTGCAAAGTAAACTCCAAAATCACAGTTACATATACTGGTCCATGCCAATTTGGGTCACAACTTTTTAAATTTTTCTCTCGGAATCGTTCCTGATGCATCCCTGGCAAACAACCCTATTATTGTTAGTATCCCTAACTGCCTGATTCACTTCACTAAGTTCGGGGATCCCCTATCTGAGATGGAAGAGATTGAGCAGGTTTACGGTGCCACTGGACCTCTAGCCCAGGGACGTGCTCTGCTGGGGTGGTGCTACACCAGTAATGCCCAGCGGGGCCCCCACAGAGCACGCTTCGCTTGCGCTGTCTGCTGCCGTTACCCTTAACGACGCTCTCAGCGACTTCTTATACTGTCAGCAGTATAATTAACTTACTCCTTCACTCGCCTCATCGGAGTGAAGCTTCACTCGCCTCATCGGAGTGAAGCTCTCCCGCTCTCCTTCAAAATCTCCTCCAGTCAGACAGCCCTAACAATTAACAAAAGCTTACTACCTTGTTTGTTGATTTGCCAGGGGTGTCACCGAGAACAATTGCCAGCGCATCCTCCACCATAACTGTAAGGGGTGTACAGTCAAAGACCCAGAACCAGATATGAAGAATGAAGACCCGGAGTCAGAATTATAAAAAATTAAAGAAAAGTTTTACTGAAGATAGTTTGCAGTTTCATCAGCAGAAGTCAGCTTCAAGACTCACACAGGAGTTCGTAGGCCGCCCCGCTTACAGTTACAAAGATCACAGCAGTTATACCATTTCCAAGGTCTAAGCTACGTCATTGCTTACAGGTTGAATGATTCTCATTGGCTAAGAAACATGAAAGCCTAAACAATTTAACACATGTGAGGAGATAGGGGTGCCTATCGCCATTAGTAAAGATAGTTGTCGTCCACTCATTGGATTTAGGTCTGTGGTGGCCTCGCAGGTTCGAGAAGGGCGCCGGGGTGTCTGGTCCGACCGTCCAGAACCTACATAGAATGTCATACGCACACACACACAAATAACAGACACTAGCAAATAACAGCTCCCATCAAGGCTGAAGAGAGTCTGAGCTCCTTATTATCAGTCAAGTATACCAAAACATAATGCTAAAACATTCACTCGTTTGGGAGAAAAACAGATCACTGACATTTACTCCCAAGGAAGGAAATACACTGGAAAGAATACATTTTAATACAACAATTAAAGTTTGATAGTAACGCTCAATATAGCTTGACCATATGTCCAGCGAAGAATCATATGTGTCCACGCTGCCTTTAGGACCCTCTAACCTTTCTACTGATCCCAGAGAAAGAGACAAACGGCCTTGTGGGTTACGTGGCCTTCGTGTCCTGCGTGGACTACGTGCAATCTCAAAGTAAGATTGGAATGCACCTAAAAGAAACTGGTTACTTGCATCCATGCATTTAAGAAAATATAATTTCACAAGCACAAGAATATAAAAATTATTATGTGATAATGAATATATTTGATTTTTGATTTTTATAAAGGAAGTATATAACCATTCAAAATGATATATGATTATATATGTATTTGAAGAGGCAAGGGATTTTGACCAACCCTTCAGTCCCAACAGATTCGGATGGTAATATCTGTCTTTTGGAGCCTCCTGTCCCAGTACACCAATACTCCTACTCTACACCACAAATTATGACAAATAGTAGGCCTAAACTTCATAAATAGTAGGGACACACTTCAGTGTGTAATGCCACTGAATTTGTTTAGAACTAACGGACTTGGAAAGAGTAATACAATATTTTACTCAAGTAAAAATACTATTACTTTGATAAAATTGCACTTAAGTAGCTACAAATAAAAGTACCGGTCTAAAAATCTACTCAAGTAAAAGTAAAAAGTAGCTAATTTAAAATGTACTCAGAGTAAAAGTTGCTGAGTTAGTTGTTTAACAGCGGGTGTGGGGACTCTGTAGGGTTGTATGAGAGTTTCACAGAAAATATCACAGTTTATGGTATTAAACAGTTATTAAATATATAAACTGCATTATTAAATTATGGTTATTATTATCATCAGTTAAAAAGACAGTTAAATAAATTAAACATTTGTTCAATAAAACATAATCAACTAATTTCAATTATGAATTAGATTAACAACTTATTTTTTGTCATTAATAACTTATAAAATGTTCAAAAATAATTGAGTTCTATGAAATGTTTTTTATTTAGATTTTTTTTAATTTTATGATTTAATACAAATATATTTTCAAAAACGGTGGTAATCAAATAAAAGTTTAGCAAACATTCTTTAAATCCTTTTATTTTTTTGGCAAAGTGCTGCAAAACAGATTTAGTCAATTAAACCATGGACAAACAATATATATATATATATTCCTTAAATAATGTTTAAATAAATTGTAGTATTATTGTTGGTGTTTAAACACTGCTTCCTCTTTAAAAAGGGGAGGAGACCAAAATAAACTCTGGGTTAACTGAAGTTAACCTGCTCCCGACCAGGTTAGGTTCACAGAGTAAGTTACCATGGTAACTGACTCTGAGTATAAGTTACCTCTCTTTCAGAAACGGGCTTGACTTACCCTGCTTTCTCAGGTTTGACATACCTCACATTCTGAAACAGAAAACCCAGAGTTTCCCTCATTTCAGGGTTAACATACTCAGAGTTTTCACTCAACCTCCTTTCTGAAACGGGCTCCAGGAGTGAGAAAAGACAAAAAAATCTCTCTAACTATAGGGACCCGATCTACACTTACCTTAAGGAAAGAAAAAGGAAAGAAACGACAGAATAGTTCCCTGACTCACTCTCTACTTTAAACAGGAGAAAAGCATTACAAAAATAAAGAACAGGCACTCACTCCCTAAAACTTCCCAGTTTATCTATACAATATTATAAGAAAAACATCAGATGAACAGTTAACAGTTGTGTTCAGCAACAAAAAGTGTCTACATCAACGTAACATTTTTTTATACAAGCTTTTAACAACAAAAATAAATAAAATGGGTCAGTTTTGAAATAAATCACAAGAGAACAGCAGCAGCAATGACCAGAATCAACAAACTAATCCAGCCATGAGAATTAAAGCCTTCGTCCAGTGACATCAGTGAGGCTTTATCCTCTTCTTTTCCTTGAAGACAATCCCATCGGAGCCGTCGTCAGCACAGGTGATCTCCCTCAGCTTTACCTGTACAGAAGAGACACGACCACTACTGCCCCCTACTGGCCTGACACACCACATACACACATATCAAACACAATTACACAATAGCACGTAACAACAGTTTGACACACACACATTCACAATCATCAGTTGATGGATTAAATAAAAATATAATACATGATCTAGGAATTGTTTCTAAGGCTGCTTTACATTAATACTAAACACAGATACAGTAACAGATTCCTGAGGTAGAACTGCAGCACAAATGTTCATACATACTGACAATTACATATATATTGCACAAATATGTTGACAGATTCCTCTGCAGGAAATGGTTTTGTTTTAAAGGAGAAAAAAGCACATATTGCTGGACTCGATCGAGAACAACTAACATGACCAATGACCAAGTCCAATACAATATAAAACTGTGTAGAGACTGAACTGGAGAACTACAGCACTAGATCATCATGATCCACAGATCCTCAATACTTCTGATCCCTGAACTCAGTGCTTTCATCCTCAAGTAATCTCTGTGCAGACGTCTGTATATCACGTCATCAGTCAAAACCCTCAGAACCAGCAGAACCAGAACCACAGTCAGTCCAACCGGCAACATCCAATGATCTACAGCTGAAGGGAAAAGTGGGAAGAGAGTTTAATATTTTAAATCCACTGTTTAAGATCTTCTGTAATTCTCTCATGTTTTACTCACGTCGATGTTCAGTGTCGCTCAGATTTCCCTTCGAGTCTAGAACAGATTCTGTCCAGAATATTGAAGGTTATTCATGCAGTTTAGTATTAATTTACTGATTAAACATAATATTTCTGCTCCTCCACTGATCTTCTCTCACCTGTGACTGTGACTGTGATCAAGGCTTCATTATTAGAGTCCAGAGCTCTGTATGTTCCAGTGTCAGTGACTGTAAACTCATGAATGATCAGAGTCTGGTCACTGACGGTCAGTCGATCACTGCTGACCCCGTGACCTCTGACCCCGTGACCTCTCCTCCACACCTCTGTCCAGCCGGAGCGAGAGTTTCTCTCCACTTTATCAGCGTTGATCAACACAACATCCAACTTCAGATCCTCTCCTTTCTTCACTGAGATCTCATCTGAGGACACACACACACATTCATCCTCAATCACAACTATAATAGTGTCATTTAATCAAGGCCATAATCACATATTTAATATTGGGGGATCAGAGGAAAACATTGGAGAAACCCAATCGACTCTGAATATTAAAGGTACAATACCTAAGATTTTATGCCGCTAGAGGGCGCTACATTCAAAACAACAACAACGGCTTTGCTTGATGAAACGTGAAGGAGCGTGGAATGATGGGAACTGTTGTTTTCAAGTCCACCGTGGATAAATCAGTCAGGCCCTGTCCCAAATGGCACACTTCATATGCACTTTCGGTCTTGTGGACTTACAATGGCTGCCGCGTGTCCGTTAAGTCCGTGAGACCGTAGTGTGTCCCATTTGTCATTTTTAGATCTCAGAAGGGTGCTCGCGAGCGCCCCCTCTGCGGTCGATTTGCGCCCTTGATGCGGACTTTTGCCGAGCCCGCGCTGATGCGACTCCACAGCAGACTTCTTCCCGACATTCAAAGCGGCGTTACGTCGCGAAAGTGCGGACTCAGAGGAAGGCCGCGAGTGCTTAGGGTTCCATTTGGGACAGGGCCATAGAATGTAGTATCAGGGCAGCTTACAGTCTTGCCTGGGCCCGGGACAACAGACCCGTTTGTCCCCCCCTGTCGGCGGGCCTGTGTAGTATGGTAGACGGGCTTTGGATGCACATTCTCTGGATGCTATGTGGCGTGATTGAGATGCTAGTACAGAGATGAGTCAAAGAGACAATTCTGGGGCATCAGACGGGAACTGAAAACAACTTCCGCATTTGTCCAGGACTCCACGCAGTACGAGCGGAAACCGAGGGTAACGCGGATATGACGCGATTGACTGGCGACTCCCAGCTCACCCCTGCTCACACGCCCCGTTTCCTTGGTTAAAATCTCAATTTTCTCGCGATTTAAACATTGTTTGAAACATTTGGAATATTGTAAGTTATCACCTTAACTAAATATATAACACTGGCCTTGTGATTTTGAGATAATTGAATGCAAAAATCTTAGGTATTGAACCTTTAAGTTTGTCCATTCAGTGTTTCTGCTGTTTCTAGTCCTGCACACAATACCAACACTATTACAGGAAATAAAGAAAACACATGATGATGTTTGATCAGTTTTGACTTTACCGTGAATATGAAGATGATATTCCCTGATCTGTCGCTCCAGCTCTCTCTGATCATTATTGTAATAAACATGTAAAAAGTATTTCCCAGCGTCACTGTAGATCAGATCGTTGATGATGACGTCACATGATCCTTCTTTACACACTCGACCGCTGCAGTTTCTCTCCTCACACACAGGGATGTGTTTCCACACACTGAATAAACTGATCTCCACAATCTCTCTGTCCTCAGATCCACAGGATAGAGTGACGATTCCTCCCTTTATTCCTGACACAGGTTTAGTGGAGGATCCTGCACACACACACAGCAATATTCACTATATACACACTAGCAATACTGAGAAATAAATGTTCTGGCTATTTTCTGTAATCAATATGATCTTAAATATTCTAGTGGAGTTATTTTAGTAAACTGGATTAAAATAAATAAATGAAGGCAACAAGTAGCCAAAAAATATCAGAAGTGCCTCATTACAAATATTTCGAATGTTGATGACAGTATAAACCTAGAGATGTGTCAGTGCAGTTTTAGTGAATTCCTGAACAATTTTTATTAATAAATGAACCAGAAGAAACTGCATTAATAAACCAGTGATATCAGTGTGTGTTATTTATGTAATATCCAATGATGGGAAATTTACACTAATAATCCACAAATACCATCAAATCACTGAGTGGCACAACAGAAAAACAATGACTAGAATAAGTTTAGCTTTATCTAAAATAATTATAATTAATAACATAAATGATACTGACCGCTATAACTGATAAAGCACAGCAGAAGAATCATCCTGATGAGAAAACAGAAGGTGTGTTATATGACAGACACACACTACATTACACACTCACTTTCAGTTTATTTAAAGGGGTCATATAATGGTACATGCACTTTTACAAGTTGATTGTACTGAAATGTGTGTTGGCAGTGCCTGTACACAACCATCATAAAATGATAAAAATCCATCCAGTGGTTTTGTTTTAATCTCCTTATATGTTTTCCCCTGCCTCAAATCGAGCCGTTCGTTTTTGTGACGTAAATAAAACGGACACCCCTCGCCCGATTGTTGATTGACAGCCGCGTTTCAACACAGACCCGCCCTCGCTAGCTGTCAATCATAGTCTGCGCGGACCGGCGCGGTCATTGTTGATATGCTGGAGCACTGTCTACACTCACCTAAAGGATTATTAGGAACACCACACTAATACTGTGTTTGACCCCCTTTCGCCTTCAGAACTGCATTAATTCTACGTGGCATTGATTCAACAAGGTGCTGAAAGCATTCTTTAGAAATGTTGGCCCATATTGATAGGATAGCATCTTGCAGTTGATGGAGATTTGTGGAATGCACATCCAGGGCACGAAGCTCCCGTTCCACCACATCCCAAAGATGCTCTATTGGGTTGAGATCTGGTGACTGTGGGGGCCATTTTAGTACAGTGAACTCATTGTCATGTTCAAGAAACCAATTTGAAATGATTCGAGCTTTGTGACATGGTGCATTATCCTGCTGGAAGTAGCCATCAGAGGACGGGTACATGGTGGCCATAAAGGGATGGACATGGACAGAAACAATGCTCAGGTAGGCCGTGGCATTTAAACGATGCCCAATTGGCACTAAGGGGCCTAAAGTGTGCCAAGAAAACATCCCCCACACCATTACACCAACACCACCACCACCAGCCTGCACAGTGGTAACAAGGCATGATGGATCCATGTTCTCATTCTGTTTACGCCAAATTCTGACTCTACCATCTGAATGTCTAAACAGATATCGAGACTCATCAGACCAGGCAACATTTTTCCAGTCTTCAACTGTCCAATTTTGGTGAGCTCTTGCAAATTGTAGCCTCTTTTTCCTATTTGTAGTGGAGATGAGTGGTACCCGGTGGGGTCTTCTGCTGTTGTAGCCCATCCGCCTCAAGGTAGTGCGTGTTGTGGCTTCACAAATGCTTTGCTGCATACCTCGGTTGTAACGAGTGGTTATTTCAGTCAAAGTTGCTCTTCTATCAGCTTGAATCAGTCGGCCCATTCTCCTCTGACCTCTAGCATCAACAAGGCATTTTCTCCCACAGGACTGCCGCATACTGGATGTTTTTCCCTATTCACACCGTTGTTTGTAAACCCTAGAAATGGTTGTGAGTGAAAATCCCAGTAACTGAGCAGATTATGAAATACTCAGACCGGCCCGTCTGGCACCAACAACCATGACTCGCTCAAAATTGCTAAAATCACCTTTCTTTCCCATTCTGACATTCAGTTTGCAGTTCAGGAGATTGTCTTGACCAGGACCACACCCCTAAATGCATTTAAGCAACTGCCATGTGATTGGTTGATTAGACAATTGCATTAATGAGAAATTGAACAGGTGTTCCTAATAATCCTTTAGGTGAGTGTATGAGCAGAATGGCGTCTAAGCGATTGTGGTGTTCTGTTCTTGGGTGTAATAACGAACACAGTCATTTTGATGTTCCTGAATCCGAACCGCTGAAGACGCAGTGGCTGAGTTTGTTTTCGAAGGGAATATTCCCCACGAGCAACGTCAATGCTTTCATGTTTGTGCGAATCATTTCACACACCAGACTGCTTTATAAAGGAGGATCAGTATAAAGCTGGTTTTGCTAAGAAGCTGCTCATGAAGAAAGGATCGGTAGCAGATATTCGTGTTCCTGCTGAACCTCCAAAAGAACTGAAGTGAGTGTAACGTTTTATTAAACTTTATATTACTATTTATATTAATCCTTGTAAATCGCTAGCTGCATGCTTCACAATGAATGCGTCTAAGGTTTACACTCATTACGGCATGTTTTCTATGTATGACGTTCTCAATATAATGCATAATCCCACGTTTATACTGAACAACGCGTTATGGTTATTGTGTTACAAACGGTGTACGCCAGAGCCGGCTCTGGTGACGCATAGAACAGAGGGGCGGAGTCAGCAAAGCTCATTATCATTTAAAGTCATATGCACTGAAACGGCGTGCTGAAAACAGAGCTGTTTTTGACCAGGTAAAATAAGTGTTTTCTTGCAATACTAATGAGAATTTTTAATTAAAGTATATTACAAACTTTTAATTTAGACCCTAAAGAATCATATTAGCTTGTACAAAAATGGCATTATATGACCCCTTTAAAGATTTTCATCCACATGTGGATCTTACATGATTAAAAAATATCAAACTAATCTTTTTTATCTTCATTTCTCCCATCAGAAAGCACAATGGATGTGTACGTGTTGTGTGTGTGTGTGTCATGCAGATTTACTGATTTTTTTTTTTTTTGCCCAGTGGTGAAACATACTGTCTTATATGCAATTTGTCTATGTAACTACATCCTTCCGTACTCATGAACTCATTTCGTATTCATTGAGTCCCCCTGGTGGATAGATAGAGCATCACAACTTTTTCAAGTGTAAAAGCTGTTTCCACTATGCCCTAACTTGCGTTGTTTAAATTGTGTTTAAACGTGCATACATCCATTAAAGAGTGTGTACAAAGAGAATCGCAATGCTGACAACTTTTTTTGAAATAAAAGTTGCAGCACAACTTCCGGATTTTAAATCAAAATATTTGTCTGTGAAACAGCGGGGGATCAGTTTGAGAGGACCCCTGCTTCCAGATTGGAAGTGAAGTGTGACAACAAGGCCCAGATGAAGTTCACTGTAACATGACCATATGATATGACAGATTCAAATGTTGTCTGATCTAATAAAAAATATACAAGACAAACTAAAATATGTTATCAATGAAATACAACCATAAACGAACCATAAAAAATGCTTGTTTTTCATGCGCAATAAAACACATAAGAAAAAAAATCCTTACTGAGGTTATCATAATTCACGCAATGAAAAGGTAAAAGATCATTTATATGTCTTACCTCGGAAGTCCTGACATGTTCATCGGCTTTTGTCTGCTTGTTGAACTTGGCTAGTGGTTCAGCACATCTCAGTGGTTCAGCCCGCGAGGGGAGGGTGCTATTCCATGTCCAGATAGCGGGGGTGCTTCTCGAATTGCACCGCCGCGAGGATCGAGGAGTTCTCATGAGGAGTCATGACTCATGAGTGAGGGTACACGGGTGTTTCCTTTGCGGAAGGGTTTTATCGACTAAACGTGACGCGTATTATCCTTCACATCTGTCACAATCTTTTTGAAATATACTTTACCTTTGCAGTTTATATAAACCACAAATCTCACATATTTCAACAGGCTATCTTAAATCTTTGAGCGCTGCTGATGACACTGTTAAGTGACGCTCGAATGATCAAGTATTCCAATATATAAATAAGCTTTCATTCGAATCCTCCGTCCTCCTTTTCTTTCCTTGCAGCCTTCCCTCATATCCTGCAGGAGTGGAGCTGTGAGACACGAGGAAAAGTAACGAGGATGCAAAAATAAGAAATGCGAAGCACTCCGGGTGTGGGTGTCCTGCATGGACTGTGAAAAAAAGATGGACGTCCTGCCACAGCCGAACCATGCCGAGGACGAGGATCGACGCTGTTACACGCATGCGCGGTAGTGTGTTTTGGTGACGTCATATATGCAGTCACACACACAATCGCACGTGCTTTGATCTTACAAGAAGAATCTGCAGAAAAACGATGGATTAATTAACAACATTGATTGTATATCGCTGGTAATTAATCTTTGGAATCTTTATTTACTGTTTTGTTGTTTCAACATGTATAGTCGTGTGTAGTGTTAAGTATCCGAAGCGGTATAAACGTGTTTAGCTGACACGACTTTTAAGATGATCACAACAATTATCTTTTTAATCTTATACTTCAGAACATAATACCATATGGACAGACTGCAGGGCTAATGTAAAATTAACATGATTTTGCTCGGCTAATGATTACTTTGTTATTTGTTATTGCATTGTTCTAGATGAATGTCTTTAAAAAGGGCAGTTGCCCTGTGATTTCAAGTGCTGTAACCTGTATCACTGTCCTTTTTGTGAGACGTACAAAACCACATCACAACTGTCCATTGATAGCCATGTAGAGAATCATCTAAAATTGGCAGTACATCATGATGGTGAGTGTAATTTCACCTCTACTAATATTATTTTGCTTTATAAAATTTGATCAGAGTAATGCATATGTGTAACTTTTTCCCCCAGATTTTGTGATTAAGTGCAATTTACACTGTAGAGAAAATGCACATTTTCACTGCTGTTTCTGTCCTGCAATGGTAATAAGAAAAGTGCAGTTAATTACTCATCTTCAAAAATGTAAACAAAAGTTGTCTATTCCTGGCCAGGAATCTCGACTCCTGCATATCCCAGCAGCCGCTGCTCCACTTCTACTATTCCAGAACAGACTTCTGATGTCATTACACAGGCTCTTCCCCTGTCATTGCCCATGGCTATCCGAACATCTTCATCTCCAGTTACATCAGTGTTGCGGTCTCCACCAATGACACAGTCTTGGACAAGTCTCTTATGTCAACCTTTGCAACCTGGGAAACTTGCCCTCTTCCTGAAGCTCCATTTTCTCTTTCTGCATCCACCCAAGCATTTCCATCTCCGACTATTTCCTCTGTCCATGTTCCACCAGAGCAACCAACAGTAAATCGTCCTCAACCAAAGAAGAACAGAATCAGATGTGATCATTGTGATTGATATGGAATTGAATAGAAAGAACTTGCGTGTTCACATTAGAAGAAAGCACACCACAGTTAAAGAGGCCATCACATTAGAACGACATTTACTTTGCCAGTGCATTGACAGTAAGCATGGTATTTCTGCAGTGGCGAAATCTTTCAGTGCACCATCAATGCCCATCCATGTTCAAAAAAGGATTTGGGGTGTAAACGACAAAGTTATGTGTGAGTTAGATCAATGTAATGCCAGTGCTGAATTTGTTCAAAGGAGTGGCCTTAAATTCAGTTTTTTTTGTTTGTTTTTTTACTTTTTATTAAATGTACGCACATGTCCTGCAGACACTGAACAGCAAATTAATCAACCTTATGTACAGATCACTGTGGGAAAATGAGTTTTAAAGAAGGAACTCTTACCAGACAAAATATCATTAAGCACTTTTTTTTTTTTGACATCTGACAAGATTTATTTTCTTGATGCTGTTATTATTTTTGCATTTTCCCTTGAATGTGTATTGGTATTTTCAGTTGTTTACAGACTGTATTGTATTGTAGCTTTAGGATAAAAATTACAGAGACAATTACTTGACTCATTTCTGCTTCCACTCAACAGCAAATATGACCTGAATTTTAAAATGTTCTATATACACGCATTTAAAAAACAAAATACTTGCGGTGACGACATGCTATTAATCCAATCATCTAGGTTTAAAATCATGTGATTTAAAATGTTGTAAAATTAACTAT
Source organism: Rhinichthys osculus (assembly GCA_029959095.1). Lineage (NCBI taxonomy): Eukaryota > Metazoa > Chordata > Actinopteri > Cypriniformes > Leuciscidae > Rhinichthys > Rhinichthys osculus. The sequence continues at coordinate 40,224,283 of JARWKJ010000015.1, read as the reverse complement.
TTTGCATATATGTAGAGAGAAACTAGGATAACTTCAGCATCACATTTACGTAAATAATTATTCATCAATTATTTATTTATTATTAATCAGGGGCCGTATTCACAAAGAATTTTATCTTACCACTAGGAGTACTCCTAAATCGCACTAAAATATTTTAGCTAGGAGTTTTCTCTTAAAAGTTATTCACAACGCCTTTCAGACCTACTCTTAGTAAGGAAAAATGACAACTCCTAAACTAAGAGTGAGTCTTCGTTGCTATGGATGACGTCACTTCTCATGCACGAGCCTCCTCGCAATGATCACGGTGATTGGTTGTTAGATGACAGGGCCATCATGCGGAACATAACACAGACGCAACAAATCATGGATTTAGGACATCTAATATGTCTGTGTCCTACACAAAATAATAATAGTAATGTCATCGAAATGTTTGTGCAGGCCCCAGTGAAGTGTAATTCTAACAAGGCAGAGAGAGAGAGAGAGAAGTCGTGAATTAAATCAAATTAAATCAAGGTAGCCTAATACCCCAATGAAAACCGCCACTTGCCTAATAATTAAAAAACGACACTTGCATTAACACTTGCTTGGTTAATTGACATCCTATTAGCCTAAATAGACTAGTTAAAGCAAGGAAATGTTACTCCTATTGAAGTAATGTAATGGTGTGTTCACACCGAACGCGAATAATGCGTCAAATACGCGTCTATCGCTTGAACATTCGGTCGAGTTCAAATTTTTCAACTTGCGCGGAAGACATTCGCGGCAAACGCGTCGCCCAATTCGCGTCATTTGCAACGCCCGGCGCGAATGATGCGCCTATTCGCGTCTTTGCATTGACTTTGTATGTAATCTACTCGCGCAAATAATTAAATTCGCGTTCGGTGTGAACACACCATAATAGTTGAATGACGGTGGATTATGAACTCGCCAAAACGGAAAAGAAAGCCCAACTGGACGCAGGATCAGTTACTGCTGCTGGCCCAAAAACATAATAAAAGTGAAATTCGGCACTGGGATATGAAGCAAAACTCAGCGTGAGATGGGAGAGGATTTGTTTGCAGATCAATGCAGCATTCCCGCTTGTGTCGCGGACCCCGGACGACTGCGAGAGGCGGTGGTGTGCGCTACAATCCTTTGTGAATAGGTCTTAGTGAGTTAGGAGTCCTCTCGACTTCTTTTAAGCTGTCCCAGACTTAGGTGCTACTTTTAGGGCTAAAATGCTTCGTGAATTACTCTTAGTGAAAAAAATTAGGAGTCCTAAAGTTAGGAGTGACACGCCCATTATTTTTAGGAGTTGCTCCTAAATTTGCCAGTTAGGAGCTACTTTTAGCCTTAAAATTCTTTGTGAATACGGCCCCAGTACTACTACTACACAGGTTAATACATCAAGTATTCCTTTCAACAGCTCCCATAAACCAGTTCACCAGTTTCAAGTTTTATTTTAATGACACATTTTATAATAAAAACGACATTTTTGAGTTAATAATATCTTATTGGTCCAGTTAAACAAGCTATTTATTGAACAAGCCCTTCAATTTAATAAAATAGCACATATTATACAGAAACTTCATTTTAATGGTATTAGATGATTTGTTAAATGCATTTAATAGATTTCACTTTCAATAAAACATTTGTGATTGGTTGGTAAAGGTGTTTTATGGATGTTTTGACTGAGTTTTCGCTGCATTTACAGTTTCTGTCGTCACTAATCAAAAGTATCCCACAAAGATGAGCGTTTCCAGAAAAAATAAAATAATATTTGAGCATTATTTATAGTATGATTGGTCATTACTTTCTTCTACTGGTTATTCTTTTGAAGCAGATTGAGCTGTCAAACAATGTATATAATACAGCATGATGTTCAGTGACTGACATGATTTTGTAAATAATTTATTTAATAATTCACATGAATTCAACAATTAACTTTAATACTGTGACTTTTATTTTGACACCTTAAAATAAAATGTAACAGCATAATATTACAAATAATTATGAACATAGTAAAAATATTACTTTATGCAAAAATAAATAGCAACTAAGCAATACTAACAGAAATGTGTCTGCACATCGGTCACACACACACACACACACTACGGCTCTGGCTGATGTGCCCCCTAAACTCACAACAGACATATCCAATATGAGACCTTTAAAAAAATGTCTTAATTTTATAGTATAGCCTACATTTTTTTTATCTTTTTGATTTTTTTTATCTTGTTTTTCATGAATGTATTTTACAACAATACAAAGAGCAATATGTAACGTTTTACCAGATTCAGTTCTACACTTATTGTCTCTTATTTGTTCCCCACTAAATAATGTTGTTTTTTATGTTTTAATGAGTTTTATGTAATCTCTGTGGAGTTTGTATTCCCTTTGTAGTCGGTGATGATATTAATTCCCGTCCACATGATTCTAGAGTCGGCGGTGTGGAACTGTCCTTCAATCTTGACCTTGGGTGCTTCTCATTTCTTATTTGTGCATCCTCGTTTCCTTTCCTCGCGTCTCAGCTCCACCCCCTGTAGGACGCGAGGGAAGGCTGCAAGGGAAAAAAACGAGGATGGGGGAATTGAAGGAAAGCTTTTTTATACATTGGAATACTTGATCACTCGAGCATCACTTCACTGCGTCATCAGCAGTGCTCAAAGGATCTGCCCTTATGTTGTTAAAGTTTGTTTATTTAAGAAATTCATAATAAATAATAATAAAGCAAGATACCTTGTTGAAATATGTGAGTTGTGTGGTTTATGTAAACTACAACAGTAAAGTATAAATTCAAATGATTGTGACCGACGTGAAGGGGGAGGAGAATTTATACGTGCGTCACGTTTAGTCGATAAAACTCTTCCGAAAAGGGTACACCTGTGTATCCTCGCTCATAGCTCCTCTGGAAGCCTCCTCACTCCTCGATCCTCGCCTCCTCGCGGTGCAATTAGAGAATTGAGATGTCCTTCAAGATGGCTGAGCTCGATCGGTTTCCGGGTCATAGGATGGAGGACGGAGGAGCGAGGAGACGAGGAGGGATATTGAGAAGCACCCACTGTATTGGCGTTTTGCTGCTCTGATGATTTTTCCGAAGGGCATAACTTGCTTGTTCCTCCAATCTCCCGGAATTGACCGTTCGCAAGCCCCTCCCCAAAAACGGCCATTGTCCAATCACACATCATAGCAACCGTTACTATGTGAGCAGGTCCGTCAAACATTGACTCCAAGCAAGATGGTGAAGCGGTGCGCCCACAGCGTTTGTAAATCGGACACTAGATACCCCGAGAGATTGTCTGGAGGAGTTGTGTTCTTTCCGTTTCCAAAGCCGAAAACACACCGTGAGCGGTGCCTACAATGGATAAAACAGAGTGGACGGCCCCACTCCCAGTTAAATGTGTCGAACATGATTAACTCGCGTGCAGCGTGCGTGAGACTGAGATTAGTCAAAGAAACATGGAGAAAGCAGATCAAGAGGATCCACAAAGGAATTACGTTTTCTAAAGGGTTGTTGTTAACATGATATATTCGGGGGGAATGAGCAGCAGTCACTAGCAGTGCAGCACTGTAGACTACTGTTCAGACTAACGTTAGAGGAGTGCACGCTCGCAACGGGGAACGCATGAAGCTTACTTGACAACATCAGTTCATATAACGTTATCAATATCGTAATGAATAGAAATAACCTTAAATAATGTATGGTTATCTGCATCATTCCGTCTCTTATGTATACCGGTAGTTACTTTTTAAACACGAAAATCGCATTCAGCATGACACGCAAGCGGTTGTTAAAGCGAATGAATAATCCTGTATCTGAGGCAAAATTACTAAATATGCAGCGCGAGTTATATATTTCTAACTCCCAACAATTAGCCACTGAACCAGTTTATAAAATCTTCTTCCAGGCTGTGCTGGTTGTATTTGAGGTAACGTTACAGGTCCTGGGGTTTCTCAGATTTCGCTTGAGACCGGTATAAGCATTCGCCTCGATAGTGTTACATGTATGTCCTGTGTTTCCCCCGTTCTTTGTGTATTTGGTTTAGTCCTGTTTCCAGTTTCCCGTTCCTCGTTTGTGTTCAGTTCCTTCACCTGTGTTTAGTTAATTTGCCCCAGCTGTGCCTTGTTTCCCTAATCTGTTCCCTGTGTATTTAAACCCTGTGTTCTCCCTCATTCCTTGTCCGTTCTCGTTTATGTCAAGTGTGTGTATGTGCTCCTGTTTTGATTAATAAATCCTGTTTCGAGTCATTCCTCATCTCCTCGTGCTTCCTGGATACCACACCCGTAGTGATGTTACGTCTGACACCGACGCTCCGAAGCTTGCTTCAAACTCGATCGGTCCTTGCAATGAACCACTGCTTCGGAGCTTGTATCATTACGTCATTAGTCACGTGAAAATGACGTCTGAAGCAAACACTCGCTGCGTTCCAAACCGCATACTTCCCTACTATATAGTATGGGAAAAAGAGTAGGCGAGCGAAAAGTATGTACGAATCATAAAAGAGTAGGCGAGAATTACCTGGGTGACGTACTAATTATCGCGAGATTCGGACTTAAGTGCGTTCGAATATGCCTACTTTCCTACTATATAGTAGGCGAAAACAGTACGTGAAGGAAGCAGTACGTTCGAAACATCAGTATTCATAAAAGAGTAGCCGAGAAGTTCCCGGATGCCTTACTGCTTCAGCCCAGATTTTTGAGTGCTCAACCGATGGATACTGTGGATACTCATCTATCCCAGGAGGCCACGCGAGAGCAAACGTCATTATCAAACATCACGGAAATCAGCGACGCGGGGTTTTTCAAATGTGAGTAAACACGGTTCCTTATGTGTTAAACTACTATAGAGTAAACGTTTTAACTGTTGAAGGTGTAAAGTAGTTAGACAGTATGGTATAGTTGTGATTTTGCTGTAGAAACATGTTTTGTATAGCTAGCTAACAGGAGCTCTAAGCACACGTAACGTCTCTAAAGTGGATTTACATAACCATATACATCTTAAACATGCTTATTTAAAATGTCTATTTACATCTGAAAGGAAAATATTGTAAGCATTGACATATTGCAGATGAGCACATCACGACATGAAAAAGACATCTGAGTGATGTATGTGTGGCATTATTATAGGATAACATTAATTCACTGTTGTCAACACTGTTGACATTAGACAAATGTGCTGTAAATAAGGTAAATAAACAAATCTATAAAGTAACTAAACATGTTTTTATTCAGACTGGTGAGCACTGAGGATGAGGAGCCCAGAGCTGAATCCTGGAAACGGTGCCATGGATGAGACGCTCCATCTCTCCACCGGCGCTTATCGCCTCAGATTGTGAAGCGCAGCAACAAGCTCCGGCACGAAGGCACGGTCACCTCTGGGGAATTCATCAGAGTAAAGCCGCAGAATGGGAACCGCTGTGTTGAGATGTATGTGGGGTTCAGCGCCTGTAAATACATGCTTGTAGTTTGAATAAAGATTTGTTTCATGTGTTGTTGAAGTGTATATGCATTTGTTTTTTTTGTGTGATGGTTACTTTTATTTGATCTTTTACTCATTTATTCATGTTTCTTATTGTTGTCAGTATATGAAATATATTTATTTAATTAATTCATTGCTTGACTTACAATTGAGATGTTCGCGTGTATTCAAATAACTCATATGACAAAACAAATTACATTTTGCTTGTTTTATTAAATTCTATAATTTTTAGTATATAAAAAAAAGTAATATAATTAAGTATTGGTCAGCATTTAATATTATTTTGTTTAAGTTTTGGGGTGGGCTAACAATGCAATTCATTCTGAGGTAGGCTAATATTAATTTTTAAGGAGCGATACTTACATTTTTCGAGTATAAAGTCAACATTTTTCTCCACAGGAGATCTTCGAGCAGCGGCCCGTCTCCTTGTGCAGACATTACAAACGCCGAGGAAAACTGTTCTATTGTGCTGTCGAGTTACTGATGTTACGAAGTGTTAGTGCATCTCTCGCTCATATAATTTAAACTTATTACATAAAGAAAAAGATCATGGAAAGATACCATTGTATCTAACAATGAACAATCATAATGACAAAACAGAAAACATAAAGATCATTGGTTTGTGTACATCATAATATGATATTTATACACAGGAAAAAAGAACAATAACAAGGCTAAATATCTTTAAATAGTTCTTCATAATACATTAAAAATTGTTTTGTTGTTATAAGTCTGAGGGATGAAACGAGAGGTAAATTCATCAAGAAAAGAGGAAAACTTAAAGGAGAAACTTTTTGGGTATAAAATAAAGAAATTAACAACGAGAGATGACGATTTTGGGGTTTCTTAAGAAAAAATATATCGTTAAGGATAAAACTGTGGGTCACATTAGTCGGGTTTAAAATATAACAACTTAAATCAACCCTAAATGTATTCACAAAATAAATTGGCAGCTGTTTCTTCAACAATACCACACAATGAGCAAGATTCATCAATATCAAGATATTTACAGATAGATGAATTAAACGTGTCGTTCATCTTTTAAGTTGTTGCGCTTGTGATAACGCGTCGTAGGTCACATGATAACGTCAACATGGCGGATGATGTCCGGATCGCATTCATACTCAACGAGATTTGGCTAGAAAGTAGCTACTCTTTTAGCGCTCGTTAAGTAAGTACTCATTGAAATTAAGTACCTACTCATTGAGTATGCGGTTTGGAACGCAGCCAATGTCTAATATGGGGAGAACTCCCACTCACATTAAACTTCCGGGTTCTGAACTGGTTGCAGTTCCACTCTAGATCCATATGAGGGCGCTCACAGGCGGAGTGCAGAATGAATGGAGGTCTATGGAGCAATACCCCTAAAAATCCACTTTTCTCAGGATATAATTTTTTGTCTAGTAATTTGAATGTTGTATTCGAAAGAAGATGCAACAAAATTACACATTACTGGGTGTTAGATTTTTTAGAGTCACTTATTTGCTTTAAAAAGTCTTTTAAAATGTCAATGACGTCATACACATCGTACGACCAGAGACCTGCTTTACGGCAATCCTTCAGTCACTGGTGCTTTCGCGCATAGACAGACGAGAGAAGCCGCAAAATTTAAAAATACTACTGTTATTGTGTCACGAAATGTAGTTTTAATAGTTTTTCAGTCGACAATGTAGTTGTTTAAAGCTCAAATCTGTGGTTTATTTATAAAGATAGCGCCTATTTAAAAGTTTGATCTGACGTTTTCGGAGTTGTGAGGACCAGTCTTTCACCGGGTCTCAGCGCTCTGCACCCCGCCTGGAACAGCCTTTCCTCGGCTAGTGCTTGTGACGTTCGCCGCCGGCTCTGATGTCTCTCTCTAACTTGGTTAAACATGAGATATAATTCGTCTTGTGTATATCTAACGGGCGATCTTTGGTATCATTAATCGTATCATTTGTTCCCTGGCAAGTCGTTTTGGCTGAGGGCAAAGTGAAGTTTCATAACTTTATATTTTGGCTATTTTAACGTTGTATCCTGCTGTGTCTGAATGGTTTACTTTATTTATTGTCTTGTATAACTTATTATACCTTTTAGGCTACTTATACTGTTATAATGTCTCTTACTGATGAATAAAACTGAAATTTAACAAAAATAGACAGGGTTGTGTCATTTTATTTTATATAGCCTATATTTTTATATAGCCTTTTCATTACTATTTTATTTGCTGTATACTGTTTGTTTATTTTATTGACTAAACTATTTACTATTACTCACTGTATCTTATATTTACTATTTGCACTGCATATCGTATATGCCACGATGCCATCAAGCGGTGTCTCTGGTCGTAATCAGTCCTTCACTGACCAATCAGCGTCCATTAGCAAAATGCTAGTGTGTTATGGGCAACAACAACTCAACCTGTAAGAAATCGAAAGGACATAAGCACTCGTTCATTCAACTTTCGACCTATAACCCATGTTGAACTTGCAGAACCTACATTCAAATCTGAGATTTCTCAATGACAATCGGGTAAAAGAGACAAATTTAGCCGTCTAGCCCCATTGACTCCCATTCATTTTGCACTCGGACGATCGCCCCCAGTGGAACTCTGGTGGAACTACAACCAACATTCGGTACAATAGGACTTAATAGGGAGTGGCCAGGCTTTCCGTAGACGGGCTTTGTTTACATAGAGAACGGCTAGAAGTTTCTTCCTGCCTGTTATTTGGATGTTCGTTTGGCATTTGGTGTTAAAAGTATTAGTACATGACCATAAAGTAACTTTTCTCTGATTTCTCGATGTTTGAACCGTGTTTTAAGTGTACGTACAGGATGAGAAATGTCTGGCATGCACTTATATGTTAATACACTGTATATATCTATATTATTTGTACTATTCTTATACTGTTACTGCTACTACACATATATGTATATGTTGTTCATACTTAAAAATGTTACTCAAGTGAAAGTACAAGTACTGAGGGAAAATTTTAGTCTGGTATCTGGCCAGAATCGTACTAAAAGTAAAAATAAAAAACACATTAAAATTGTACTTGAGTATTAAAGTACAAGTAACAGCAAGAATGAAAACTAGAGATTCTTGTTTAAGCTTTTAATCTCTAAAAACATGAAGTGAATGAACCACAAGGTTTTATCCTGCTTTAGAACTGTTTGTATTTAATTGTCAAACTATAAGACTACTATCTAATGCCAGTATGCAACATGCTACTCAAAACTGTAAAACCTCAGATTTAACTTAGTTTAGCTGATTTTCTAAATTGTGAGTGTGAAGTCTAGCTCTTTTAGTGCTGAAAGCCTCTCACAGCAGCAGATGCAGAGATACATGCGACATGACGTCACTTCCAGAGGACCAGGGAACATGTCTGACCAATTTCATGGAATGTGAAAACGAATCTCATTGGCAGAATAAATAACATTTAACTTAAACTGGGCATCAGCACAATTCAATTGGTTTGGTAATAGCAAGGGAAAATAGAATTAAATGATCTCCAAAAAAGAACTTTTTGATTGTAAATAAAATTGTAAGGAGTAAAAAGTACTTTAAAAAAATGTAATCAAGTAAAAGTATTGATTTTTAATTGTACTCAAGTAAAGTAACCCCCCCCCCCCCCCCCCCCCCCAAATAATCCAAGTAGGCTACAGTAATCAAGTAAAATTACTCAAGTACTTTACAACTCTGTTCATACTGCATATCCATATCTATTCTGCTCTTATAAGGCTACTGCTAATACATTGGACATTCATATTTAATTTATATTACTGTAAACCTTTCTTAACTGTATACTGTCTTATACTGCACCTCCTGTCTATACAATATAATACCAACCTTCCTTTGCAGTTTCTTCAGCTAATACGGCCTTCTCTTCTCCTTTGTGCTCGTATCTTGGTGATCTTTGTGAAATGGCTGTAGCATTCCCAGTGTTAGCCAGTGTTAGCCAGTGTTAGCCGTGTTAGCAGTGTTAGCCAGTGTTAGCAGTGTAAGCCGTGTTAGCCAGTGTTAGCAGTGTTAACCAGTGTTAGCAGTGTTAGCCAGTGTTAGCCTGTGTTAGCAGTGCTAGCCAGTGTTAGCAGTGTTAGCCAGTGTTAGCCAGTGTTAGCCAGTGTTGCCTGTGTTAACAGTGTTAGCAGTGTTAGCCTGTGTTAGCAGTATTAGCCAGTGTTAGCAGTGTTAGCCAGTGTTAGCAGTGTTAGCCAGTGTTGCAGTGTTAGCCAGTGTTGCCTGTGTTAACAGTGTTAGCCTGTGTTAGCAGTGTTAGCCAGTGTTAGCCAGTGTTAGCAGTGTTAGCCAGTGTTGCCTGTGTTAGCAGTGTTAGCCAGTGTTAACCAGTGTTAGCAGTGTTAGCCTGTGTTAGCAGTGTTAGCCGTGTTAGCAGGTGTTAGCAGTGTTAACCAGTGTTAGCAGTGTTAGCCTCTGTTAGCAGTGTTAGCCGTGCTAGCCAGTATTAGCCAGTGTTAGCAGTGTTAGCCAGTGTTTAGCCAGTGTTAGCAGTGTTAGCCAGTGTTAGCAGTGTTAGCAGTGTTAGCCAGTGTTGCAGTGTTAGCCAGTGTTGCCTGTGTTAACAGTGTTAGCAGTGTTAGCCAGTGTTAGCAGTGTTAGCCAGTGTTAGCCAGTGTTGCCTGTGTTAGCAGTGTTAGCCAGTGTTAACCAGTGTTAGCCAGTGTTAGCCAGTGTTAAGCCTCGTTTATACTCGATGCGTCCGCAAGAGCGCGAAGGTGCGCGCGGCAAAAATGACGTAATTGCGGTGTGGGCGGTCGTGCGCAAGACCCCATTTCGCCTGGCGGTGTGCACGGCACTTTTTGTAACATCGCGCGCGGCGCCGCATCCAAAGATGAACGACTTCGAGCCAAATCTAGCCAGTGTTAGCAGTGTTAGCCAGTGTTAGCCAGTGTTTAGCCAGTGTTAGCAGTGTTAGCCAGTGTTAGCCGTGTTAGCCAGTGTTAGCCAGTGTTAGCCACTGTTAGCCTGTGTTAGGCAGTGTTAGCAGTGTTGGCCTGTGTTAGCAGTGTTAGCCAGTGTTAGCAGTGTTAGCCAGTGTTAGCAGTGCTAGCCAGTGTTAGCAGTGTTAGCCAGTGTTGCCTGTGTTAACAGTGTTAGCAGTGTTAGCCTGTGTTAGCAGTGTTAGCCAGTGTTAGCAGTGTTAGCCAGTGTTAGCAGTGTTAGCCAGTGTTGCAGTGTTAGCCAGTGTTGCCTGTGTTAACAGTGTTAGCAGTGTTAGCCTGTGTTAGCAGTGTTAGCCAGTGTTAGCAGTGTTAGCAGTGTTAGCCAGTGTTAGCAGTGTTAGCAGTGTTAGCCAGTGTTGCAGTGTTAGCCAGTGTTGCCTGTGTTAACAGTGTTAGCAGTGTTAGCCAGTGTTAGCAGTGTTAGCCAGTGTTAGCCAGTGTTGCCTGTGTTAGCAGTGTTAGCCAGTGTTAACCAGTGTTAGCCAGTGTTAGCCAGTGTTAAGCCTCGTTTATACTCGATGCGTCCGCAAGAGCGCGAAGGTGCGCGCGGCAAAAATGACGTAATTGCGGTGTGGGCGGTCGTGCGCAAGACCCCATTTCGCCTGGCGGTGTGCACGGCACTTTTTGTAACATCGCGCGCGGCGCCGCATCCAAAGATGAACGACTTCGAGCCAAATCTGGCCGAACTGGTACGTCTGTACCAGCATGTTTATGATCCTTCTATACACAGAGACATTTGCATTGATGGGCGACCATAAAAGCCTCTCATTTTGTGAATAGGAACACATTTACATTAAGCACCCAGTTTGCACTTGTCTAAAGTAACTGCTTACATTTATAAATAAGCCTACAATAGCAGAAGTAAGCCCTGCTGATGAAATTAAGGTTTAAACACTCTTCAATAAGGCTTCAGTTGTTTAACTTGTTTACATGCAGTGAAAGTACAATAAACCTACTGCATTTATTACTCTTTTTATATGAATCAGCAATTAATAAACTATAATAAACGGCAAACTACTTCTTCACTGCTGATTCCTGGTGGTTTAGAGGAGAATTACTCCGAGTCGCCCCCTGTCGTTTCACAGAATAGCACAACGGCGAGCGCGTCGAGTATAAACGCCTCGTCCGTTTGGAGAGGTGCGCGCGCAGTCATTGGAGACTCGCGCCAGTGTTAGCCAGTGTTAGCAGTGTTAGCCAGTGTTAGCCAGTATTAGCCAGTGTTAGCAGTGTTAGCTGGTTTGTAGGATCCTGCTTTGTAACTTGTATGCCTGAACTGCCTCTTCTGCTATAAGACTTTCTCTGCACTCAAGGTCTTTCCACAGAAACACTGATTTAATACATTTCTCCCAACTTATGTCTGTGAAGGGAACGGTGGGCTCACTTCCTCAAATATATGCATACAGCACTTCATGTTTTGCCATTTTCTTCCACAATAAAAAGTGTGGGAAAAAGAGTATTGTCTGGCTTGTTTTTATGACGTTGTTTCCAAGCAATACCATGGATCAAATGTGTGAAATCAAACAACAAATATATTAGAAGTGTTTTTATTGATAGACTTCATCCAAATAGAATTAAACGTTATTATATTTTCAAAGATTTTAACCCAGAAGAAGTGAAGGAATTGAGAATGAATTATCTTACCTTTCCAAGTCTCCCTAAAGTGAAAGAAATTCATTTTAAAATTATAAATGACTTATACCCATCTAAAGAATTCCTGAAATCTGAATTTGATATCGGAGAAAACTCTTGTCAATTTTGTGAAACTGATATTGAATCCACAGAATATTTTTTATTATTGTAATCACTCAAAGCTGTTTTGGTCTCAATTGTACAGTAAACTGTCATGTATTATTACATGTGTAAACCCCCTTGAATACAAACAAACCAAGTTTGGTGTACTTAAGAAAGATTCACAGCACTACTTGGTTAATAATCTTTTTGAACTTGCTAAATACTTCATTCATAAATGCAGATTTAAAAAAAAAAAAAAAAACCCGTCCTTTCCTCATTTTACTAATGACCTTAAAGCTTTTGCTGCTCCACTTTGCACCCTTTCAAATGAGAAAGCTTCTACAGAAGCCAGTTTTTTCAGTGAGCTAAGTGCACTTTAGCTCCTTTACCCCTTGCAAGGACTTACTTTTACATCAATGTTATTCAATCATTTATTTGACCTATTTTATTATTATTTTATTAACTTTTTTTGTATATTTGATTTGGTCTCACTACAATACTGTATATTGGAGTGCAGTTCACATCATGTCCACAAGATGAGGCTCTGTTATTATAAATTTTTCTATAGATAGATTAGCCTACTATTATACTATTATATTATGAGAGATAAACTGTAATCTTCTGTCTTCACTCCTTGAGATTAAAAGTTTAGTTTTTGTGGATATATATCTTTCATGTTCAATCAGCACGACACCACAAGAAGATCAGTGGAGAAGTAAATATTATTTTTTTTAAAGCATTTGGACAGCTGAGGTTTATTCATCTCAATTTGAACAGAAATTTGAAGCTAAACTGTGTGATAAACCTTTGATATTCTCTACAGAATCCATTTCATCCTCATGAATGACGGCTGGTGCTAAATAATGTTTGCAAACAAACTGAATTATCACTATATTTGTGAGTCTGAGGGATATTTTGGGATGTTGGAGTGTCGAAATCGTACTTACAGGGGTGGAAAACAACCCGCGGAAAAAGTGTTTACCTTCGGCTACTTAAAAGTTGCCCAAACCTGCGGGAAAACATCGGACTTGAATCCTTAAAACATGTATTTTCATGCTACTAGTACTTTTTTATTATTATAGATATTAGTATCTATTCCATTAGATAATAGTACTCATTATTTAAAAGTACCTTTATAAAGATACTACAGCTTTTTAATGGTGGTTGGCAAACAACTTTTTAATGTGCATTACCGCCACCTTCTGAAATGGAGTGTGGATCAAAATAGCCTACTCCTGTATTTGGGCATGGGAGTTGCTTCTGACGTCACACTTTGATGTGGCCCGGGTTGGATATCCACCACAGGCTGCAGCGAGACCCTTCTCGTCAGACTCGAAACCTGTGAGCCCGGAGGCGGGGCTGGGGAGGCAGATGAATTTCGCTCCGCCTAGCTTCAAGCATAGACTATGACTTCAAGTACTACGCCTAGCTTCAAGCTAGGCGGAGCGAAATTCATCTGGCTAGGGCCAGGTTAGCTGGGCTGGCGCTTATGGCAAGCCGTTTTAACTTTTATTCATTTTCAGGATATGAATCCTTGATATCAACAATTCAATTTTCACTAGTTAAAATTATAATTATTGATATCAACAATTACATTTTTGATATCAAGAATTGAATTCTTGATATCAACAATTTAATTCTTGATATCAACAATTTAATTTTTGATATCAACAATTTAATTCTTGATATCAACAATTTAATTGTTGATATCAAGAATGTAATTCTTGATATAAAGAATGTAATTCTTGATATCAAAAATGTAATTGTTGATATCACAAATGTAATTCTTGATATCAACAATTATATTTTCACTAGTGAAATGTCACCATAGGCTGCCATTCAAAATCAATTGTTGATATCAAGAATTACATTTGTGATATCAACAATTACATTTTTGATATCAAGAATTACATTTTTGATATCAACAATTACATTTTTGATATCAACAATTACATTTTTGATATCAACAATTACATTTTTGATATCAAGAATTCAATTGTTGATATCAATAATTATATTCCTGATATCAAGAATTAGATTGTTTCTAGTAAAAATGCGAATTCCTGATATCAACAATTGAATTGCTACTAGTAAAAATGTTTATTCTTGATATCTGAAAATGTATTATTGATATCAATATTATTTCAGATATCTAAAATGGCTTTCTTACTAGTAACAATCACATTCATGATATCAGAAATTAGCATTGTCACTAGTGAAAATGTAATTATTGATATCAAAAATGAACATTGTTACTAGTAGCAATTCAATTGTTGATATCAAGAATAGACATTTCAACTAGTGACAATTTAATTATTGATATCAGGAATTCGCATTTTTACTAGTAACAATTGCATTCTTGATATCAACAATTGAATTCTTGATATCAAAAATGTAATTGTTGATATCAACAATTGATTTTGAATGGCAGCCTATGGTGACATTTCACTAGTGAAAATACAATTGTTGATATCAAGAATTACATTTTTTATATCAAGAATTCAATTGTTGATATCAAGAATGCAATTGTTGATATCAAGAATGCAATTGTTGATATCAAGAATTCAATTGTTGATATCAAGAATTCAATTGTTGATATCAAAAAATATAATTGTTGATATCAACAATTGCATTCTTGATATCAACAATACATATCCTGGAAATGAATAAAAGTTAAAACGGCTTGCCATAGGCGCTGCATGTATAAATACTGGAGATTCGTCCTGCGTTCCTACAGCCAGAACTGAGTTACCCTTGTCCGCGAGCTGTCTGTTTTGATGAAGCCTGGTTGAACATAAGAGCCATGCAGAACTTTTACCATGTAAGTTTTCATATTTTTAAATATAATGCCAGCTTGTGAGTTTTTATATTCTTATACTAATGACTGTGTCTGTTTGTGGAAAACTAAACCTGCATATGCGCTGATGTACATTTGTGCCGTTTCAATGCCGATGATGATATAGCCTATCTGATATCGCTGCTATCTGATGATCAGTATCGGTTCAGTAAATAAAATAATTCAAAATACCCTTTTACAATAAGCACTTGACTCAAAAAATAACTATTAAATAATAAAATGACTTGAAAATGCTATCTCATGAAATATAATGGCGAATCCGTAACTTCGATCTTTACAAATTAAAGTATACGGTGTTATTTCGTCAGCCGATTGTGAAAGTATAGTAGCTTAAACTTCTGCAACATTAAATCCAGGAGAGAAGATCTTTCTAGAGGAGGAGAAAGACACATCTGAAAGTAGAGCTGAGCTCAGAGTGCCACTGGAGTCTCGGAGAAAAGAAGCTTTTCAAAGCTTCGAATCAATTGAACCATTTGGTTCGCAAAATGATTCACTGTTTCGAATCTCCACTCGCTGGCGACTCCTGCTGGACAAACAGTGAAACTGCAACAAACTCAGACCAAACATGCAGAAAAACAGCTTTTACAGACACATAACAAAGTAAAATATCAAATTCCATTAACTTATCATCTAATAAGATTAAATATCAAATGTCTGTATAATGTGTTCTTTTATTACTGTTCAGGGCTTGTTTATTTTTATTTTTTCCATGGCTCAGATAATAAGGCCAACAAGAGACTATTAACTATTATTCATTTGAATCACACTAATGTCTAATTACAACATCTACAATGAATAGAACTGATCAGAGATCAGGTAAAAACCATAAACACTCGTATGTTTCACCACTGGGGGCAAATTCAGTGAATCTACATGATTTACACACACACACACACACACACACACACACACACGGCCATTGTGCTTTCTATTATATGATGGCAGAAACGAAGATAAAAAAGATTATAGTTTGATATTTTTTAATCATGTAAGATCCACATGTGGATAAATCTTTCAATAAACTGAAAGTGTGTGTGTAATGTAGTGTGTGTCTGTCACATAACACACCTTCTGTTTTCTCATCAGGATGACTCTTCTTCTTCCTCTTCTTCTGCTGTGCTTTATCAGTTATAGCGGTCAGTATCATTTATGATTTTAAAGTTCTAGTTCAACTAGTTCAAGCTATAGTTATTCTAGTTTATTGTTTTTCTGTTGTGTTCAGCTCATCTCTAGGTTTATACTCTCATCAACATATGAAACGTGTAATGTGACACTTCTGATATTTATGGCTACTTGTTGCCTTCATTTATTCATTTATTTTAATCCAGTTTACTAAAATAACTCCACTAGAATATTTAAGATCATATTGATTACAGAAAATAGCCAGAACATTTATTTGTCAGTATTGCTAGTGTGTATTGAGTGAATACTGCTGTGTGTGTGTGCAGGATCCTCCACTAAACCTGTGTCAGGAATAAAGGGAGGAATCGTCACTCTATCCTGTGGATCTGAGGACAGAGAGATTGTGGCTATTAGTTTATACAGTGTGTGGAAACACATCCCTGTGTGTGAGGAGAGAAACTGCAGCGGTCGAGTGTGTAAAGAAGGATCATGTGACGTCATCATCAACGATCTGATCTACAGTGACGCTGGGAAATACTTTTTACATGTTTATTACAATAATGATCAGAGAGAGCTGGAGCGACAGATCAGGGAATATCATCTTCATATTCACGGTAAAGTCAAAACTGATCAAACATCATCATGTGTTTTCTTTATTTCCTGTAATAGTGTTGGTATTGTGTGCAGGACTAGAAACAGCAGAAACACTGAATGGACAAACTTAATATTCAGAGTGGATTGGGTTTTTCCAATGTTTTCCTCTGATCCCCCAATATTAAATATGTGATTATGGCCTTGATTAAATGACACTATTATAGTTGTGATTGAGGATGAATGTGTGTGTGTGTCCTCAGATGAGATCTCAGTGAAGAAAGGAGAGGATCTGAAGTTGGATGTTGTGTTGATCAACGCTGATAAAGTGGAGAGAAACTCTCGCTCCGGCTGGACAGAGGTGTGGAGGAGAGGTCACGGGGTCAGAGGTCACGGGGTCAGCAGTGATCGACTGACCGTCAGTGACCAGACTCTGATCATTCATGAGTTTACAGTCACTGACACTGGAACATACAGAGCTCTGGACTCTAATAATGAAGCCTTGATCACAGTCACAGTCACAGGTGAGAGAAGAGCAGTGGAGGAGCAGAAATATTATGTTTAATCAGTAAATTAATACTAAACTGCATGAATAACCTTTCAATATTCTGGACAGAATCTGTTCTAGACTCGAAGGGAAATCTGAGCGACACTGAACATCGACGTGAGTAAAACACGAGAGAATTACAGAAGATCTTAAACAGTGAATTTAAAATATTAAACAACTCTCTTCCCACTTTTCCCTTCACCTGTAGATTACTGGATTTTGCCGGTTGGACTGACTGTGGTTCCGGTGGTTCTGATTACTGTCCTGATATACAGACGTCTGCACAGAGATTACTTGAAGAGGGAAAGCACTGAGTTCAGGATCAGAAGACAGTCGGTGTATAATGATGATCTAGAGCTGTAGTTCTCCAGTTCAGTCTCTAGAGGTTTCTCTACTGTTAGACTCGTGTTGGACTTGATCTTGTTAGTTGTTCTCGACCGAGTCCAGTATTATATGCTTTTTTCTCTTTCAAAACAAAACCATTTCCATCAGAGGAATCTGTCAACATATTTCTGCAATATATATGTAATTGTCAGTATGTATGAACATTTGTGCTGCAGTTCTTCCTCAGGAATCTGTTACTGTATCTGTGTTTAGTATTAATGTAAAGCAGCCTTAAAAATATAATACATGATTATGAATTATTGTGTCTATTTAATCCGTAAACTGATGAATTGAGAATGTGTATCTGTGTCAAACTGTGTAAGACTAACAGTGTTTGTGTGAGCATGTATATATGTACATTTTTTTACTGTTTTGAAAACATATTTATATGTTGTTTTTATCTGAGGTTTTTCTGGTGATCTGCTGCTCTTTGTGAATCTGTAGTGTATTCACTGTGAAAAAAACTAAATTAAACCATCATGAAAGAAACATTTTTGTTCGTATATTCGTTTGCATAAAATACATATTTTAATGTATTGCTATTTTCAGAAAATAATGTTTTTTTTGTTGTAATGTATACAATGAAACATTAAGAGGATGTTTAAATATTTAAGACAATCAACACACACAACACACAAGCCTTCAGGTTCACTCTCTTTCAGCTGAAGAATGAGAAAAGATACGCAATTCATCTAATACACAGGTCACACATATGGCTATAAACATACATTTTAATATCCAACTGAAAAGTCACACTTTTAATATACTAAACGACATTTCCACAGACTCAATCCACCAAAATGTTATGTGGAGAAAAATTATAAACAGGGAAAAACCTGCACTCTAATTTAGCGCAGCAACATAAAACAAACACGTGCGTTTATAAGACTCCGAAAATACATTGAACTGTAGGCAGAAAATGCATATATAATCTTGTTCCCGGTTTATGTAGCGTAGTGATGGCAATTTCAACAGCGCTTCATGAAGCTTCGAATCTTTACGAATCGTTTGTTCCGAATCAATGTTTAGGAGCGTGTATCAAACTGCCAGAGTCACGTGACTTCCGTAAATTAGGCTCCCTTTTTTTTTTTTTTTTTTTTTTTTTTTTTTTTTTTTACAGTCTCATGACACGCTACGTACATGACTCATGTACTGAGAGTGTCCAGGTAGGATTTAAGTTCCTTACAAAAAATATAAAAGTAATTTTTAGTAATCACCCTGAAATTTACATTTGTGTAAAAAAAAATTTGCAAGAAAAATAAATAGGTTTATCAAAAAATATTGGTCCTTTACATCTTTTTTAAAGTTGTGCTGACCAAATAGAACATCTTTGTATGACAAAGAAAAACTCATTCTGTATGTGCATTCCCAGAAGAGATGGGAAATAGATTCTTGTTCAGTATCACAAAAAGAACATAAAGTGTCAATATCAGGAAACATCTTTTTCAAGTAAAGCTTCACAGGATAAAAAAGATGGAGTCATTTGTAAGACACATCCCTAACCTTATTAGTTATTAAATATTTAGAAGACAAAGTCCACACTTTCTTCCATGGAATATTGACAAACTGGCCATTCCAGTACGACATAATGTAAGGAAGAGAGACAATCTCATTTTGAAATAGCTGTCTAATTCTTCTGTTCCGACTAGAAGAGTTAGATAAAAAACAGATATTTCCAATCATTGTATCATAGGGATGAGCTACTGACATAGAAATCTGGGATCTAGCTGAGTAGTCTCAAGAAGAGTTATTGCTCCATAAGGGATGGCATCCATTACAATAGCAAATTCTCGAGGAGTGACAGGTATATTGTACTTGTTCAAAAACTCTGAATATGAATACAGGTATCCATCAGAATTGATTAATTGAGAAGCCATAATAAAATTATTTTTAACCCAGTTTGGGAAAAACAACGACTTATTTTTATAAGTAATATCACAGTTATTCCAAATAAAGTACCGGTGAGGACTAAAATTGTGTTTATAAATTAGGTGCCAGGCCAAAAGCGCTTGTTTATGAAAATTTGACAATTTAAGGGCAATTTGGAGATGTTGTAGTTACATAACAAAAGAAAAGGGAGACCTAGAGAAAACAAGAGAGTATTCCAGAAAGAATCAGGGTTTGTTAAGTACTGTTAACCAATTTATCTTGAAAGTATTATTTAAAGAAGTAAAATCTAGAAAGTTTAGACCACCACACTCATTATTATTAATAACCACAGACTTTTTAACGTAATGCCTCTTATGCTTCCACAGGAAATCAAATAGCAATATCTGCACACGCAGCTTTATTCACATATAAGGAGAGAGCTGGGTTAGTCATTCTTGAGATACCATCAGCTTTAGCAATAAGAGTTCGTCCTCTCAGAGATAAATCTCTCTGTAACCATGAATTGAATTTCCTTTTAGCTTTCCCAACAACTGGGTCAAAGTTCAGTCTGCATCTGACTTTATCATCCTTACATATGGATATACCCAGATAAGTCACCTGTGACTTAACTGGAATACCGTAAAGAGAGAGAGAAGGACAGGTTTTAACAGGTAACAGCTCACATTTATTAAGATTTAAGTTTAAACTGGAAGCTTTAGAGAAAAATTGAATGTGTTGGATTGCAATCGGAATCTGTAATTCATCCTTTAGAAACAGGGTAGTGTCGTCAGCTAGCTGACTAATAAGTATATATGTTTGTTGGAAATAGTAATACCTTGCAGATGGCTACTCAGAAGAAAGGAGGAAAGAAGTTGTGCAGCCACAAGAAATAAATAAGGGGATATAGGGCAACCCTGACGAACTCCCCTTGACAATTGAAATCTAGGCGAGGTACCCGATTTAAGGTTGATGGAACAGTTGGCATTGTTATAAAGAGTTCTTATAAACTTGCAGAATGGATCACCAAACTCAAGCTTTTGGAGAGCTAGAAAAATAAACTCGTGTTCAAGAGAGTCAAAAGCTTTGTAAAAATCTAGAAAAAGAATAAAACTGCCATCATCAACTAATTCGCTATAGTCTAATAAATCTAGAACAAGTCGGATATTGTTTGCTATGTCTTTTTGGCATAAATCCTGATTGAGTCTCATCAATAACTGAACTCAGAACACACTTAAGTCTTTTGGCCAAAGCCCAAGCTAATATTTTATAATCGTTATTAAGAAGACAAATAGGTCGCCAATTATCTATCAAAGTTGTATCTTTTTTAGGTTTAGGTATCAGAGTTAAAAGCCCTTGTGTTAAACTAGAAGGCAAAGTTTCTGACTGAATACTCTCCAAAAACATCTCTAGCAGGAACGGTGCTAATTCTTCAGCAAAGTTTTTATAAAACTCGGCCGTTAGGCCATCGGTTCCAGGAGATTTGTTATTTTTAAGGTCCTCAATCCCCTCAATTACCTCAGTGATAGTAGTTTTATCACAAGCAAGCTGCTCATCTTTAGATATGGATTTAACCTTCTTTAATGACTGAAAGAAAAGAGAGGCTGAGTCCTTACAGTAATTAGATTGATATAGTTTAGAATAAAAGTTGCTACAAAAAGAGGCAATTTCCATAGAATTATCTGTCAAAATGCCATTCATTTGTAGCGAACTAATGGAAAGATTCCTAGAGTTGTGTTTTTCCATTCTAAAAAAATAAGCAGAGCTCTGTTCACCTTGTTCTAGCCATTTCCTCCTTGAACGAACATAGGAGCCTTCAGCTTTGTATTTATAAATATTGTCTAATTTAGATTGGAGCTCTGTAAGTTCTGTTAGAACAGTTTCCGATAAGCATCCCTGAATTTTGCTCTGAAGTGTTATGATCTTTGATATGACCTTCTTCTCTTCATTCCTTCTCTGTTTTGCCAAATTGCTGCTAAAATGTCTAATACACATTCCTACTTCATATTTTAACAATTCCCAATTTAGACCAAACATTTTTTCAGAAGAAGCTTTTACCCAGTAGTATCGAATCAGAAAGGAAATTCTTTTTTTCAATTCATCATGCTTAAGAAGAGATGAATTCAGTTTCCAGTAAGAGGCTCTAGAATGTATATTTGAGTGTCCTGTGGAAAGAGGAGTAGAAAGGAGAATAGTGTGATGATCTGTGAAAGGAGAGGGGAGAATACTAACCAAAACATTATAATCTTTGAAAGAGTTTGGTACAAGCCAATAATCTAAACGGGAAAGTCTTGAGCGATTCTTGTTACCCCATGTATAAGATTTAGTATTTGGAAACTTCTCCCTCCAAATATCAACTAAATCCAACTTTTCCATGAACATTTTCAATTTTGAATTAGGAGAAGTAGACTGCCTAGGAGGAAATCTATCAAGATTGTTGTTACGTTGGTCAGCCTGTTGGGAACAATGTCTGTGCTGTTCTTTCTCGCTGTCTCTCCCCATAGGTCACGTGACGTCTCGCCAGCTGCGAGTGGGCGGGGCTTGCTACTATAAGGACGCCGAGATCGACATCCGCTCTCTCTCTCACGCCCGTGTTGACGCTCTCACTTATGGCAAGCCAAAGTGTTCACAGACGCCTGGTCGGGCGTCTGATTGCACACTGACACGTCAAAAGCGTGCGTTCGACAGCCAAACGCGCGTCAGAAGCGCGCGTTCGACAGCCAAACGCGCGTCAAAAGCGTGCGTTTTTGCCATAAAAAGCGCGCGTTCTTGTGCACACGGAAAACGCGCGTCAGAAACGCGCGGTTTTTGCATCAAAGCGCGCGTCAGGAACGCGCGTTTGGCTGTCAAGACGCACGCTTTTGACGTGCGCTTTGGGGGTCACCGAGAACGCACGCTTTTGACGCGCGTTTATCGTAACAAAAATGGGCGTCGAAAACGTGTGTTTTGACTAGGACAAAACGCACGCTGTTGACGTGTAAACAGTTAAACCAAACAGGCAGTAAAAACGTGTGTGAAGTTTCCAACCAGGCGAAAAGGACGCGTGAAATACAAGTTATAATCAGTCTGAACGGGTCAGTGTCATTGGCTGCTGAAGGCTTGGGTCTAACCATTTCTGTGGGCTTAGGGGGATTTAGCTACTGTTCATAGACTAGGGCTAGGCTACCACCATTTAACATGCCAAAGATCAGGCTATTCAGCCTATCTATTTTGTCCTTTTTTTGTAGAACTTATAGAAATAATATATTTAAATTGCAGTTTTACCAAAATTTAGATACAAATAAAATTTCCTTGTTTTTCTTCGCTCATGCCTTTTTGTAAATAAACACATTAGTGGTCATTCTAGCTCTAACATGAAATCATTAACATTTGTGTGGGAAAATCAGTTATGATGGAGGTAAGCAATCAATGCAGGTTAATCAATACAAACAAAGCACCCCAAATAAAGTAGTATTTTCGTATTTGAAGAGTAATTATCAAAAGAAATGACACCAGTAGATAAATACCAATAGATTCTTCATTTGTGATGTGGAGGCAAACTATAACTTGGGCTTTGATTCTTTCAGTACATTTTTATATGTGTTTTAGAGATTGAATTCAAATCAAATATTAACATTACTGCCCTAACTATTTCTGAATAGAATGTCTACTTCATACATATTTGGAATAGTATGGAAATATAAGGTTCAGGGGCCTCATTTATAAACGTTGCGTACGCACAAAAGAAGGCGTACGCCGCTCTCTACGCAATAAGTGGTATTAGCAATAAGCCGCTTTAGATTACAGCCCGGAAAGTACTGTGTAATTAAGAGGAATTTACGGAGTAACTTTCGGTAATTATAGTGTACCTATAAAGTACTTGCATGTAAGTATAAGGGAACAATATGTAAAGTTAGGGGAATAAAGGGGTAACAACCAGGAGAAATAAAAAAATATTTATACTGTATTATAGAACTGAGGGGTACTTATTCTACTATTATGATACAACAATCTTACATTTGGGAGCAATTTAGCAAGAACATACACATACCTTTTTGTAATAATTGTGTACCAATACATACTGTATAGGCTTTTTTTTAAATTACAGGGTACATATCTATGCATTTATACTTTTATTTATTTATTTTATGATAGTAAAAGTGCAGATGTTTAAGTTGGGCTAACATGTTTCAAGGCAAGAAAAGCTAAGACTATTGCAATTTTTTTAAATACTGGGAAATATATCTTGTTTCATGTGGTTACAGGGTAAGCGGTGCTTCTATAATAAATAAAGGTTTCCGAGTCAGTGATATAAGATTGTGTGTATACATTTTTAATGTTACCCTGTAACTACATGGAACAAGAGGGTAACAAGCACCACTTTAATTTACAGCCTACAATGTCACATTTACCCTGTAACTACATCGAACAAGGGGGTAACAAGCTACATGAAACACGAGTATCTTTCCACAATATTTAAGCAAAAGTTGCAATAGTTTTCGTTTTCAGTGGACTTTTGTTAAAAAGATTACATTTTAAAAATTACAGGGTACATCTGCATTTATAAAGCCTATACAGTATGTACTGGTTCACCATTATTACAAAAAGGTACGCAGTATATGTTCTTGCTAAATTGATCCCAAATGTAAGATTGTTATATCATAATAGTAGGATAAGTTACCCTTAGTTCTATAATACACATACACTCACAATATTAATTATTTTTTAATGTTACCCCTTTATTCCCCAAACTTAAAATATTGTTCTCTTATATTGTAAGTACGTTATAGGTACACTATAATTACCGAAGGTTACGCTGTAAAATTGCTTTAATTACGCAGTACTTTCCGGGCTGTAATCTAAAGCGTTACCTAAGTGGTATTTATAAAAAGCAAACTTGACGGTAAAATGTGCGGTCCTTCACGCAAGCTCTGACCCAGGCGTACGCACAAGAACGGGTGAAATGAGAAATGGCGACACCGTCGGCAGATGGAAGAAACACGTGAAAGTGTGTGAAACTGTAGACCGTTGTGTAAAATAAATGGCAATACTGACTCTCATAAATAACACGTTTGATCGATCTGCAACAGAAATGCAAATTAACACATATTTGCAAAAAGAAAAGTAATATATGTTCTGCAATAATATTGGCATGTTATACAATTCATCTAAGATGGTAAACAGAACGAAATAATGTACAAAACTGATATATTAGGACCACAATGTGTCAGGCGGAGCAGATATAGATGCAATTAGATAGATAGATAGATAGATAATTTGTCCACTGGGGAAAGTTGTTTTCATAGTAAAAATGTCTTCATCAGCTACGGAATCATGGTATTCATGCATATGCCTTTAGTTTGTTTTATTTTTGATAAAATAACGTATGACGTAGACCTATGTCTCAATCATTCAGAGAGCTGCAAGAAATTACATTTGCGCTGAACTATTTCCAATTTCCAAGTAGATTATAACCGACATCTGTAGCTTGTCATTTCTTTTTTATTTCGGCCACAGTCCGAGGGTGTGAGGCTACAGCATTTACGGCGTCTGCAACCTTTTGCCACTCAAGTGCCTTTTTGGCATTAGTAATGCCCACACTGTGCCCTCCAAACAACATTTTTCTCCTCTTTTCCACCTCGCCAACGATAACTTCTACTTCACATTGAGTGAAGTTACGTTTTTTTGATTTCCTCTCTATGTTTGCCATGATTTCGCAATCGATGAATATTAACTTATGGGCGTTTCACGAACTATTTATGGGCAACTATGGGCGTGACATGAAGCCGCAAAAGCTGCGCTACATTTAGAATTGATTGTGATTTATTAAGGGAAAACTGCGTAGGATGTGCGTGCGCATGGTTTTATAAAACTGAATATTTTTGTGCGTACGCACGTCCTATGTTTCATCCGTACGCCACTTCTGACGCAAATCCTACGCAAAGTTTTATAAATGAGGCCCCAGATAAAAGCCATACATGGAAGTCGAAGATCTCATCGGTGGTGTCTGGATGTCATCTAGTGGAAAATGTTGGTACTGCGCACAATGCAATCTTTCCTAATGCTCATTTATTGAGACATCAACCTAAAATCTGGCCCAGGACTTGTCCAGATATTTAACATAGATTTTCTTAAAGTTTTAGGGTTGAAAATGTTCTGTAAAAAAAAAAAAAATATATATATATATATATATATATATAAAACAACATTATGTATGGTATAGGCTACATTTAAAATGTTCATAAACTTAAAATACTTTAACAACTTTGTTTTACTTTACTAATCTGAGAAGTGTACCCTTTTAGTACCCTGTTAGTTCGCAGTGCATTAAGTAATGTTAACAACAACTTTTGATTTTAATAAATATTAGTAAAGGTTGAAATTAACATGTAGAAGTGCAGTTCATTGTTAATTCATGTGAACTAATGTACTTAAATAATGTATGAAACCTTTTTGTAAAATCTTACCAAAATTACAATTGGAAACTAAAAAATTTAAAATTTGCCATCGATAATTCCATGCTGTTTTGCCTGGGTTTATTGATAAGACAAGAGACCTAAACCACACAGGGACAAAGGCATGAGCAAAGAAAACAAGGGAGTTTTATTTGTATCTAAATTTTGATAAAACTGCAATTTAAATATATTATTTCTATAAGTTCTACAAAAAAGGACAAAATAGATAGGCTGAATAGCCTGATCTTTGGCATGTTAAATGGTGGTAGCCTAGCCCTAGTCTATGAACAGTAGCTAAATCCCCCTAAGCCCACAGAAATGGTTAGACCCAAGCCTTCAGCAGCCAATGACACTGACCCGTTCAGACTGATTATAACTCGTATTTCACGCGTCCTTTTCGCCTGGTTGGAAACTTCACACACGTTTTTACTGCCTGTTTGGTTTAACTGTTTACACGTCAACAGCGTGCGTTTTGTCCTAGTCAAAACACACGTTTTCGACGCCCATTTTTGTTACGATAAACGCGCGTCAAAAGCGTGCGTTTTCGGTGACCCCCAAAGCGCACGTCAAAAGCGTGCGTTTTGACAGCCAAACGCGCGTTCCTGACGCGCGCTTTGATGCAAAACCGCGCGTTTCTGACGCGCGTTTTCCGTGTGCACAAGAACGCGCGCTTTTTATGGCAAAAACGCACGCTTTTGACGCGCGTTTGGCTGTCGAACGCGCGCTTCTGACGCGCGTTTGGCTGTCGAACGCACGCTTTTGACGTGTCAGTGTGCAATCAGACGCCCGACCAGGCGTCTGTGAACACTTTGGCTTGCCATACTCACTTTCATTCCTGAGTCGTCTCTGATGGCAGCGCGCGCGCCCTTCAGAGTGCTCTCAGGCGCTCGTCTCCACAGAGGCGTCTACATGATCAGCGTCATGTTTCATGTTTCTTTCTTATGCCGTTCTTAGCGGGACGCTTGTGTATGTACTACGTCTTACCCGTTTTTCTTTTGTTTCGAGCTGGTGGTATTGGTGTTGGGTTATCACGTTGTTTAGTGTAGGTTTAGCTAGAACAGCAGTCAGCGGACCCGGAAGACTCACCGGAATATTGTCTTTCTTTTTGGACGGGAGGCAGGAGAGAGCTTTGATCCGAAAGACAGCTGTGAGCAGGGTTTTTCTTTCTGTTTGTTTTACTATTCATTTTACCACCATGCTTTCTTTGTGACTCAATTATTTATCATATAAACCATTGGCAATAAATTGTTTTTGTATTGTCATTTGACGCGTGAGGTGTCGTTTTTATGTGTTATGTTGTCCCTGTTTAAGCTCATTTAGTGGGCACGTAACATATAAATGGGGGCTCGTCTTGCCGGGTTTTGGACCATATTTATTTATTTGTTCTTCTCGATTTTTCCTTTTGTAAAAATCTTTTTCGGTGGTGGTTGTACTGCGCGCTGTGGGAGAGCGCCTTTTGTTTTGTTTTCTCTTTCGACTTTTGCCCATTTAGGGAATTTGGAATCACTCGCAATGTTTGATTTAGACGCGTTTATCCTCGCTCCTTCGCAAGAGTTGTTGTTAACGATTACACGTGATGACCTTGTTAGAATCGCTGGCCACTATAAACTTGAAGTGAGTGGTAGCCCTTCCAAGGCTGATCTGCAGGATATGCTTGTGGAAAAGTTGCGAGAATTGGGTGAGTTTGGAAAAGTGTCTCCTGAAGTATCTACATCACCTGATCTGGGTAAGCGTCTTCTTATTGACTCTTCACCTACTAAAGCAGCACTAGAATTGAAACGTTTACAGTTAAGAGAAAAGGAAATTGAATGGGAACGCGAGAAAACTAGGTTAGAGGCTGATAGACAGACAGTACGAGAACGAGAAAAAAGGGAACACGAATTTAGATTGAAAGATCTTGAATTTGCACAAGCGTTACGCATTAAAGAACTCGAATTGAAGGCTCGTGAGGCTGGTGTTGCATTTAAGCCAGATCAGTTAGACATAACTCGTAACATTCGCCTCGTTCCACCTTTTAATGAGAGCGAAGTTGATAAGTTTTTTGCGCATTTTGAGCGCGTGGCTACAACATTTAAATGGCCTAAAGAAATTTGGACCATGACGTTACAATGTGTCTTCACTGGAAAAGCGCAGGAAGCTTATTCCTCATTAACTCTCGAAGACGCAGCAGATTACGAAAAAGTTAAACATGCTGTTTTACGCATTTATGCTCTTGTGCCTGAGGCTTATCGACAAAAGTTTCGCAGTTATCTTAAGCCTGAAGCTCTCACCTATGTCGAATATGTTAGAGAAAAAGAAATGTTATTTGATCGTTGGCTTAGTTCACAGGAAGTAACAACTTTTCAATCCCTTCGTGATTTGATTATTCTTGAAGATGTTAAAAACGGTCTTCCTCAAGCTGTCGCTACCCATGTTAGTGAGCATAAAAATCTGACTCCTGCTCGCGCAGCCGTGTTGGCTGACGAGTATGTGCTCACACATAAGCGTGTCCTTCCTAGTTTAAAACTTTCGCAAAATGTCTCGGGTCATTCAAATATGTCTAAAATGTCTAAAGAGACCGTGCCTGCTTCTGCTTGCTCTCCAGACCGCCGTCCGTCGGGGTCTAGTGTTACCGTTCCGACCTGCGCCTACTGTAAGAAACGAGGTCATGTTCTGTCTGAGTGTTATACTCTAAAGCGTAAAAACAGGGCGACAAGTCAGCCCGCTTCTTACAGATCAGAGGTGGGGTTGTGTGTTTCAAATTTATCGGTGAGTAGGAACGACACTAAGTTGGATAAGCACGGTTTTGGGCCGTTTATAATGGATGGTTTTGTCTCTTTGCCCGGTGAGCGTGTAAAAACTCCGGTAAAAATTCTGCGAGATACTGGCGCTTCACAGAGCTTTATTTTACGAGATGTATTGCCTTTCGGTGATGAGACTTTTACTGGTGATAGTATTTTGGTGCGTGGATTCGAAATGGGTCATGTTAATGTCCCTCTGCATGAGATTTTTCTTATGTCTGACTTAGTTACTGGCAACGTTACCGTGGGCGTACGGCCCTCCTTGCCCATTGAAAATGTAGCGATGATACTGGGTAATGATTTGTGTGGGGGAAAAGTTTTGCCTTGCCCCATAGTGTCTCATGCACTTCCAAAAACGTGTACAGATGACTTGTCCATTAGCTTCCCTGAAGTTTTTTCCTCTAGCGTCGTTACTCGAGCCATGGCGAGAAATGAACTAGAGAATGGAATTGAGGAACAGCTTGATCTTAGCGATACTTTTATTGCTCGACCTTCACTCTCAAGCGATAGTGAGTTACTTTTGAATTCTGGTTCACTGTCGTTTCCCTCTGATGTTCATAATTTGTCTATGAGTCGAGAGCAGCTCATTAAGGAACAGAAAAGTGACCCATCTCTGTCTTCTTTTTTTTCAGAAAGTTTGTCTGAAGAAGATATTGAGCATACGCCGCATGGCTATTTTTTACGAGATGGTGTCTTAATGCGCAAGTGGAGACCTCTGATGGCCTCAGCGCAAGATGAGTGGAGAGTTCTTTTTCAAGTTGTTGTCCCAGTTGCTTTTCGTGATAAGGTTCTGAGTTTGGCTCATGACCATCACTTGGCAGGTCATCTTGGCGTAAATAAAACTACTGATAGAGTTCAACGCCATTTTTTTTGGCCAGGTATTAAGAGAGACGTTGTGAGATACTGTAGAACATGTCACGTGTGTCAGGTTACTGGTAAACCTAACCAGGTGATTCCGCCTGCGCCTTTACAGCCAATCCCGGTTGCTTTTGAGCCTTTTGAAAATATTATACTGGACTGTGTTGGTCCATTGCCTCGAACAAAGACTGGGAATCAATGGTTGCTCACCATAATGTGTAGCTCGACTCGTTTTCCAGAAGCTGTCCCGCTCCGCAAAATCACAGCTCCGGTCATTATAAAAGCCCTGATGGGTTTCTTCTCTCTTTTTGGCCTCCCAAAAACAGTTCAGACAGACCGCGGCACCAATTTTATGTCTCGTGTTTTCGCACAAGTTATGCGTCAGCTCGCGGTCCATCATGTTACATCCAGCCCGTACCGTCCGCAGACTCAAGGTGCACTCGAGAGGTTCCATCAAACTTTGAAGAGTATACTCAAGTGTTTTTGCCTCGAGTTCCAGCGTGACTGGGACGAAGGGGTTCCGTCTGCTCTTTTTGCTGTGCGCGAGGTGGTACAAGAGAGTTTGGGTTTTAGCCCGTCGGAGCTGGTTTTTGGGCACACGGTTCGGGGACCTTTAAAGCTGTTGAAGGAGTCTTGGCTTGCTGAGCCTAAAGATTGTCTCAGTTTGACGGATTATGTGTCTAAGATGCGTAGTAGACTCAGTCGTGCATGTCAGTTGGCTAGAGATAATTTAGGGGTCTGTCAGAAGAGAATGAAGCAGAGATTTGATCAGAGGGCTGTTTCTCGAAGTTTCAGTCCTGGGGATAGAGTTCTCGTGTTGATTCCTGGGTTGGGTTCTGCTTTGCAGGCTCGTTACAGTGGTCCCTATCGTGTCGAACGACGAGTGGGTGACTTAAACTATGTTATCTCTACCCCAGATCGAAGGAGAAAGACTACGTTGTGTCACATTAATCGTCTGAAGCTGTTTTGTGATCGAGGAGAAGGTTCAGTTACGGAGCTCAAATCGCCTTCCACTTCAGTTAACAGAACTGATGTTCGCGTGCCAAAAGTGGCGCTGTCCAAGAAGTGGGGTGCTGAAGTTGCTGCCTCGCTGGCGGTGACGGCGCATGTTGAGAATGTGTTTCCGTCGGTACAACAGGGCGCTGTGTTTAGTCCTTTGTTGGAAGATGAAGGTCGTATTCCCTCGAGGGAGGTTATTGAAGGAAGAATGAAGAATTCTGAGGTTCTTAATGATTTAGATTCATTTTTGTCTAACTTATCCACCTTGGAACGTAACGACTTAGTCTCTCTGTTTAAGCAGTATGAGAACCTGTTTCCTGATGTGCCGCATCGGACAACGAAAATTGAGCATGACATTGATGTGGGCGCTACATGCCCAATTAAACAACATCCGTATCGTGTAAATCCACATAAAAGGTTGTTGTTTTCAAATGAGGTGAAGTTCATGCTGAGAAACGGCATTGCAGAGTCTAGTAATAGTCCGTGGAGTTCGCCTTGTTTACTTGTTCCAAAGAGTGACGGTTCAACCCGGTTTTGCACGGATTTTAGGAGGGTGAATGCTGTCACAAGGCCTGACAGTTACCCATTACCGCGCATTGACGATTGTGTTGATCGTCTGGGTTCCGCTGTATTCGTCAGTAAAATTGACCTATTGAAGGGTTACTGGCAGGTTCCGTTGTCGCTCCGTGCCAAGGAGATCTCAGCCTTTGTAACACCTGATCACTTCCTCCAGTACACCGCTATGGCCTTCGGCCTTCGTAACGCTCCTGCCACCTTTCAGAGGCTTATCAACGGCGTTCTTGAAGGGGTGTCCAACTGCGAGGCTTATTTAGATGATTTGATCATCTATAGTGACTCCTGGTTTTCGCATATGACCCATCTTTCTACTGTGTTTGGCAAGTTGTCTGAAGCTAATTTGACCATTAACCTGGCTAAGTGTGAGTTTGGCCAGGCCACTGTGGTGTATCTGGGTAAAGTGGTTGGTCGGGGGCAGGTGCGCCCTGTCCAGTCTAAAGTGGAGGCGATTTTGAATTATCCTTCTCCAACAACCCGCCGCGAACTCCGCCGCTTCCTTGGCATGGTCGGCTACTATCGGTCGTTTTGTAAAAACTTCTCTGCTCTTGCCTCACCTCTCACTGATCTGCTGAGTCCGAAGGTGTCTTATATCTGGACTTCACGGAGTCAAGCTGCTTTCGACTCTATAAAAGCACTGTTGACTACTGCGCCTGTGCTAGCCGCTCCTAATTTTTCTCTGCCTTTTTCCATCGCTGTTGACGCGAGTGATCTGGGAGCGGGAGCCGTTCTTCTGCAACAGGACGGGGATGGTTTTGAACACCCTGTCTGTTTTTTTTCGCGTAAGTTTACCCGCTGTCAGCGTGCTTATTCGACAATAGAAAAGGAAGCCCTTGCTCTAGTGCTTGCCTTTCAGCACTTCGAGGTCTATGTCGGAGGTGCTTTGTGTCCGGTGGTGGTCTATACAGACCACAACCCTTTGGTTTTTCTTGATCGCATGAGAAATTCCAACCAACGTTTAATGCGGTGGAGTTTGATCCTTCAAGGTTGCAACTTGGAGATTAGACATATTCGAGGACGTGACAACGTAGTTGCAGATGCATTGTCTCGGTCCTGTTGAAAATTGCCAAATAAATTGCTTAATTTTTTTTTCTCTTCCCTGTTTTAGTTCAGCATGTTTCGGAGTCCTTGCTGTTTGTGGGTTTGTAAATGTTATTTATAATCTGTTTATTTATAATCTGTTTATTGGTTATTGATTTAATCCCAATTTATTTTCTTTAAGGGTGGGGGTGTTACGTTGGTCAGCCTGTTGGGAACAATGTCTGTGCTGTTCTTTCTCGCTGTCTCTCCCCATAGGTCACGTGACGTCTCGCCAGCTGCGAGTGGGCGGGGCTTGCTACTATAAGGACGCCGAGATCGACATCCGCTCTCTCTCTCACGCCCGTGTTGACGCTCTCACTTTCATTCCTGAGTCGTCTCTGATGGCAGCGCGCGCGCCCTTCAGAGTGCTCTCAGGCGCTCGTCTCCACAGAGGCGTCTACATGATCAGCGTCATGTTTCATGTTTCTTTCTTATGCCGTTCTTAGCGGGACGCTTGTGTATGTACTACGTCTTACCCGTTTTTCTTTTGTTTCGAGCTGGTGGTATTGGTGTTGGGTTATCACGTTGTTTAGTGTAGGTTTAGCTAGAACAGCAGTCAGCGGACCCGGAAGACTCACCGGAATATTGTCTTTCTTTTTGGACGGGAGGCAGGAGAGAGCTTTGATCCGAAAGACAGCTGTGAGCAGGGTTTTTCTTTCTGTTTGTTTTACTATTCATTTTACCACCATGCTTTCTTTGTGACTCAATTATTTATCATATAAACCATTGGCAATAAATTGTTTTTGTATTGTCATTTGACGCGTGAGGTGTCGTTTTTATGTGTTATGTTGTCCCTGTTTAAGCTCATTTAGTGGGCACGTAACAATTGTTATCAGGAGTGACATTAAAATCACCACCAATACAAATTACAGCATCAGGAAATTTATTAAACCATACTAAAATTTGGTCTCCTATCTCATCAAGTAACAAGTCATTTTCTCGAGAGGTATTATATCCGTAAATGTTCACCAACAAAACAAATATATTATTAATGCAAATTACCAACATAAGAAAGTGCCCCTTAGGATCTATATAACTCTGTAACACTGAACCTGCAAAATGGTTTTTCATTATCATAACACCAGCAGAATGTTCTGAACCATGAGCCATCCAAACCTCATTACCCCATTGGTTTTTCCAAAAAGTAATGTCATTTGAAGCAGAGTGAGACTCCTGGAAAAAACAAAAGTCACTTTTGAAAGACTTAGCATATTAGGCTCCCTTTTTACAGTCTATGCGAGCTCCACTACGTCATAACTTTTAACACTCTGAAACAAACGAAAGGCTTTTAAGCCACTGTAGCCACACCTCACTTATACTCGTTACAGCCCCTTTGCAGTCCACACATTTTTTTACAGTCTATGGTCCACATGCACCCTCGATGTGGCAAGCCAATTTAACATTTAATCCTTAGAACAGATGTATTTTCATGCTACTAATAGTCAACTTCTTTTTTTTAAAATAGATATTAGTAGGCTATCTATTCATTATATACTAGTGCTTATTCTTTAAAAGTACCTTTGTAAAGATACTACAGCTCATTAATTAGGTAGTTCTTTTTTATTAGACACTATCGCTCATTCCAGTATTTACTAACCTTTATAATTATACTTTACTTAAGATTTTTTTGTTTTGTTACTAGTAACCTTTTAGACTAAAGATATCCTGAGCTTAATAGGTACTGGCACTTTTACATTTACATTTCTGCTCAGTATGCTAATACTCAAAGGGCATCCTCATAACTGCATTAACTGGTTTCTAGATCTACTTAAAGATCAAGTTTTTATGATGTAGCCATTGTTACGGTTGTGACGTAATGCAGCTATGTTGTTTCTGCTGTTGTTGCTGCTGTCTCCTTCTCCTTTAGGATTGGTCCTGGATCTAATGCAACGCTATGGGTGGTTGGATCAGAGAAGAGGCCTGGACTATAAATTCCCCGGAATTCCTGTAGAGGGTGCTCTCTGCCTCTTTGATTGCCCTGGTGTTGTACTGTGTGTTTGTCAGCCGGTGAAAATGAAGCCCAATCGTGTGATTTATGTGCTCCTAGCTTGTGTTAGCAGAGTATTGTGTAACTACTTTAATACTGTGTGATTTGTACCCAGCACACCAGTGCCCGTGATCGTGTCTGTATGTTTATGATTAATTTGAGAAGCTGTAGGGGGTGAGTGCCTTGTTTTCTTTGTAGGCCGAAAGGCCGTTATTTTTCTCCTGGTTATTGTGCTAGTTAAGGAGATAGGGTATTTCATTGTATGTTTTGTTTCTTTTATTTGATTCACAGGAAAAGTAGTTTTCGTGGGGAAGTTAGTTCTGTTTGGTTTATTGTTTTGGCATTAGCTCACCCCTGAAGATCTTGCTTCTACTTTTCCCCTGTTTTGTTTGATTCTTTGATTCTGTATTTTCAAGATATTGTTTTATGAATGTCAACACAATGCGGCCCTGAAAACAACTCAGAGGGCAAGAAAATAGCAATAAACTCAAGCTAACTAAAGGAATTGGTTTTGTTGTTTATGTTACACCCTGACCTAGACCAGGGATCGTAACACCATATACATGCAAAAAAGAGTCATATTAAACATCTTTCCTTGTGTTTTCATGCTAACCAATTATTAAGATAAGCTTACATTTTATTAAAGGCTATATTAAGTATTCATTGATACTACTTATTTATTAAATACTATTGTTTTTAATTAAATACTACCTATTTAATAGATACAGTACTAGCTATTCATTAGTCATTATTTATTACACAGTGTCCTAACTACACGTGACACAACGCGGCGCCACGACGCGCGATAAAAGGCGTCTTTTAATCAGAGTTATAGTCGTAACCAGCCGCGACGGCGACACGCGGCGATCCTATTTTAGAAACGGTTTCTATTTTTCTGCATCGCACTGGAACAACAGACACAAAGTGTGGCAATGCTAATCTCAGGTGCTGTTTATGTGCTTTATTTAATGTTAAAAGCGTGTCATGTGAATTTGAATATCAGTTAGCGCTCCAGCTTTGCAGATGTAAAAGCAACAATGGATAACTCACCTCAGATCTTAAAAATTTAACAAATGGAAACAAGAACGTTCAAACTGTGAACAAACAAGTGAATTCTTTGACAAAGATTGTTTTAGTAACTCAGTAGCCTCTGTATTTTTAATAATGTTTAAATGGTGTAATATTTGTGAATTTGATTATGTAGCCGGCTTATCCCTTTTCTTGCGAGTGCGTCAGGATTACTCTCAGGGTTTTGAGCGTCTCGCAGTCGCGTGGACAGACACATTATTTGTCGCTGGAATCTTGTCGCGTCGCGTCTGGACACGGTGTTACTCTAGTATCTTGTAACATTTCTTATATCACAAGCCACAACATGCTTTTTTTAGGGGTTCAAGCTCTGAAACCCTATAGCTTTTCCGGTGTGTTTATTGTCAAACTACTTTTTTTTAAATTAAAGGTGCTCTAAGCGATGTCACGCGTTTTTTAGGCCAAAACATTTTTTTGTCACATACAGCAAACATCTCCTCACTATCCGCTGGCTGCCTGTCCCCTGAACACACTGTAAAGAAACGCGATCTCTGTAGACACCCCAGGCTCCACAAACAGCAACAAAAGCAAACTGCAGCGACCTGCTCCCCAAAACATAACAAACTGTTCCAGCCAATGACCGACAAGAAGGGTTTGGGGGCGGGGTTTGGGGGGTTAGTGTGCGGATGAGGAGGGAGGGTCTAGCTAGCCTCCGTTTTGTTTGACAATAGATCGAACGTCAACAAGAAGTGACGTCACCCAGGATCGCTTAGAGAACCTTTAATATTAAAAAATTCCATTATTTTATATGAAAAGATTAATAATTGTATTTTATTAATAATATATTTTAGTTTGTCTTGTATATTATTTTATTAGATCAGATAACATTTGAATCTGTCATATAGTCATGTTATAATGAACTCCAGATGTGGGGCAAGTTGTCACACTTTACTTCCAATCTTTCAGAGTAAATCTAGAAAAAAGTGTACACTATTAATGAAACAAAACCACATAATTGTATTAGTCATTTGTGAAATTAATGTGGGAAAAAATAAATACTCTGAACCCTAAATAGGTTTACACAAACTGAGAAAGTCATAACGCATTACGAGTAGGCTATACCATCTAATAAATCTATAAATAAAATAAAGTACCATCGAATAAATAAGAACAATCTAATGAATAAGTAGCCTATAGAACGTAATGTAATAGCTACGGCTGCTAGTATATAAAAATAGTAGTAAAACAAAAATAGATACTAGTAGCCTACGGTTCAGGATTAAATGTTAAAACGGTTTGCCATAAATGTAAAGGCACGTGATATACTGCATGGAGAGAGCAACACCTCCGGCAAAAACTCGCGTCTCTCAACTACTCCGCCCAGCGCTGCATGTATAAATATACCCAGATTTGTCCTGCGTTCCTACAGCCAGAACTGAGTTACCCTTGTCCGCGAGCTGTCTGTTTTGATGAACCCTGGCTGAACATAAGAGCCATGCAGAACTTTTACCATGTAAGTTTTCATATTTTTAAATATAATGCCAGCTTGTGAGTTTTTATATTCTTATACTAATGACTGTGTCTGTTTGTGGAAAACTAAACCTGCATATGCGCTGATGTACATTTGTGCCGTTTCAATGCCGATGATGATATAGCCTATCTGATATCGCTGCTATCTGATGATCAGTAGCGGTTCAGTAAATAAAATAATTCAAAATACCCATTTACAATAAGCACTTAACTAAAAAAAAAAACTATTAAACAATAAAATGACTTGAAAATGCTATCTCATGAAATATAATGGCGAATCCGTAACTTCGATCTTTACAAATTAAAGTATACGGTGTTATTTCGTCAGCCGATTGTGAAAGGATAGTGGCTTAAACTTCTGCAACATTAAATCCAGGAGAGAAGAGCTTTCTAGAGGAGGAGAAAGTTACAGCTGAAAGTAGAGCTGAGCCTTTCTTATACTGTCTATGAGCTGAGCTCGCGACTGACTGTCTATGGACTGATGGGAGAAACGAAGCTTTTCAAAGCTTCGAATCAATTGAACCAATTGGTTCGCAAAATGATTCACTGTTTCGAATCTCCACTCGCTGGACTCCTGCTGGTCCAACAGTGAAACTGCAACAAACTCAGACCAAACATGCAGAAAAACAGCTTTTACAGACACATAACAAAGTAAAATATCAAATTCCATTAACTTATCATCTAATAAGATTAAATATCAAATGTCTGTATAATGTGTTCTTTTATTACTGTTCAGGGCTTGTTTAGTTTTTTTTTCATGGCTCAGATAATAAGGCCAACAAGAGACTATTAACTATTATTCATTTTAATCACACTAATGTCTAATTACAACATCTACAATGAATAGAACTGATCAGAGATCAGGTAAAAACCATAAACACTCGTATGTTTCACCACTGGGGGCAAATTCAGTGAATCTACATGATTTACACACACACACACACACACACACACACACACACACACACACACACACGCGCGCACACACACACGTCCATTGTGCTTTCTATGATGGCAGACACGAAGATAAAAAAGATTATAGTTTGATATTTTTTAATCATGTAAGATCCACATGTGGATGAAAATCTTTCAATAAACTGAAAGTGAGTGTGTAATGTAGTGTGTGTCTGTCACATAACACACCTTCTGTTTTCTCATCAGGATGACTCTTCTTCTTCTTCTGCTGTGCTTTATCAGTTATAGCGGTCAGTGTCATTTATGATTTTAAAGTTCTAGTTCAATCTAGTTAATCTAGTCTATTGTTTTTCTGTTGTGTTCAGCTCATCTCTAGGTTTATACTGTCATCAACATATGAAACGTGTAATGTGACACTTCTGATATTTATGGCTACTTGTTGCCTTCATAATTTATTTATTTTAATCCAGTTTACTAAAATAACTCCACTAGAATATTTAAGATCATATTGATTACAGAAAATAGACAGCACATTTATTTGTCAGTATTGCTAGTGTGTATTGAGTGAATATTGCTGTGTGTGTGTGCAGGATCCTCCACTAAACCTGTGTCAGGAATAAAGGGAGGAATCGTCACTCTATCCTGTGGATCTGAGGACAGAGAGATTGTGGAGATCAGTTTAAACAGTGTGTGGAAACACATCCCTGTGTGTGAGGAGAGAAACTGCAGCGGTCGAGTGTGTAAAGAAGGATCATGTGACGTCATCATCAACGATCTGATCTACAGTGACGCTGGGAAATACTTTTTACGTGTTTATTACAATAATGATCAGAGAGAAGTGAAGCGACAGATCAGGGAATATCATCTTCATATTCACGGTAAAGTCAAAACTGATCAAACATCATCATGTGTTTTCTTTATTTCCTGTAATAGTGTTGGTATTGTGTGCAGGACTAGAAACAGCAGAAACACTGAATGGACAAACTTAATATTCAGAGTCGATTGGGTTTTTCCAATGTTTTCCTCTGATCCCCCAATATTAAACATGTGATTATGGCCTTGATTAAATGACACTATTATAGTTGTGATTGAGGATGAATGTGTGTGTGTGTCCTCAGATGAGATCTCAGTGAAGAAAGGAGAGGATCTGAAGTTGGATGTTGTGTTGATCAACGCTGATAAAGTGGAGAGAAACTCTCGCTCCGGCTGGACAGAGGTGTGGAGGAGAGGTCACGGGGTCAGAGGTCACGGGGTCAGCAGTGATCGACTGACCGTCAGTGACCAGACTCTGATCATTCATGAGTTTACAGTCACTGACACTGGAACATACAGAGCTCTGGACTCTAATAATGAAGCCTTGATCACAGTCACAGTCACAGGTGAGAGAAGAGCAGTGGAGGAGCAGAAATATTATGTTTAATCAGTAAATTAATACTAAACTGCATGAATAACCTTCAATATTCTGGACAGAATCTGTTCTAGACTCGAAGGGAAATCTGAGCGACACTGAACATCGACGTGAGTAAAACATGAGAGAATTACAGAAGATCTTAAACAGTGAATTCAAAATGTATTAAACTCTCTTCCCACTTTTCCCTTCAGCTGTAGATCATTGGATGTTGCTGGTTCTGACTGTAGGTCTGGTTCTGCTGGTTCTGAGGGTTTGGGCTGATGTCGGGATATACAGACGTCGGCACAGAGATTACTTGAGGATCATGATCTAGTGCTGTAGTTCTCCAGTGGTCATGTTAGTTGTTCTCGACCGACTCCAGTAATAAATGCTTTTTTCTCTTTAAAACAAAACCAATTCCTGCAGAGGAAATGTCATTTCTGCAATATATATGTAATTGTCAGTACGTATGAACATTTGTGCTGCAGTTCTTCCTCAGGAATCTGTTACTGTATCTGTGTTTAGTATTAATGTAAAGCCTTAAAAATATAATACATGATCTATGAATTATTGTGTCTATTTAATCCATAAACTGATGAATTGGGAATGTGTATCTGTGTCAAACTGTGTAAGACTAAAAGTGTTTGTGTGAGCATGTATATATGTAAATTTTTTACTGTTTTGAAAACATATTTATATGTTGTTTTTATCTGAGGTTTTTCTGGTCATCTGCTGCTCTTTGTGAATCGGTAGTGTATTCACTGTGAAAAAACTATATTAAACCAATCATGAAATAAACATTTTGTTCGTATATTCTTTTGCATAAAATACATATTTTAATGTATTGCTATTTTCAGAAAATAATGTTTTTTTGTTTTGTAATGTATACAATGAAGCATGAAGAGGATGTTAAACTATTTTTAAAATTGCTAAAAGAATATAAAGTATGTGTAACTAAACAGCCAGAAGAAGAACAACATTTGATGGAGTTTCATGTCTTATTATAAGTCCTCATTAATTTACTGTATTGTGTTTGTGCTCATAAATCCAAGTCAAGATACCTTTATTTATAGAGCGCGTTTACAATACAGTGTTAAAGCAGCTTTACAGAGATAACAGGAAAATAATGCAACAAAGTTTGTTTCCAGAAGAAAATAAAGTCACAGTCCAGCTTCAGTAAGTTCAGTGATGATTCATTTCTGTTGTAAAGAAAGTTATTAATTTAGTTAGTTAATAAATATATCGTCCAGCTCAGTTTTACACACTTGCTGAATTCAGAAGCGCACACTATGTTACTCTACTATTGCACGATTTGTTAAACCGAGGGAACAGTTTAAGAATTCGTGAGTACAGTTTATAAACTAACGGATTGGAAAACCGTCGCCTCAGGTTTTGTTTTTTCCCACAGAAGACTTCCCGGGCTCCGAATTACGGGGTTGAAAACCTGTGTAAATATATTTACCATGGTCCATTTATGTACATAATAAAAAGAATACACTAGCCTTGAACCTTATATATATATATATATATATAATTTTATCCATTAATCGAACTTCCAGAGTGCAGTTCTGCCTTGAAATGTTCTCATTTGGTTACATTCTGTTATGGAATATTTGTTTTTTATTGATTGAATATTTTGAGTTTTGTTTCCTACAATTTAACAGTTTTAATTGTTTTTAAGTAAAAAAACAAACAAACAAAGGCATCTTAAACCATTTTGACAATTGGATTTTACATGGCTGTGATATTTTGTAATGGTGATGTTACGTGACTGACCCATGAAGATTTCCTAACAGCAGGAAAAACAAGCAGAAAACACCTTTTACAAACACACATCAAAGTAAAATATCAAGTACATTACCCTATCTAATAATATTAAATATCAAATGTCTGTATAATATGTCTTGTAATGAAGATTATCTTATATTCTGGTGGAAAGTAAGCACAAGACGTCCAGTCAGAGACGTATATCTCTTTAATGGGTGGTAATTTGCAGACACATTTAAACAGAAGTGGTTCTAAATGAAATAAAAATAACAATATTTAAATTATAACATATTCAAGATTGTTACATCATTGTTCATATGGTTATATGCACAGAAGAACTAAGCATTGTGGTACTGTTATCCATAGATTGTAACATCTAGAGTGATCAGATTTGGCTTATAGTAAATACTAAATACTACTATTAGTGATATTATGCATGCAATGACGCAATATTTCACAGGTATACAAATATAATCACGTAATAAGGACCGAGTCAAATAACAGATGATAAAATGGTGTCACGTTGTCTGACATGTGATCTGACAGATGATATAATCATCATATTCTATCATAAATAATATCCAAGTAATCCTAGATACTCAACTTTACTTAGAAATAGAGATTATATGCTCACAGATAGATATTGAACTCTCTTTTACTTCAGATAATCTCAGCGATGCTATAAACAAATGCATGCGTCGTAACATCAAAAGATAATATCAAATTACAGGTTTAATATCAAAATACCGGTAGTAATACTTGAAATACAACTCGGAAGAAGTAATCAATAACTGAACAAAGATTACTCAGCTGGTATATGAACGCACTCTGTCGAACCGATCAAAACTATAGACTGTGAAAAAAGATGGACGAGATCCCTGTATTGTAGATGCCCCAGAATTGTCTCTTTGACTAATCTCTGTACTAGCATCTCAATCACGCCACATAGCATCCAGAGAATGTGCATCCAAAGCCCGTCTACCATACTACATTCCATGCTGCATCTCTAGACCAGAGCTATAAAAAGATCTCAATGTGACGCGTTCTTCTCTGTTTTGAACAGTGCTACAGCCCACAAACACAGTGCGCCACCGCCCCCTACTGGACAAACCCAATACCACCCTTAACACACAACAACCTATTTTACCTTCATACATAACTCCATAGATATACATAATAAAGGCTAGATGTCCTTTATTATGTATATCTATGCATAACTCCATCAAACTCTCTCTGTATATGCGCTATAGACTGTGTCCCAATAACTAGACTGTTCCTTTAATGCACGTTTTCTATCTCTTAACATAACATGCATTTAGCCACAAGGGGGCATTAGTGTCTCTTTTATAAATATAATACAGATTGGAGAGCCTTTTCAACATGTGTTCTTATATTATTATTCATGGCTTTTTTTTTGTTTGTTCCATGGCTCAGATAAAGAGGCCAATAAAAGACTATAAACTACTATTATTCCTTTTAATTATACTAATGTCTAATTACATCGTCTTCAAATTAATTCAACTGATCAGAGATCAGCTAAAAACCACACACACACACACACACACACTCACACACACACTCTCACACTCTCACACACACACACACACACACACACACACACACACACACACACACACACACACACACACACTCACACACACACACACACACCCTCACACAACACACACACACACACGCTCACAGCTCGTGAGGTGCTGCAGGACCTGGCCTTTGTTTTGTCCCAGACTGCATACGAGCTTGGTGACGAACATATTTTTTAATGAGCCGGAAGCGGAGGGGAGGGACTTAGGCCATTAAATTAGGTCTCCCCTAAATGGTCTATACCAGAGACAATTTATATACTCACAGTATACTCACTACAAAAAACTAGACTACACCACTGCTCCTCTCCATCGGGCGGCAGAATTCTCCGCTGGATTTGTGAGTCTGACTGTGCGTTCACACCGGACGCGAATAGCGCGTCAAATTCGCGTCTACCGCGTCTAGTTTGACGCTTGACCACTTTGTGTTAATTCGCGTGTCAATGGCGAAATTGACGCGCGTAAAAACAAAAGTTTGAAGCGAAATTTACGCGCGTCAGAGGCGAAAGTTTCGAAACCCGTCGGCGGCCATCTTTTTAGATGTTTATCGAGCATTAGCATTAGCATTATTCGAGAGAGTCACCGCTCGTATATGCTCTGGAGAGCAGAAACAGCTCCGTAGGGGACATCGTCGCTGTACTCGGGTCCACCAGACCCTCCGGAGGGTTTCAGGAGTTTCACAATTTGCTCCAGGAGCTAAGTTTGGTGGACCTAACGGTGAGGACGCTGACGAGGACAGCGTAGGCCGTATAAGCCCTCGGCCTCGAGTGGTCTATGCTGACGCCTCGGCCTCGAGTGGCCTATGCTGACGAGCCCGCGCTCTACAGCCCGGCGCGGGGTTCACCCTCGCCCGCATCCACCTAATCTGTCATTTATTTTTGTTTTGATAATAAACGAAGCCAGCCTCCAAAAGTGATTAATCTGTCCTGTGATTTTTTTCTCTCTCTCACACATCACTGTCCAGACACGAACTTATATGTTGGTTGTCTTTACATTATAATAATATTTCATATAATCTAGATATGGAATAAATAGCATTCAATACAAAATGAATATGTCTCATATATTGAAATCAAGTTTTATGTGATAAAACATTTGCTTTGTTGTGCATTAGAACCACAGTCATTACAAAATAATTTATTGAAGCATCCAGATACTTCACCACGTGACAGCAGCAAGCAGCTAGGCTCCTGATTGGTTAACGCGGCGCGAATTGACGCAGAAGTTCAGATTTTTCAACTCGGGCGGCAGACGCGAATTCGCGTCAAACGCGTGAATGCACAAATAGCACTAACTAAGGGCCATTACATAGTCAACGCGAGCAACGCGAGCAAGCAACGCGAGCTACGCGCTCCTTTTCATAGTACACAAGCGTCACCGGCGATGCGTGAAATGCAATACACCGATCGCGCAGCAGGGGGTAGTAGAGTCTAGAGTCGGGTCACGTAATATTCAGATCAAAATGGCAACTGAAGAGGAGTGCATATTGCTGATTTTACATCGGCGGCAACAAAGGATGTATACGAACAAGCTCGCATAACTTTTCCTCTTCGCCCGCCATTGTATTCAAATTTTCTTCTTCTGTAAACATAATAATATACCTTTTTATGTACATTACTTGCAATGTCGCCCCCACCAACAACGCATAGTATTGCGTGCATCGGCGCGTCGCGTATCAAAAACTAGGATGACACATTTGGCTACGCATCGACGCATAATGGCGGCCGAAGCGTAGCGATGTGTAGCCTTGCGCACGCGTATGCGTACCGATGCGTTGACTATGTAAGGGCCCTAAATCATTCGCGCGTAACGCGCTTAACGCGCCAGACGCTCAATTCGCGCCATTCGCGCGAACTTGACGCGCGAATGAGGCGTATTCGCGTCTGGTGTGAACGCACCATGAGGGATATTTAGGGGGTGTTGGAGAGTCTTATGGTGTGTTCACACCGAACGCGAATAGAGCGTCAAATACGCGTCTATCGCGTTTAGTTAGACGCTTGAACATTCGCTCGAGTTAAAATTTTTCAACTTGCGCGGAAGACATTCGCGGCAAACGCGTCGCCCAATTCGCGTCATTCGCAACGCCCGGCGCGAATGATGCGTCTATTCGCGTCTTTGCATTGACTTTGTATGTAATCTACGGGGGTGGAAAACAACCCGCGGAAAAAATGTTTACCAAAATATTTTGATTAATTCTGAACGAATCTTTAATATGACTCGGGACTACCGAGTTGTCTCAGAAGTGATTCGTTCATTTTGTGTTGATCGCGCATGCGCATTGCGCAACATATGGTTTCTGAATCTGTACTGGAAATGATTAGTTCATCTCTCTCGAGTTCGGGTTCGGGACGGGTCCGAGTCTTTCGTTCTTCCTGTCAGTCCCATAGAGGCTATGC
The DNA here is from genome assembly GCA_029959095.1 of Rhinichthys osculus. Lineage (NCBI taxonomy): Eukaryota > Metazoa > Chordata > Actinopteri > Cypriniformes > Leuciscidae > Rhinichthys > Rhinichthys osculus. The sequence goes on along the minus strand of JARWKJ010000015.1, from coordinate 40,179,450 downwards.
TGTCAGTACCGGAAAGAGTAATGATTAGTTCATCTTCTGAGTCTTCGGGTTTGAGTCCTTCGTTCTTTTGTCACGTGACTTGTCACCGTATTGAATAGCCTACTAATTCACAACCTTTTTACAAACAAGCACGTAGTTAATGTATAATATAATAGTAGTTAATTAATGTATAATATATAATAAAACACACCACAGATGCACAAGAAACATTTAAAGAAACGGACAGGGACAATAATAAGATGGAACTTTTATTTTTCAGATAATGTTTATTTCACATAGCCTATTTTGTATTTTAATTCCTAAATATAAAACAATATACATTCAGACGCAGTCAATAATACGAATCTAATATTGTATTTGATGCGAGATACCAGCGGTCACGTGACAAAAGAACGAAGGACTCAAACCCGAAGACTCGAAGAAAATGAACTAATCATTACTCTTTCCGGTACTGACAGCATAGCCTCTATGGGACTGACAGGAAGAACGAAAGACTCGGACCCGGCCGAACCCGAACTCGAGACTCGAAAGATGAACTAATCATTACTCTTTCCGGCCCTGCTGTATCACACACGGCACGGCCCAGCAGACAGATCAGAGTCAGACACTGACGAGTCGACAACTAACGTCTCGAGACACAAGAGGAGGAGAACAAAGCTGATAAATATGAAGTTGCAAAGGAAAGAACGTCTCGGATGAGGAGGTGAGGTGAACTAACAGAATCAGACTGCAATAGCCTGAACTTAAAACCCAACAACTAATCAATTCATAAAAATTTCGGTTTCTTATAATTTGGCTTTGGCTGCATTACCCTATAATTTATTTTTATTCTTTTTACAAATGTAATCAACATTTTCGTAAGTTCTAGATGTGTTGGGATATTTAACATGCCATTTTAATTATATTATGCTGAAATGAACGAAATGACTCGAAAAAAGATTCGTTCATTTTGCTGAACGAGACTCAAAGATCCGAGTCAGTAAAATGATCCGAACTTCCCACTACTGTGGCTGAGACGCGAGGAAAGGAAACGAGGATGCACAAATAAGAAATGAGAAGCACCCCCAGACAGAAAGCGAAACCATGCTACTCTTTCTGCTATGGCAAGCCAATTTAACATTTAATCCTTAAAACATACTACTATGTATTTTCATGCTACTAGTACTTTTATTTTTATTTTATTAGTATCTATTCCATTAGATAATAGTGCTCATTGTTTAAAAGTACCTTTATAAAGATACTACAGCTTATTAATTAAAGGCACACTGTGGAACTTTTCAACCTTTATAATATATTACCAAAACCCATTGAGATGGTACATCGACTTACAATAGATTGAATGACACGTCTGCCGTAGCCCAAAGGTGTCTGTATCGCTTTTCCTAGCACTATGTAACTTCGGGGTTCGGGTAGGAACCCGAGCACAAAAAGAACTACAAAATTCGACCGCTTTACGGCATACGTCACTTCCCCCACCACCCACAACTTCCTCAGATTCTGACGTGAGTGCTCAACTCGCGTTTGATTGCCGTCTGTATGTTTTCATCATGGCCGAACCAACAGCTACAAGGAAGAAGGCAAAGGTTTTGTCAGAAGACACTAAAAAAAAGAAAAAGGCATAGTGACAAATGAAAAGCCAGGACGAGGATCACCATTGGTCCAGCGTTCGCTCGCTGGCGTGAGCTACAGGAGGAGGAGGGGTGCCCGACCGATGCTGACGCTTGCCTGCACACAAATGCCGTTTCCAAGGTGACACAGATAAATCATATAAGCAGTGTAGTATTTTCTGGTATTCCGGCCACAGCCGATGGTGTTATGAGTGTAATAAAATGCCCACAGCCCATTGTTCATTTCTACACACAAACACAGCCTGCCACAGTCAGTGCAGGGCTCGAACAAATAAACTCGACTCATGTCAAATGTAGCTGCTACATTAAATGTAGTGAACGTTCCCACGACTCAGTGCCCACAAACACTACACACAACATGTCCCACGGTTTCTGTAAAACGAAACCAACACACATAAGTTACAGTCAGCTCAGGCCGACGGTGTTTTTAGTGCAGTAAATGTGCCCGCCGTCCCGCGCCCAAATTCACTCACAGACATTTTAGCACTAAGCCCCACGGGGCTCGCCCCGCTCGCTCTCTCTCAGCAGACTGCTATAAGGGAATCGAGCGCGGCAAGGCTGCCCGCCTCAAACACTGCAAGCACACACAATCTAAAGACACGGGAGGCTGACCCACTGTCTATGGGCTGACCGGTTGACTGTTGACTTTTGCGACAGTGCTGCGGAGCTTGTGGCCTCTAGGGACGCTAGACGTGAAAGTTACAGGTCGAGCGCCACTAGTGGCCAAAAGTTCCGCAGTGTGCCTTTAAATACTAGTTCTTATATTTTAGACACGAGTGCTCATTCCAGTAGTGACTAGTGTTTATACTTTACTTTTTAAGAAAAAATGGAACTTGCCATATATTTATTTTGTTGGTTACTAGTAACTTATTTGACTAAAGATATCCTGAATTTAATACGTAGGCTTCTAGAACTATTTGAATGCACATTTCTGCTCAGTATGCTAATACTCAAAGGGCCATCCTCATAAATATAAATGCACAAACTGTAAAGTAGTGTTTAGTATTCAAAAAGCCTGAACATATTCTGAGTATAGGCTATTTACCAGCGAGAAGCCCGAGAGATTAGAAAGATATCAGGCACTGGGAGTGTAAATGACCACTGATGGCCACTGGACTGCTGTCAATCAAAATTTTAATAGGCTACTTTAAAGGGGTGGTTGATTATGATTTCACATTATAAAAATGTCGCAGTATTATTTGTCGCCCTATATAATGTTGCCCTAATTTCTTAATTTATCTTTGTAAAGAAACCTCACTGCTGAACGATGACATCACTTCCTGTCGGCCACCGGTGCAGTTCACAACCTCACCACTAGATGCCAGATCACCAGAAGTCAATGGCAAACATTGGAAATGTGTCACTATTAACTGTTGGATGTACCAAGATTTTCTTCAGTTAAACAAAGACAAAACTCAAGTCATTACTGTTGGAAACAGAGATAAAGTCCTCAAGGTGAACACATTCCTCGACTCTAGGGGTCAAACAACTAAAAATCAAGTATTCTTGTGATTCTGGAGTCAGATCGTAGTTTCAGTAGTAAAAGCAATAACTAAATCAGTATATTACTATCTCGAAAATATTGCAATAATAAGATGCTTTGTTTCCAGACAAGAGGAACTTGTTCATGCTTTAATCACAGGTGTATTATTGTGATGGACTCCTCACCGGCCTTCACAAAAACACCATTAGAGTTGCAGCTCATACAGAAGTACAGATATGCAGATATGAGGATATGCAGATAAATCATACATTGCAGATTCTCACTGAATATGAACCGATCATGAGCTAGAAATACCAAGCGCACGGTGAGTCCACTTTTCCTTCTGTTTTATTTCTAGATTCTTAATTCTAAATACATTTTTAATCATTTATTATTCTTTGCTTTTATTTTATTATCCATCTGTTGTTATTATTTTACATTATTTTTGTATGTAAAGCACTTTTACCAATGTGTATTGTAATAAGTGCTAATATAATGAGTAAGGGTGAGCGGGACAGTGTAACACTACTTGTCACACGCTTGTTTTAAACACTTCCACACACACATGCTAGCATGACGAAACTTACTGTATTTACTAGTTGCCATATCCACACAATACAGAGAAAAACTGCAACAAAATTCAGAAATCTTTGTAAGATATCACTGTAAGGCTGGTGCCGGTATGTCTGATCGACCCCTCAATGTGACAAAAGGCCCTCCGGGGAATTAACACTTGAACTATCTCTTGAATATGTAACTCCCTCTTGCATGTAACAGGAACTTTGGAGAAGCAGCACGCAGTGCAATTCACACTTCACACACACTATCTCCCCTGCATCCCCCTCCTCCTCACACGAAATACACTGAAACCTTATGCAATGTTATGTGTGTACAAAAATGTAACTACTCATGTTTGGTGTCTTTTGATGTATCACAATGCGCCTGGTGACATGGTCTCATTCTCCAAACTATGATGAAAAGCTAAAAGAAGTTATGAAATGTGAGAAAAGTGATGTGTCCCATAATAGCCTCATTCAAACTACCTCCTGTATGTAAAATCAGGCAGACCTCACAGTGTGAGCCCCTGAATAGACAACCACAATCTAATTATAATGACAGACACCAACATTTGGTATGAATCTAATTATCTGGGTTTATAAGGAAAAGCAGCAGAAATGTTCGGGGAGTCTGTAGGTTGACTGCCCACACAACCGCTGTGTGTAATTTTGTTGACAGGTAATAATTTCTACAAATTCTGTGATTTCTGAATTGATATGCTTAACTGATGATTTTATCCTCTGAATTGGATTTGAAATGATTACATCATTACCTGATCAATAAATTGTAAACGTTTGATTTTATTCTAACCGACTCTGAGAATTGTTTTCCCCCGAGTAGATTATCGGATTCGTATATTTCCACAAGTATGCGTCAGAGTTTAGTGACGACTAATATCTGATATCAGATTCAAGTGTACTTGAATGAGGAGACGGGTAGTTTCCGTCTAGAATCAGCTAATGCTGTTTGATCTAGATTTGGGTACGTCTAAATACCTCTGTTCTAATTTAATGTTACTTTAGATTAGTGCACGCTACTAAAGTAAGTTATTGAATTAAGTTCCTGAGGTGGCATTCAAGGGGGCTGTGTATGTCTTCGATTATGTACGTGTGAATTACGGCAAATCCCAGACATTCAGCCAATTACCTCTGTTTTGATAATCGGAAACTGACGAGATTGTGCCGGAGACCTGGTGAGGAACTCGAAGTGATATAGTTTCCTGATCTGAGCGGATAAAATATAATCAGAGTTTAAAGAATAAACGGTAACACTTTACAATACGGGTGCACTAATATGCATTAATTCATGTTTAACTAATGCACAGATAATCATGAGTTAATGTATGATTCATGAAGAACTAAACCATTAATTAATGATTACTGCATAAGCAACTAATAAAGAGTCTATGTGATTAATAGATTAAGTAATACATGAATTGCTATTAATTCAATGTGTCATTGTGTATTAATTCCTTAATAACATATTTTATTAACTAATAGTGTAAATTAATGTGTTAATTACCACAATTAGTCAAAGCTATGCACTTCAACTTCCAGTTGTCTGCTTTAATTAATCATTAGCTAATGATTTGCAAAGGTGTCATTATGTTATGACTTTACTTGTTGAGGCACATCATTATTAACTAGTCATTTAGTAATTGTAGTAATTTACACATGAATTTACACTAACAATGAAGTAATTAATCATGTAGTGATGCATATTAGTGTACCTGTATTATCTGGAAGTTGAAATACAAGGCTTTGGCTCATTCTGGTAATTAACATATTAATTAACACTATTAGTTAAAAAAATGAGTTATTAGGGAATTACTTCACAATTACATATTTAATTAATAACAATTCATGTATGAACTAATACATTAACAATACAGACTCTTAATTAGTTCCTAATGTGGTAATCATTAATGAATAGCTTAGATAATCATTAGTTACACATTAATTCAGTATTATCTGTGCATTAGTTAAGCATGAATTAATGCTTATTAGTTCACCCGTATTGTAAAGTGTTACCGAATAAACAAACCTTCGCTAACGTTTAAGGATGCACGGATATCATTAAAACCTTTTCATTTATGGAGTCAGATAATAACGAGATAATACATGTGTCACGAACAACCAGTCATCAGCGCCAGGTCTTGTCTCTCCACCCACTCGTTCCTCATCCCCGGAGTTTTGATTCTGTACACCTGTCTGCATCAGCTGTCGGCGATCTGCAATCAAGTTCACTCACCTTTATAACCGCCGTCAGTTTTCTCTGTCCTTTGTCTGGTCTCGTCTGCAAAACCCTAGACGTCCTGACTCTCGTCATATGGAGATTCTTCAGTATATGAATCTGATCCTGCAAACTCACCCGCTCCGCTGAGAGTTTTGTTCTTCATCCGAGCCGTCCATCTGTATCCGGGTTCTCCGCCTTCTGATCTCGTCCAGTTTCCCACGCCTGCTTCTGAAAGAGACTTGTTTCATTCTGACTCTTCCGTGCACCGTTTATGACGGATTTAAAGAAGGATTACTCACCTGCTGTTTCTGTTTCTGTGATCAATAAATTCCTTTGTTTCACTTACCTGTTGGCATTCTTCTCATCTGTGACAGAAGACCAGACCGACAATGCAAGATTCCGCTGATGAAAGCGCGGAAGGAGCGGCTGCTCAGATTCCGGTCCCGGAGATTCTTCTGGAGATTCGACAGGCGCTTCAATCGCTCGCCACTCCATCTGCACCATCTGCCTCTGTAAGTCCCATGGCCCGACCATCATCTTTCTCTGGTGAGGAGGGGGAGTGCAGTGGTTTTCTGCTGCAATGTGAGCTATATATGGAAATGCAGGCTGCTCAGTTTTCCACCGAAAGAGCGAAGGTTGCCTTTATTATCTCGCTCCTCACAGGACGCGCGCTGCTCTGGGCACGTGCGTTATGGGACGCGAATGGGCCGGTAACGCAAACCCTGGCTAATTTCACGGCTCATTTCAAAGAAGTTTTCGCTCAAGCTCCTAATTCCCTTTCCATTCATGATCAGTTATTTCGTCTTCGCCAAGGGAATTCCTCGGTTGCTGATTATGCTTTGCGATTTCGCACCCTCGCAGCCAACTGCAACTGGAATGAGACAGCGTTGGTTACTGCTTATCGTCAAGGTCTAAATCGAGACATATGTTTACAACTGGCCATTTACGATGACACCATCGGAATCGAAAGCCTCATTCAGCGTTCCATTCGCGTGGCTCAGCGACGCTCCGCCTGCCTTACTAACCAGCCTGCACTTCTTCCTCCTCGCCCCAATCCACTCGACAGCCCTTCAGTACCAGTGCCTATGGAGGTAGATTCTGCTCATTTAAGTCACTCTGAACGACTCCGTCGTATCAACAACAATTTATGCCTCTACTGTGGAAATGCTGGTCACCTCCTCGTCACCTGTCCAGTGCGTCCTCCACGACCTGCGGTGAGTACAGTGGTTCTCCCATCACCCATTTCCTCGTTGAAGTATACTCCGATTTTGCTTACATATTGTATGCGATCTGTTCCAGCAAAGGCGCTGATCGACTCAGGATCCGCTGGAAACTTCATTTCACTCTCGACTCTTCTAAAACTCCAAGCCCGACGTAAATCTGTGAACCAGCCACTACACATTCATTCTATCCTGGGGAAACCGCTAGGTCGTGGACACATCAGGTACTGCAGCCCCATTTTGACTGTAAAGATTGGTTGTATGCATGTGGAGAAACTATCTTTTCTGGTACTGGAGGGCTCCACTGCGGAGGTCATCCTGGGACGCCCGTGGCTGGAACTCCATTCTCCAAATATTTGTTGGTCTTCTGGAGAAATTCTTCAGTGGGGGAAAAGTTGTTTTACTCATTGTCTGTCATCCATCAAGAAGATAGCCTCAGTTACTCCAGTTTCCAATCTTCCCATCAACGCTACTACGGTTGAGAGTCCCGCCACCAGTACGGAACCAGTGATTCCTTGCCACTATCGGGTGTTCCAGGAGGTATTTGACAAACAACTGGCCACGAAACTACCACCGCATCGGCCATGGGACTGTGCGATCGACCTGCTGCCTGGGGCTATTCTACCACGCGGTAAAATTTATCCGTTGTCCATCCCGGAGCAGAAGGCCATGGAGGAGTACATTGCGGAAGCTCTCCGTCAGGACTACATCAGACCTTCCACGTCCCCTGCCGCTTCTAGCTTCTTTTTCGTCGGGAAGAAGGACGGAGGCTTGCGCCCCTGCATCGATTACCGTATCCTCAACAACTCCACTGTCAAATATCGTTATCCTCTTCCTCTGGTTCCTGCGGCTCTGGAACAACTACGTGGTGCTCGAATTTTTTCTAAATTGGACCTTCGGAGCGCTTATAACTTGATAAGAATCCGAGAGGGAGACGAATGGAAGACGGCGTTCATCACCCCAGCAGGTCATTATGAATACCAAGTCATGCCTTTTGGATTGTCCAATGCTCCCGCTGTCTTCCAGGGGTTTATGAATGAGATCTTCAGAGACTTCCTGCAACAATTTGTCATTATCTATATTGACGACATTTTGATATATTCTTCCAGTTTATCCGAGCACCAACATCATGTCACTCAAGTCCTACAACGTCTGCTCGACCATCAACTGTTCCTGAAATTAGAGAAGTGTGAGTTTCATCGAGAGTCCATTCAGTTCCTGGGATATGTGATTTCCTCTCAAGGGATTTCCATGGACCAGAGGAAGGTGGAAGCGGTCGCCAACTGGCCATTACCCACTAACATCAAAGAACTTCAAAGATTTCTGGGCTTCGCCAACTTTTACAGACGATTTATCAAAGGTTTCAGTCAGATCAGTGCACCCATCACATCTCTGTTACGTAAAGGGGCCAAGTCTCTGTCCTGGTCGAATGAAGCTCTCACGGCCTTCGAAAGACTCAAGTTGACTTTCTGTTCCGCTCCTACCCTCGTCCATCCGAATCCTGATTTGCCTTTCCTCGTGGAGGTTGACGCTTCTACCACTGGAATAGGAGCGGTATTGTCGCAGCGGCAGGGGACGCCTCCCAGACTCCATCCATGTGCCTTTTACTCCAAGAAACTGTCCCCGGCGGAGCAGAATTATGATGTCGGAAACCGGGAGCTGCTAGCCATCAAATTGGCTTTGGAAGAGTGGAGACACTGGCTGGAGGGAGCCAAACACCGCTTTGACGTTATCACAGACCACCGTAATTTGGAATACCTTCGTGATGCCAAACGACTCAATACCCGTCAAGCCCGCTGGTCGCTCTTCTTTACTCGGTTCAATTTCCAAGTTACCTACCGACCCGGAGACAAGAATATCAAGGCCGATTCACTTTCTCGACTATACCAACCTGACACCATTCACTCTAACCCGGAACCCATCCTCCCTCCAGCCATGATTGTCAGCCCGATTCAATGGAGTATACATGACCATATTGCAGATGCCACTCGAACGGAACCTGCTCCGCCGGGAGGTCCTGAGGGTCGGACATATGTGCCATCTCGTTTGCGTCTGACCCTCATGGACTCAGTACACACTTCTCCGGGCTCTGGACACCCCGGCAGCCAACAAACCCTCTCGCTCCTTCAACAACGCTTCTGGTGGCCCAATATGACCCAGGATGTCTCCCGATACGTCAGGGGCTGTCCCGTTTGTGCCATGGCTAAGGTACCCCGACATCTTCCAGAAGGCAAATTAGTCCCTCTACCGGTACCCACTAGACCGTGGTCCCATCTTGGTGTGGACTTCATCACAGATCTCCCTTCCTCAGATTCCTACACCTGTGTGCTAGTAGTGGTGGATCGTTTTTCCAAAGCCTGCAAGTTGATCCCACTTCCTGGTTTACCTACTGCCTTTGAGACTGCGGAATCACTGTTCATACACATATTCCGACATTTTGGCATCCCGGAAGACATCGTATCAGATCGTGGTCCACAATTCATCTCCCGTGTTTGGAAGGCATTCTTTAATCTGCTCGGTGTTTCTGTGAGTCTCACTTCTGGATATCATCCACAGTCGAATGGTCAGACGGAGAGGAAAATCCAGGAAATCGGGAGATACCTGCGGTCATATTGCCACGACCACCAGGACGGTTGGAGCCGTTACCTATTCTGGGCCGAGTATGCACAGAACTCTCTCCAGCAGTCTACCACTGGGCTTACTCCTTTCCAGTGCATACTCGGCTATCAGCCACCACTATTTCCCTGGTCTGGTGAGCCTTCGGACGTTCCAGCCGTCCACCACTGGTTTCAGGAGAGCGAGAGGGTCTGGGACTCAGCACATATACATCTGCAAAGGGCTGTTCGGAGGCATAAGAGTCAGGCAGATGTAAGGAGATCTACGACTCCCTCATACCAACCGGGACAACTAGTCTGGCTCTCCACCAGGGACATCCGCCTCCGTCAGCCCAGTCGCAAGCTGAGTCCCAGGTACATCGGGCCGTTCGCTATACAGAGGCAGATCAACGAGGTCACCTATCGGCTTGCACTTCCCCCACATTATCGAATCGCACCATCATTTCATGTGTCCCTGTTAAAACCTTACACTAATCCTCTGTTTCCTTCCCCCACAGGGTCTGGTGCTGATGACGTACCTCCTCCTCCTCCTGTGGATCCTTCAGTTGAAAACATTTATCAAGTTCAGGAAATTCTGGATTCAAGACGACGGGGCGGCCAATTGGAATATCTCGTTGACTGGGAGGGCTTTGGCCCGGAGGAAAGAAGTTGGGTGCATCAGAATGACATCCTGGATCCCACTCTACTTCAAGACTTTCACATGGTCAATCCCAGTCGCCCTGCGCCTAGAGGTCGAGGTCGTCCCCGTCGTCGTCGGTCCATACCGCCCTCAGGAGCTGGCCGTGGAGGGGGGGGTACTGTCACGAACAACCAGTCATCAGCGCCAGGTCTTGTCTCTCCACCCACTCGTTCCTCATCCCCGGAGTTTTGATTCTGTACACCTGTCTGCATCAGCTGTCGGCGATCTGCAATCAAGTTCACTCACCTTTATAACCGCCGTCAGTTTTCTCTGTCCTTTGTCTGGTCTCGTCTGCAAAACCCTAGACGTCCTGACTCTCGTCATATGGAGATTCTTCAGTATATGAATCTGATCCTGCAAACTCACCCGCTCCGCTGAGAGTTTTGTTCTTCATCCGAGCCGTCCATCTGTATCCGGGTTCTCCGCCTTCTGATCTCGTCCAGTTTCCCACGCCTGCTTCTGAAAGAGACTTGTTTCATTCTGACTCTTCCGTGCACCGTTTATGACGGATTTAAAGAAGGATTACTCACCTGCTGTTTCTGTTTCTGTGATCAATAAATTCCTTTGTTTCACTTACCTGTTGGCATTCTTCTCATCTGTGACAACATGAGAAAATATATTGCATTTAATATTGGTGTGTTGCGTGAAAGGAAAGGCAAGTAATACGCAGAGTAACCTTCTTCCGCTGATTGGATGCCGCATTTGGACCAATCGAGCCGGACTTTACCACTGAACATTTAACATTAGCAAAAGTACATTTATTACTTATATTAATTTTTCATCTGTTTTTTTTTTGTGTGTTTATTTAAAATAAGATAAATCTGTTATTATTTTAATCTTATATATGTTATTTAGATATGGTTCTATAATGCTGTAACCAGCAGAAACACTCGCCGGGTGTAAACCCCAGTTGCTCAGGCGGGGCATGTTGTCACACTGAGTTACAATGAGAAATATGATATTCTATTCTATACTTTTGTGAATTCTATTGATAAACCATGAGAAAAATCTGAATAAAGGCTGAGAGTCAATGTTTAGGAAATCATTATTATTATGTTTTGAACTATGCTGTATAGCTGTGTTTTGCGGTGTGTGTTTGTTGTCAAACTGAAAATTTGTTGATTTTTAATTATTAAAAAATGCCATTATTATTTTATAGGAAAATGTTAATAATTGTATTTTATTGACAAAATATTTTAGTTTGTCTTGTATATTTGTTTTGATTAGATAACATTTGAATCTGTCATGAGGTCATGTTATAATGAACTCCACTTGTGGGGCAAGTTGTCACATTTCACCTCATTTATTATTTCAGGGTAAATCTAGAAAAATAAGTATACACTATTAATTAATCAAAACCACATAATTGTACTATTCATGTGGGAAATTAATGTTGGAAAAAATAAATACTCTGAACCCTAGGTTTTCACAAACTGAGAAAGTCAAAAAAGTGTTACGAGTCTAATAAATCTAATAAAATAAAGTAGGCTATCATCTAATAAATAAGATCAATCTAATGATTAAGTAGCCTAGAAGAACCAAATGTAATAGCTACTTTGCTAGTAGCCTATATAAAAATAGTAGAATGAAAATAGATACTAGTACTTTTTAGGATTAAATGTTAAATCGGTTTGCCATAAATGTTGTTAAGGAGCTTGATAAACGCCTTTAAATTTTCAGCGAAGAAATTGAGAGGCGGGACTAACCAGGGGACGAGTATATTTTGATGAAGTCTGGCTGAACAGAGACTCATGCAGAACTTTTACCATGTAAGTTTTCATATTTTTAAATATAACGCCAGCTTGTGAGTTTTTATGTTCTTATACCAATAGTTTTTTCTTTGTGGAAAACTAAACATGCGATGTTAAAGAGAGTCAATGTCTATGCTGATTTTTTTTCCAGATACAATGATATGATTATGCTTTATAGTGGGGTAATTAATATAATCGTAAAATGTTTTAGAATTATTACTCAGATAGGTTGGTAGCAGGGAAAATAAGTTCTAAAACCTGTTGCTTGTGTATTTATTAAATATAAATGTATATATTTATCTATATATATATAATATCTGAGCAGTTCAGTGTATCGCGAATCTCGACATCGCTTAATCCACCACAAATCTATATATATGCTCTCAGACACACTCGGTTCTCCGGTTGACAACTTTTGGCGCTTTTCCAGGGATGGATTTCCACTGCATAGCACTTGTTTTGGAGGAACCATTTGGTTCGCAAAATGATTCAGTGTTTTGAATCTCCACTCGCTGGCAACTCCCGCTGGACAGAACTAACTTTTACAAACACACAGCAAAGTAAAATATCAACTGCCGTTAACTTCAAATGTCTGTATAATATGTGTTCTTTTATCAATGTTCAGGGCTTGTTTTGTTTGTTTCAGGGCTCAGATAAACGGGCCAAAAGACTAAACTACTATTATTCTTTTTAATTATACTAATCTACAATCAGTCTACAAATGAATAAAACTGATCAGAGATCACGTTAAAACCACAGACACTTGTATGCAGGGTTCCAGACTGCGACCATTTTTTGAGAATGTGCGAGTTAAAATGTTATGCGGTCGCATTTGGGCGAGTGGACGCTTGAGCAACAGAACGCCGTTGTATCAGCTCCTGCAGTCCGTAACTTACGTTCAAATGAACGAGTAGGCTACACCATGAATCCATTTTCCAGACCGTGTTTTTGACTTATCCTGAATCACTACGGTACGCCTATAATAAGTGTTTATATTCGGACTATTTTATCCCGGGCTCGTCTCGGCTGCGGAGTAGCCCAGTGCCTGCGTGACTCGCCATCGACATTAACGGAGAGCAGTTCCGTCTACAATGTTCTTCCGCAAGACACGTGCAGTTTATTTATTGACGAACGTAGACGTCACGCGCATTGCACACCGATGGTGAAACGCGCCAATTACGAATTCACACATTAAGGCATATAAAAATGATAAAAATGGTCTCACGAATAACCGAGCCCCTTCCTCCTACGTCTTTACAGCGCTTATATTTTGCTCTGTCGAGCGATTACTCTCATGATCGCTCGACAGAGGAAAAGGAAATTATTATAAAATGCAGAAGGTAAGGAGTGTGAGATTTCTGCTTTTTGTTACAACTATAAACTTTGATAACGAAAAATCTGTATCAGTTTATTATAATACTCTAATCTTTTAAAATGTAATGCATACATTTGAATGTTTAATGATTTTTAAAAGATAGAAAGATAATAGATAGATAGATAGATAGATAGATAGATAGATAGATAGATAGAATATGATTCAAATGTAAATAGATAGATTGTATATAATTCAAATGTAAAATGCTTAAAATTACAGATTAAAATTACTGTCCAAAATCCATGAAAATCCTGAAATTTGGCAATGATAATTAATATATTACAGGTATTTCTGCTGCAACCCAGAAAGCCTTTGCTAGCCTTGGTTCATTAAAACCACTAATCATCAGCATGCATTGATTAATCCCATGGCATGTAGCAAAAAAAAAAAAAAAAAAGGTGCGACCAAATCATATGCTGGTGCGACCAACTGAGAAAGTAGGTAGCACCAGTGCAACCAGTGGAAAAGTTAGTCTGGAGCCCTGCTTGTATGTGTCACCGCTGAGGACAAATTCAGTGAATCCACATGATTCACACACACACACACACACACACACACACACACACACACTGTGCTTTCTATGATGTGAGAAACGAAGATACAGAAAGATTATAGTTTTTAAATTTTTGAATCATTGAAGATCCACATTTAAATGAAATGAAAGTAAGTGTGTAATGTACTGTGTGTCTGTCACATAACACACCTTCTGTTTTCTCATCAGGATGATTCTTCTTCTTCTTCTTCTTCTGCTGTGCTTTATCAGTTATAGCGGTCAGTGTCATTTATGGTTTTTTTAAAGTTCTAGTTCAATCTTATTCTAGTCAACTGTTTTTCTGTTGTGTTCAGCTCATCTCTAGGTTTATACTGTCATCAACATATGAAACCTGTAATGTGCCACTTCTGATATTTATGGCTACTTGTTGCCTTCATTTATTTATTTATTTTAATCCAGTTTACTAAAATAACTCCACTAGAATATTTAAGATCATATTGATTACAGAAAATAGCCAGAACATTTATTTGTCAGTATTGCTAGTGTGTATTGAGTGAATATTGCTGTGTGTGTGTGCAGGATCCTCCACTAAACCTGTGTCAGGAATAAAGGGAGGAATCGTCACTCTATCCTGTGGATCTGAGGACAGAGAGATTGTGGCTATTAGTTTAATCCATCGGTCAAAAAAGATCCCTGTGTGTGAGGAGAGAAACTGCAGCGGTCGAGTGTGTAAAGAAGGATCATGTGACGTCATCATCAACGATCTGATCTACAGTGACGCTGGGAAATACTTTTTACATGTTTATTACAATAATGATCAGAGAGAGCTGGAGCGACAGATCAGGGAATATCATCTTCATATTCACGGTAAAGTCAAAACTGATCAAACATCATCATGTGTTTTCTTTATTTCCTGTAATAGTGTTGGTATTGTGTGCAGGACTAGAAACAGCAGAAACACTGAATGGACAAACTTAATATTCAGAGTGGATTGGGTTTTTCCAATGTTTTCCTCTGATCCCCCAATATTAAATATGTGATTATGGCCTTGATTAAATGACACTATTATAGTTGTGATTGAGGATGAATGTGTGTGTGTGTCCTCAGATGAGATCTCAGTGAAGAAAGGAGAGGATCTGAAGTTGGATGTTGTGTTGATCAACGCTGATAAAGTGGAGAGAAACTCTCGCTCCGGCTGGACAGAGGTGTGGAGGAGAGGTCACGGGGTCAGAGGTCACGGGGTCAGCAGTGATCGACTGACCGTCAGTGACCAGACTCTGATCATTCATGAGTTTACAGTCACTGACACTGGAACATACAGAGCTCTGGACTCTAATAATGAAGCCTTGATCACAGTCACAGTCACAGGTGAGAGAAGATCAGTGGAGGAGCAGAAATATTATGTTTAATCAGCAAATTAATACTAAACTGCATGAATAACCTTTCAATATTCTGGACAGAATCTGTTCTAGACTCGAAGGGAAATCTGAGCGACACTGAACATCGACGTGAGTAAAATATGAGAGAATTACAGAAGATCTTAAACAGTGAATTCAAAATATTAAACAACTCTCTTCCCACTTTTTCCTTCACCTGTAGATTACTGGATGTTGCTGGTTGGACTGACTGTGGTTCCGGTGGTTCCGGTGGTTCTGATTACTGTCGTGATACACAGACGTCGGCACAGAGATTACTTGAAGAGGGAAAGCACTGAGTTCAGGATCAGAAGACAGTCGGTGTATAATGATGATCTAGAGCTGTAGTTCTCCAGTCCGGTCTCTAGAGGTTTCTCTACTGTCAGACTCGTGTTGGACTTGATCTTGTTAGTTGTTCTCGATCGACTCCAGTATTATATGCTTTTTTCTCCTTTAAAACAAAACCATTTCCATCAGAGGAATCTGTCAACATATTTCTGCAATATATATGTAATTGTCAGTACGTATGAACATTTGTGCTGCAGTTCTTCCTCAGGAATCTGTTACTGTATCTGTGTTTAGTATTAATGTAAAGCAGCCTTAAAAATATAATACATGATCTATGAATTATTGTGTCTATTTAATCCGTAAACTGATGAACTGAGAATGTGTATCTGTGTCAAACTGTGTAAGACTAACAGTGTTTGTGTGAGCATGTATATATGTACATTTTTTTACTGTTTTGAAAACATATTTATATGTTGCTTTTATCTGAGGTTTTTCTGGTCATCTGCTGCTCTTTGTGAATCTGTAGTGTATTCACTGTGAAAAAACTAAATTAAACCAATCATGAAAGAAACATTTTTGTTCGTATATTCGTTTGCATAAAATACATATTTTAATGTATTGCTATTTTCAGAAAATAATGTTTTTTTTTTTGTAATGTATACAATGAAACATTAAGAGGATGTTTAAATATTTAAGACAAACAACACACAAGCCTTCAGGTTCACTCTCTTTCAGCTGAAGAATGAGAAAAGATACGCAATTCATCTAATACACAGGTCACACATATGGCTATAAACATACATTTTAATATCCAACTGAAAAGTCACACTTTTAATATACTAAACGACATTTCCACAGACTCAATCCACCAAAATGTTATGTGGAGAAAAATTATAAACAGGGAAAACCTGCACTCTAATTTAGCGCGGCAACATAAAACAAACACGTGCGTTTATAAGACTCCGAAAATACATTGAACTGTAGGCAGAAAATGCATATATAATCTTGTTCCCGGTTTATGTAGCGTAGTAGTGATGGCAATTTCAACAGCGCTTCATGAAGCTTCGAATCTTTACGAATCGTTTGTTCCGAATCAATGTTTCGGAGCGTGTATCAAACTGCCAGAGTCACGTGACTTCCGTAAATTAGGCTCCCTTTTTTTTTTTTTTTTTTTTTTTACAGTCTCATGACACGCTACGTACATGACTCATGTACTGAGAGTGTCCAGGTAGGATTTAAGTTCCTTACAAAAAATATAAAAGTAATTTTTAGTAATCACCCTGAAATTTACATTTGTGTAAAAAAAAATTTGCAAGAAAAATAAATAGGTTTATCAAAAAATATTGGTCCTTTACATCTTTTTTAAAGTTGTGCTGACCAAATAGAACATCTTTGTATGACAAAGAAAAACTCATTCTGTATGTGCATTCCCAGAAGAGATGGGAAATAGATTCTTGTTCAGTATCACAAAAAGAACATAAAGTGTCAATATCAGGAAACATCTTTTTCAAGTAAAGCTTCACAGGATAAAAAAGATGGAGTAATTTGTAAGACACATCCCTAACCTTATTAGTTATTAAATATTTAGAAGACAAAGTCCACACTTTCTTCCATGGAATATTGACAAACTGGCCATTCCAGTACGACATAATGTAACTACATTAGTAATTGCAGTATTAACCATGCGAGGATTAAGCGCAGCTTTTGCATATTTAACAAGGATTTCATAGAGGGTCATGATGGACTATAAATGCACGTGTAAAAGACGTCGCCAGGTGACGTCCTCTCACCCGATACACTAAACATAACTACACATATAGCTAAAAGTTAAAATAACAATTATACATGCAACTGTAGACATGTACAAATGTATCTGCATGCATTTTTAGGAAATGTTCTGTGTTACATTTTTTACCGATTTATGACGTCCTGGCCGCAACTATTTTTGGCCAGGGACACGACGTTGCCGTCGGACCAATGTTTGCTGGGAAGGACCTGCCATTGGGATGGCACTGATATGTTA
This sequence comes from Rhinichthys osculus, assembly GCA_029959095.1. Lineage (NCBI taxonomy): Eukaryota > Metazoa > Chordata > Actinopteri > Cypriniformes > Leuciscidae > Rhinichthys > Rhinichthys osculus. Next base: position 40,161,687 of record JARWKJ010000015.1, on the reverse strand, counting down.
ATTTACAAATACTTTTGAGATTAACTAAGGCTTTTACAGGTAATCCGGTGTGTACTGCTGTTTGTATTGTTTTGAGAACTGCAGTTACTGGTAGGAATATACTATGGATGATTCGTAATGTAACTGAGAAAAACGAAGTAAAGGGTACATTCAGTAATTCAACGTGTCATAAAAACGTGTAATGCATTCGTTTAAATTTAAAAATATTAACTTTATATTTTAGATCAATTTCAGAACGTATATTTGATTTAGTAATGTTCCCATGACAACAAATTAATTGTAGGCGACATGATCCTTGCTTATCCTGCAGGTACTACATTATTTCCCCCTCATCTCCGCAAATGACAACGGACTTAATAAACACGCCTCTGTATAACCTCACGCCTCCATATCAGGATGTAGTTTGTGATGTTAAAAATCATGGGAGATTTGAAAGAGAAACTCTGGCTCTATGTTAATTCTCTCCTGGCTTTTATGACTATTGTGCAAAAATATTTCTGTACCTGTTGATACAAATCTAAATATTTGTATGCACCAGCAAAGATAGGCTAAATAATAAAAATAACAATAATAGCCTAATAATAATAAACTGTGCTCGCCTTTCTCTTTTGAGGTGTAACTGTTATAATTCTGTCAGATCGCCTGTGTCAATCAAACTTCGGTGAAACTCTAAAAACCAAATATTACAACTTTAAAAATAAACATTATAAATAACACATTTTATTTGTTAGTTAAATCAGCCCAAATGTTTACAACTAAGCTACGTTATTTTGTGTTGGTCAAGAGACTTCTAGTGGTGAATAGTACATAGGCCTACATGCTTTTTATGGTTAATCTTTTTATGATTAAGTAGGCTATATGTGGACATGTTGACAAGAAAAAATGGCAAACACCAATTTTAACATGATAATTTGTGTAAATTAATATTTACTATATAATAAAAAGCTATGTATAAGCAAGGTAATATCACTTCATTGCTAATAAAATAGAATTGAAGATCATGGGGGAAAATAATAAAGAACGAATAATGGGTGGAATGTGCTGAAAACCCCCTTGACGCAGACGTGACGTTCTGACACACTGTGAAAGACAGAAAGTGTATGTAAATTTGGTTTTCTTTTATAATATGCATCTTTAAAGCTACAAAGTGTATTTTTTCGCCGCTAGGGGTCGCCAAGCTCTTACAATAACAAAGGCGTAGATTGATGACTCATAAATAAACCTAAAGTATTTGTAGATTTTTAATAAAGGAAACTTGGTTACACTTTATTTTAAGGTGTCAAAATAAAAGTTACAGTATTAAAGTTAATTGTTAAAATGCGAATTATTAAATAAATAATTTACAAAATCATGTCAGTCACTGAACATCATGCTGTATTATATAAATAGTTTGACAGCTCAATCTCTTTTGAAAGAATAACCAGTAGAAGAAAATAATGACCAATCATACTATAAATAATTACCAAATGTTATTTAATTTTTTCTTGAAACGCTCATCTTTGTGGGGCACTTTTGATTATGCACCAACCAATTACAAATGTTTTTATTGAAATTGAAATCTATTAAATGCATTTAACAAATCATCTAATTCAAAGTTTCTGTATAATATGTGTCATTTTAATTAAATTGTAGGGCTTGTTTAATGAAGAGCTTGTTTAACTGGACCAATAATATATTATTAACTCAAAAATTTAGTTTTTATTATATAAGTGTGTCATTAAAATAAAACTTGAAGTTGAAACTGGTGAACTGGTTTATGGGAGCTGTTGAAAAGGATACTTGATGTACTAGATGTGACTGAATTTTGATATAAGATGCAGAATTTTTTACTGTTTTTTTTAATAGATTCAAGTGTTTGTGTATGACTTTGTATTCCTCTATTGTCTTATATATATATAAAATATAGGCTATATATATATAAGACAAAAAGACAATTGGTTCAGAGATCTCCCCCTAGTGGAGAGGACAGGATCAGTCACGTGACACGAGGCTCCAATCCAGATTCAGGAAGTCACATGATGAGTTTCGAGGTTTCGAGTTACTTTCAGTTTTGTCTTTTTCCTCTCGGTCTCACCACTCCCTAAATACAGTAATTTATGAAGTTTTGACGCCTGATCAAAAGATTCATACCGAGAATTTACTATGTAAGTGTTTTTAAATATAAATCCAGTCTGTGTGTTTTTGTGTGATTAAACCAATAGTTGTGTTTCTGTTTGTGGAAAACTAATCCTGCTAATGATGCTAAGGAAATAAGTCGACATGTTTATGTTGAACGTACAGTATCCACTACTGTGATTATGATTATGATGTTGACCATGATTATGATGATGGTTTTTATTATTGAGGTTATTGATATCATTATTTCATTATGATATCATCATTATGACATCTGATTATCATCAAATCACATTTGTCTCCTCGTATAAAATAACCTTTATCATAGTAAAATCTACATATCGTTCCCAACTAAAGTATTGTGTAGCGTAAAACATGTTTCGTGAACAGCCTGTCGATTACTCGTCTGTAAATGATAAAGGTGTTTCCTCACAAAAGCGGTTACAGAGAAGGTAATGTGGCGACACGTTTACGGCACTTCATAGTAGTTTGGAGTGATATTGTATTTTGTCTAAAGACAGTAAAAAATACCGATGTTTTCTTTCTTTGGCTTTCAGGTTTTACCAGTTATGATAAGACTTGAATTATATTTACTATTAACTGCATGTATGCACATGATATGACGCTGATATCATGCATTTTAATGAATAAACACTAAATGTATAATTTAATTATAAATGTGTTATATTGTCAACTGCTGTGTGCGTAATAATGAAAATTTACAATAAAAATACATATCATTTTAATTAATTAAATATTTATGAAATTACAATTAAATTTTTAGTTTATCTTATTGTATGTAGTTTTTTGCGCCCTGCAGTGACAGTACTTTGCAGCTAATAGAGATGTTTGCGATTGTTTTCCGCAGTAAAGCACATTTCACAAACATTGCAGTCCTACTGTACCTTTACTAGCGATATAACACCAAATATAGAACATTTATTCACCAGACCAACACGCTAATAATCCACAAGAAACTGATTAAAGGCACACTATGCAGGAATTCCGTTTTTGTCAAACAGCGACCCCTAGAGTCGCCGTGGAGTACTTGTATTTAACGTTACTGTCGTAAATGCCACTCACGCAGAGCGTCTCTGCACTCACGGCCTGATACCCCTTTGAAGCTGTTATATCAAGGTACAATTCTTGCATAGTGTCCCTTTAACGAAAACTGAAACTGACTGTCATAAAACTTTGTGTGCGCTGACGTCACTGCCGTGACACGATAGGCTGAGGTGCGTCACATGATCAAAGTCAGCCGTTACGCTTTCTCCAATGGTGAGACACAGACCCTCTCATCTCCATAATATAAGACCATCTCTGGGTTTATTCCTGTATGAATGTGTTTGTGATTATGATTATTAGCCTGTATCTGAGACATAAACCAGCTCTTCTGTTTTCTCATCAGGGTCAGCTGGCTGAATCTGCTGCTGCTCGTTTGCTTTATCAAATATAGAGGTCAGTATCATATTTCTTGATCAATTGTAACAATGTTTGATTTTCAGTTCCAGGTTGATCTAGTCGATTGTTTCTCTTTTGCACCGACTGACTTTTCTTGACATTTGTAGACTAATGATGGACATTTGTCATTATACATCATCACACACCATGACTAGGCTACTTCTCTATGCAATTCATTTATTAATAAACATGTTCAGGAATTCACAACATCTGCACTGACACATCTGATACAGCTTTATACTGTAGTCATCAACATTTGAAATGTTAAAATGTGGCACAGCTAAAATTGTTGGCTCCATATTACCTACAATTAAATGTATATAAATATATTTGACTAAAATAAGAATATTTCATGTTGACATTGATATGTTGACATTATGGAGAATAGAGAGAAACAATACATGTATTTTTCTGTATTGATACTTTGTATTGATTTCATTTTATTCTGTCTGTGTTTGCAGGAACCTCTGTTGTACATGTGACGGGGAAAAAGGAGAAAACATCATCCTGACATGTGAATCTGAGGACAGAGAGATTATTGTTGTTGATTTAATCAGACTCTCAGAAAACACCCTTGTCTGTGAGAACGAAGAATGTAAGGGTGAAAATGACCGAGTGTGTAAAGAAGGATCATGTGACGTCATCATCAAGGATCTGAGACTTAGTGACGCTGGGAAATACATTTTACATGTTTATTACAATAATGATCAGAGAGAGCTGGAGCGACAGATCAGGGAATATCATCTTCATATTCACGGTAAAGTCAAAACTGATCAAACATCATCATGTGGTTTTAGGATTTCCTAATTATGTTCACTGTTTAATAATATTACTATTGGATGCAGGGCCTGCGATCAGCAAAAACATTAAATGTAACAATTATCCAATATTCAGATTAGATGATTCCAATATAGGCTTTTCACTGACTGATTTTTTAAATGATTACATGATTACAATTACTCTCCCTCATGTTGTTCAATCCCGTAAGACTTTCGTTCATCTTCGAACACAAATTAAGATATTTTTGATGAAATCTAAGAGCTGGATCACTCCTCCATAGTGAGTTCCCGTAGTGTCTCCATGGCCTTGATTGATTGACACCATTATATTGAATGCTGAATGTGTGTGTGTGTCCTCAGATGAGATCTCAGTGAAGAAAGGAGAGGATCTGAAGTTTGATGTTCTGTTGATCAATGCTGATAAAGTGGAGAGAAACTCTCGCTCCGGCTGGACAGAGGTGTGGAGGAGAGGTCACGGGGTCAGAGGTCACGGGGTCAGAGGTCACGGGGTCAGCAGTGATCGACTGACCGTCAGTGACCAGACTCTGATCATTCATGAGTTTACAGTCACTGACACTGGAACATACAGAGCTCTGGACTCTAATAATGAAGCCTTGATCACAGTCACAGTCACAGGTGAGAGAAGATCAGTAGAGGAGCAGAAATAGTTGATCTTATTTTTAATCAGGATTTGAACAGAAAATTGATGCTAAACCAATTTTAGTGTGACTAACCTTTCAATCTCCTCTACAGAATCTAGTACAGGATCAATGGGAAAACTGGATACTGATGATGATCACAAACCTAGTGAGTAAAACAGGAGACATTGAGAGAAGAAGAAAAAAGAAACAATTTTACAAACTGATGTTCTCTTCCTCCTTCAGCTGTAGAGCCTGGGATTATTGGACTGTCAGTGTGTGGAGCTGTGGTGATTCTGGCTGGGATTATATTTGCTGTCTACAAGATATACCAACATCAGCAGAGAAACACTGATCATGAACACTACAAGGATGTCCCAATGCAATAGATTGTACAGTAGTCCCGAACATCTAGTGTCGACACTGGTTACTTGTAATCCTTCAGAGCAACAGATCTGCAGAGGATTCTGTGAACCCTGCAGATCTGCTGCAGTGAAAGACAGTGTGTATGTACATATATGCAGTATTGTAAAATATTGTTTTTAAATATGTATATATGTATGTTTAATATGGGCTTTGCAATGGCCTTAGCTTCTCCTTAAATGTCTTCTTCACTACTGGACTTTTTTCCTTTCCACTTTGCTTGTGTCTGCATAATATTGGGGATCTGCGTTAATTTTTGTAAATCTGCAAGTGTGAAAAACTAAATAAATTAAACCAATTTGGAAAAAAAAAAATATTGTTGGTGTGTTTTTTTTACTATGTTCAGAAAATAATATTTTTTATATACAATGAAATATGAAGGGGATGTTTAAATATTTGACATCGTAGATTCAAACACAATCAGATCTGAAATCTGCGGCTCAGACTGTTGAGATCAGACTGAAATCATCTGGGATCTTGATCAGAAATAAACATCATATACAGCCGTACAACAGACAGAAGCTCAATGTTTAATGGACTTTACCGTCTTACTAGTAATCCTCATTATTACTTCACATTACTGATCATAAATGTGGTTTTAGTCATGTAAATGTGTTAGTTTATAAGGTCAGTGATTGTTTTTGAAGCTTTGTTTCACTGAAGGATTTGTTTTGTACCAGAGAGCGCTGAAACAGTTAAGTCAAGTCAAGTCATCTTCATTTATATAGCGCTTTTAACAATGGATTGTTTCAAAGCAGCTTTACAGAGATAAGCATATAATTTAAGGTAACAGATTATTTTGGCGTTATAGCGGTTCTTGAATAATGTTACTTCCAGCTAAAGTTAACTTTGATTGATTCACCTCCGTCGAAATGATCAGACTTTAAACGCGAACCTGTGATTAACGCTGACGGCGTTCACATGCTCATTCAGAACTGATTCTATAGTTATGTGCTTTTTAAAATATGTGCGCAGGTTTGTTATACAATCTTGCAATTACTGTTCTGAAAGTTTAACCAGAACACTTAAACATTCCCCAGTTTCACAGACGAGGCTTAATCTAGTCTCAGACTAAATACATGTTTGAGCAGTTTTAACTGAAAGCATAACTTAAAATATATCAGTGTCAGTGTTTTGTCTCAAGATTCCCACCATTACTGTTTTTTTTCCTCATGTTTATAAAAGCTCCTTAAATGCCCTAATTGAACTAAGTCTAATCCTGGCTTAATCTAAACCCAGTCTGTGAAACTGGGCCTACATGTGTTAACATGAGACTAATATGAGAACTGTGATTTCTGTAAAGTTGTATTCACTCTTTTAATTTATGTTATGACATGTAAACCGGGAAGAGACGTGATTTATATTTGTACATTTTTGTAAAATAAATTATGAAAAAAATGTCAAAATTATTAACCAAAAGCAAGAGGATTCCTGTATGAAACCTGGAATATTGATGTCTGCTCACAAATCTACACGCAAGTTAGCCACGTGTTTATGCAAGCTAAAAGCTCACATCCAGTATTAAAAACTACATTGTGAAATCATGAGGATTTTCATTACAGCCTTACAGCACACAGTGTCTTGATGTACCTAATAATAATGAGTGAAGAAGTAACGTCTGCCTTGCTGCTGCTGGGGTGGTTTGCGTCTGTAAGCCTTGTATATCTTTCTGTTTTGAATCATTTTTTACTAGCATTTCCTGTTGTTTATACTGCTAAATTTAACTTACTCAATATCACATATTAACTTTACATCGCTAGCTTCAATCTAAATCATTGCTAGCACAACACACTACCCTTTTAGCATGCGCTCATTTATTTATTTATTTTGCTCGCGCTCGCACCTTTTACCAATCCATCAAACATCTGAGGTGAGTATCAGTCAGTCAACAAACACGGTGAGCAGGGCCGGCTCTAGCCCTTTGGTTGCCCTAGGCGAGATTGAGTTTTGCCCCCTCAGTTGCATTGCAAGTTAAATTTTAGTCAGATAAAGTTACATTTTATCTGACCATGTAACTTGTAGTAGATAAATTACAATTTCTACCACCATTATTACTAATCTAACGGGCTGCTACAAGGCTAAGGGGGTTTAAGAAAATTTTGTGCATTTTAATTTACTCTCTGTTCAATTTGCACACTGAATATGGGTTGGAGCTTTTAATTTTGATTTTGAACTCTCAAAGTGCACCAGATTGATGAATTTAACACCTGTCCTTTGGAATTCTCTGCCTCTTGAACTTAGGGAAGCCCAGTCTTATGCCATTTTTAAAGGTCAACTTAAGACGTACTTTTTTAAACTTGCATTCACTTGTTGATGTGGTTTTTTTTTAACAATTGCCCATTGTTTAGGCCTATACAGCGCTTTGAGAAGCTGCTTTTAAAGGCGCTTTATAAAATAAAGGTTATTATTATTATTTTGTTACAGTGTCTGTCTACATTACACTGCTGCATAATAATAGTTATAATATTAATCCCATGACAGTAATAGCCATATATTGTAAAACAAATGCAATAATAAAAATAAAGGAAACTTTCATAGCCTAATAAGTTTTTTTTTACACATTTCTATACTTGAAAGCAAGTTATAACCCAGCGCCACCAATTAAACAAAACAAAACGAATGGGCCGCCGATGTACGAGTTTTATGGGCTGTTCAGACAAAAAATAAATAAAATATAAAAGTATTCGAGATGTATAAGCCCAAAAAGCAGTTCCTTTCTCCTTTTCTTCCCTGTGCACCAGAGGGTTTAGACCGCTTCATTTTTGATCAACGCGCCCGCACTTGCCTTGACTAACCTAACGTAACGTAACGCAACTCCCCCCTCCCCCATTAGGAAATGATCGACAATAATCATCAATTCAATCTAATAATCAAGTTGACAAGTAATTAAACGTGTGGCTGAGTGGCGCCTTATGATGATCATGTTTAATAAACATGCTTTATTTCGCTTGTCATTCTAATTCTATGATTAATGGGAAGTAGGCAAAGGGCGACACTAAAGGGCGCCCGCGCCCCCAACACATTTGCCGCCCTAGGCGATCACCTAGTTCGCCTATAGCAATCGCCGGCCCTGACGGTGAGTCATGTCATCTTCTCCTCTTATTGTCACTTGCACTTCTTATAAAGTGTATAGCATAGCCTTCTCTGTCATCACAGGATTTACATGTGATGAATGCAGGGAGATAGTCAGGCTGACGGAGAACATTTCAGAACTAGAGACACGCTTCCAAACTTTAATTGAGGTTAATTGTAAGAGTGCAAGGGCCTTAGATAATGCTTTGGATGCGATTAGCTTAGTGAACCACACTGTACAATGTTCGATCCGGCTGTAGTAGAGCCCATGCAGCAGGGGAACTGGGTGACGGTGAGACAGTCTAGTCGCGGGAAAAAACACCGCTCTTCCGTTACGATTTCAAAATTAAACAGGTTCTCCCCACTCAGTGAAACACCCACTGAGAATCCTGTTGAATGTGCCCTAGTTATTGGTGATTCGATCACATGGAACGTGAAAATGGAGACACCAGCCACCATAGTCACATGTTTGCCGGGAGCCAGAACGCCTGACATCAAAGCAAATTTAAAAGTGCTGGCTAATGCTAATCGCAAATTCTCTAAGATTATTATTCACGCCGGCACTAATGATGTTCGACTCCGCCAGTCGGAGATCACTAAAATTAATGTTAAAGAGGTGTGTGAACTCGCAAGTATGATGTCAGGCACTGTAATTTGCTCTGGCCCCCTTCCTGTACGCAGGAGTGATGAGATAGTTAGCACTGCACGCATTAGCAGAGCGTAAGCAGTGGGTATTTTTTCCGGCGCCCATGTCAACAGATTAGAGCATTCACACCGCACGCAGAGGCGGCGCGGCAGCACGTAGCAGGAGCAGAGCAGGAGCAGCAGTGCCGCGAGAGTTTGGCGTCCTGTCTATTTTTGCCGCGCGGCTTACGCTGAATTAAAGTGACAATGCATTGATCATGGCCAAAATACACAGCAGTTTTACCCAAAAGCGCATTGGTGATATCTGTGTTTTAAACAGTCAATCAAATGACCTTCATCAATTTAAACAGAAAACAAAGTCAACAAAAACAAAGATGAACCAAAAGTTATATAATATAGCCTATTAATTAATGAAATAAGCTTCTTGACAAGTCTTTTCTCTTAAATGTATTTGAAAATGAAATAAAGCAATGCCAACTTACCCATTATAGAGTACTTTGTCTGTAAACACGCCGCGGGCGTCAAACGCTGCCAGTATGAAAGCAAAACGCGCGTGTCCTGCTTTCGCTCACCGTACGCACTGCTCCTGCGCTGCTTACGCTCTGCTAACGCGTACAGTGTGAAACCGGCGTAAGAATGAGCTGTATAACGGTCCAGAGGCAGTCCGCAGAAGTTAGTCCGCAAACAGCATAAACAGTGTCTTGACTACCTGGCCTGCCAGAACTGACGCTGACGCTCAATAAGTAGATATAAGATACAGCTTGTGTCAAAATAATTGATGATGGGTTGACCTTTTGACTTAGCCCCTCCTCGTGCCCTTGGGTTGACCTTGTCCTAGTGGTGACGCGGACATGACGCGTCATGTCCGCGCTACCTCAGGTAAGGGTAAGGTGCGCACTCACTGCTTTCCTGGTGCTCGTGTTCTTGATGTCGCCGCACAGGTTCCCGAGATCCTGAACGGTGACGAGCGCGTCGGAGCCGTTGTCCTCCATGCGGGAACGAACGACATCAGGCTGCGGCAGACGGAGGTTCTGAAGAAGGACTACAGGAGCCTGATCGAGACGGTACGCGCCACAGCGCCTGAGGCAACGATCATCGTGTCTGGACCGCTTCCCACGTACCGACTAGGACAAGAAAGGTTCAGTAGACTATTTGCTCTAAATGAATGGTTAATGTCATGGTGTAATGAACAGAAACTGCTCTTTGTAAATAATTGGAATCTGTTCTGGGAGCGACCTAGGCTCTACCGTGCTGATGGCCTGCACCCCAGCAGAATCGGAGCGGCTGTTCTGTCGGACAACATCTCCAAGACGTTGCACACCATCTGACTAGTAAGTCAAAGTCCAATTCACAGTCTTTGCTGTCCCAACTTAATCGATATAAGTAGTGTAGAACATTATATAGAAACTGTGTCTATTCCTCGTCTAGTGAGGCCAAACAAACAATCTAGTGTAGGATCTAGGAAAAATCTTATTGTAATTAAACCAGAAAATCTAAATATCAGTGAACAAAAACAATTTCTAAAACTAGGTCTTCTAAACATTAGATCGCTCACACCTAAGGCGGTTATTGTAAATGAAATGGTCACAGATAATAGCTTCGATGTACTTTGCCTTACTGAAACCTGGCTTAAACCAAATGAGTATTTCGGTCTAAATGAGTCTACTCCGCCAGGATACTGTTATAAGCATGAGCCCCGTCTGATCGGTCGTGGCGGCGGTGTTGCAACAATCTATAGAGATATTCTTAATGTTACTCAGAAAACAGGTCACAGGTTTAATTCGTTTGAAGTACTTGTGCTAAATGTTACGCTCTTAGATGTAAGAAAGAAATCCCTATTATCTCTAGCCTTGGCTACTGTATATAGACCGCCAGGGCCCTACACTGATTTCCTAAAAGAGTTTGCAGACTTTCTCTCAGATCTATTGGTCAATGCTGATAAAGCAATAATTGTTGGAGATTTTAACATACACGTAGATAACACAAATGATGCGTTAGGGGCTGCGTTTACAGATTTATTAAACTCCTTTGGGGTCAAGCAAAACGTCCGTGGTCCCACTCATCGTCTAAATCATACACTAGATTTAATTATATCATACGGAACCAATCCAACCGATATAGATATTATACCGCAAAGTGACGATCTCACTGATCATCACATGGTAACTTGTATAATACGTACTGCTGAAATTTGTCATGTTGCGCCGCGTTATAGACCAGGCAGAGCAATCCTTCCAATCACTATAGATAGATTCTCAAATAGCTTACCTGATCTATCTCAGCTGCTCAGTGAACCCAAACAAACAGATGAACTAGAGGAAATGACCAGCAGTTTGAGCACCATTTTCTCTAGTACATTAGATATTGTTGCACCAATTAGATTGAAAAAGGTTAGAGAGAAAACTAAAGCACCATGGTACAATAGTACTACACATGCTATCAAGAGAGAAACTCGTAACTTAGAGCGTAAATGGAAACAAACTAATTTAGAGGTCTTTAGAATCGCGTGGAAAGACAGTGTGTCACGTTATAAAAAGGCTCTAAAAGCAGCCAGGGCTGAGCATCTCCGCAAACTAATAGAAAATAACCAAAATAATCCAAGGTTTTTATTTAACACCGTGGCTAGACTAACAAATAAACAGACATCACCCGAGCAAATTATTCCGTTACAGTATAGTTTTAATGATTTTATGAATTACTTCAATGAGAAAATAGAAAGCATCCGAAATACAATTGTAAATGTACAATCCTCTATGGTGTCTTATGATTCAGCCTCAATTATCGCCCCTCAAGAACAACTACACCGCTTTACAACTGTAGGACAGGAAGAGCTAAATAAACTTATCATTGCATCTAAACCAACAACATGTTTATTAGATCCAATACCCACTAAACTACTGAAAGAAGTGTTACCTGTAGTGGAAGAGCCTCTTCTCAATATTATTAACTCGTCTTTATCTTTAGGTCATGTTCCAAAAATATTCAAGCTGGCAGTTATAAAACCTCTTATTAAGAAACCGCAATTAGATCAAAATAACTTAGCAAATTACAGACCCATTTCAAATCTTCCATTTATGTCTAAAATACTAGAAAAAATAGTGTCCGCTCAATTGTGCTCTTTCTTGCAAAAAAATGAGATATATGAAAAATTTCAGTCAGGATTCAGACCGCATCATAGCACAGAAACTGCGCTAGTTAAAATTACAAATGATTTACTTTTAGCTTCTGACCAAGGCTGTATCTCAATACTAGTTCTACTCGATCTTAGCGCTGCGTTCGACACTATAGATCACAAAATACTCTTGGATCGACTACAAAACTACACTGGTGTTCAGGGACAGGCATTAAGCTGGTTCAGATCGTACTTATCGGACCGTTACCATTTTGTTTGTTTAAATGGGGAAAAATCGAAGATAACGTCAGTAGACTATGGAGTGCCGCAAGGATCAGTGTTAGGCCCTCTGCTATTCTCAATATATATGCTGCCACTTGGTAATATTATAAGAAAACATGGAATTAATTTCCACTGCTATGCTGATGACACTCAATTATATATTTCATCACGACCAGATGAAAACACTAACTCATCAAAATTGACAGAATGTCTTAAAGATATAAATTGCTGGATGACGTGTAATTTCCTGCTATTAAATCCAGATAAAACGGAGGTATTACTTATTGGTCCAAAAAACTACCCACAAAATCTCTTACAATACAACTTTAATTTAGAAGGATGTCCTGTTACCTTATCGACTACAGTAAAAGACCTGGGTGTTATACTAGACCGCAACTTGTCTTTCGAAAATCATATTTCATATGTTACAAGAACAGCCTTTTTCCACCTTAGAAACATTGCTAAGCTAACATGCTATCTGTTTCTGATACAGAAAAGTTAGTTCATGCATTCATGACCTCGAGACTAGATTACTGTAATGCCTTATTAGCTGGTTGTCCTGCATCCTCAATAAACAAGCTACAGTTAGTGCAAAATGCAGCCGCTAGAGTTCTTACTAGGTCAAGAAAATATGATCATATAACACCGATTTTATCATCTCTGCAATGGTTACCTATTAAGTTCCGTATCAATTACAAAGTACTACTACTGACCTATAAAGCCCTAAATGGTTTAGCTCCTGTGTATTTAATGGACCTTCTATCGCCCTACAATCCATCGCGTTCGTTAAGATCACTAAATTCGAGGCTTCTGGTCATTCCTAGGATATCTAAGTCCACTAAAGGAGGGAGGGCGTTCTCACATTTAGCTCCTAAACTCTGGAATAGCCTTCCTGATACTGTTCGTGGCTCAGACTCGCTCTCCCAGTTCAAAACTAGATTAAAGACGCATCTCTTTAGCCAAGCATTCACACAATGCTTACCTTCTATTGTTGAATCAGATCGAATGCATTAATATTATGAACAGCAGCTACGCTAATTATTTCCCATCTGCTTTTCTGCTGTTATCTCGGGACGCTAGTCCCGAGGTAAATAGCGTTCGTCAGCTCCAGTTTGTATCCAGACTCTCACGGAGACTTCAGATGCCCCAACACCTGCGCTGAGACGACTCGACGCCTGTGAAGAGACGACTCAACGCCGGCGATATGTTATGCCCTAAATTAATACATGATGATTAACTAACTATATTCTTCTATGTACATTTCTGAAATGCACTTTCTGTAAAGCTGCTTTGAAACAATATGTATTGTGAAAAGCGCTATACAAATAAATTTGAATTGAATTGAATTGGTGACCTTGTCCTAGCGGTTGTCCTTGCAGTGATCTTGTCCTAGCGGTTGTCCTAGCGGTGACCTTGTCCTAGCGGTTGTCCTAGCCGTGACCTTGTCCTAGCGGTGACCTTGTCCTAGCGGTTGTCCTAGCGGTGAACTTGTCCTAGCGGTTGTCCTAGCGGTGACCTTGTCCTAGCGGTTGTCCTAGCGGTGACCTTGTCCTAGCGGTTGTCCTAGCGGTGACCTTGTCCTAGCGGTGACCTTGTCCTAGCGGTTGTCCTAGCGGTGACCTTGTCCTAGCGGTGACCTTGTCCTAGCGGTTGTCCTAGCGGTGACCTTGTCCTAGCGGTTGTCCTAGCGGTGACCTTGTCCTAGCGGTTGTCCTAGTGGTGACCTTGTCCTAGCGGTGACCTTGTCCTAGCGGTTGTCCTAGCGGTGACCTTGTCCTAGCGGTGACCTTGTCCTAGCGGTTGTCCTAGCGGTGACCTTGTCCTAGCGGTTGTCCTAGGTGACCTTGTCCTAGCGGTTGTCCTAGCGGTGACCTTGTCCTAGCGGTGACCTTGTCCTAGCGGTTGTCCTAGCGGTGACCTTGTCCTAGCGGTTGTCCTAGCGGTGACCTTGTCCTAGCGGTTGTTGTCCTAGCGGTGACCTTGTCCTAGCGGTTGTCCTAGTGGTGACCTTGTCCTAGCGGTTGTCCTAGCGGTGACCTTGTCCTAGCGGTTGTCCTAGCGGTGACCTTGTCCTAGCGGTGACCTTGTCCTAGCGGTGACCTTGTCCTTTCGATGACCTTGTCCTAGCGGTGACCTTGTCCTTTCGATGACCTTGTCCTAGTGGTGACCTTGTCCTTTCGATGACCTTGTCCTAGCGGTGACCTTGTCCTTTCGATGACCTTGTCCTAGCGGTGACCTTGTCCTTTCGATGACCTTGTCCTAGCGGTGACCTTGTCCTTTCGATGACCTTGTCCTAGCGGTGACCTTGTCCTAGCGGTGACCTTGTCCTAGTGGTGACCTTGTCCTAGCGGTGACCTTGTCTTCTTTGACCTAGTGTGTAATTGGATAATAGGATAAATATGTATCTGCCCTCGTGGGTATAAGGGAATCTTTGATATAATGGAAGTTGTGAAGGTTTTTTGCCAGCACGATACAATAGAACGGCATAAAGTAAGAGTGTTCAGAAGTAAGAGCACCAGTTAAAAATGTTCAAAGTTAAAGTTCACGCAAACAGATAGCCTATTAATAGACCAGTTTTAGTCAAATATGGATTGTTTATAGCTGAATTAGTAGAACAATTGGAAGCAATTAGCAATTATATTTGAAACATTAGAATATAGCCTAGGCTATTAATATAATATATAGAATCCAACGATATAATCAAATATAGAAGTTCACACCTCCATTGTGTAATATAATTGTAAAGGCCATTAACATGTTGTCTTCATTAACTCTGTTTCGGATATTGATGAGCTTGTTGATGCTGTATGTTGTTATATTTCTTTCTGTGTGGATTCTATTATTCCCAAAAAGCATGTCAGTATGCAAATAATAAGCCATGGGTCACTAGCTCACTGAAACAAGTGTTAATGAAAAAACATAGGGCTTTTCATAAGGGGGATGAGCGTGAAATTAGGGAGGCAACTAAGGAGGTCAGAGCAGAAACCAAGAAGGCTAAATTGCAATATAAAAATAAGATAGAGGAAAGACTGGGCAGTAACAACTTGAAGGTAGCATGGGATGGTGTGAAAACAATGATAGGCTTGCAAAAAACACATAATAAACCAGTCCAATTGCCAATGTATAAAAATGATAGCGAGTTAGCTGAAGCGCTGAACACCTTTTTTTCACGTTTTGATATTCATGACTTCTCGGACAAACTACAGAAAATAACTGAGGAACAGGCTCAGGTAGAATCTATACCTTTCTCAATTACAAAGGAGGAGGTTAGGTCTGTATTTAAGAGAATTAAGGTAAATAAGAGTCCAGGACCAGATGGAATTACTGGGAGATTATTGAAGTGTTGTTCAGAGCAACTCTGTGGGGTGTTTGCTGACATTTTTGAGATGTCCCGGGAACAGGGAAGGGTCCCAATGGCTTGGAAGGAGTCTATTATTGTTCCAGTGGCAAAGGGCAACTCTGCAGGCACATTAAATGACTTCAGACCAGTGGCATTGACTTCACTGGTCATGAAGTCATTTGAAAGGATAGTAAAGCGGCTTCTGCTGTTCAGGGTGGGTGGGGCCCTGGACCCCGGGCAATTTGCATATAGGGCTAGCAGAGGGGTAGAGGATGCCCAGATTACACTTTTAAATCTCCTTTATAGTCATTTAGAGGGTCCTGGTACACATGCCAGGCTCTTGTTTTTGGATTTTTCTTCTGCTTTTAATACTATCCAGCCACATGTTTTAGTCAGTAAATTATTATCAGAATTTAATATTGAGAGTAATCTTGTGAGCTGGATTATGGATTTTTTAACAAATAGAACACAGCGAGTTAAGGTGAATGGTTGTCTTTCTGAAAGGCGTGTCTCTTCCACTGGCTCTCCGCAGGGTTGTGTACTTTCACCTCTACTATACATTCTCTACACTAACGATTGTAGGAGCCATTATAGCAATAGACACATCCTGAAATATGCTGATGATACAGTTATTGTCAGTTTACTGCAGAAACATGAATCTCAGCATGGGCCAGTGGTTGAAGAGTTTGTCAGTTGGTGCGACAGGTCTTTTCTCCAGCTTAACACCTCTAAAACCAAGGATATGCTCATAGATTTTAGGAGAAAACAACTTGGTTCTCCTCTACCCACCTATATAAAAGGAATCAGCATAGAGGTGGTAGAGCAGTATAAATATCTGGGTACTGTGATAGACAGTAAACTCAAATTTGACATAAACACAGAGATGATCTGCAAAAAGGGACAACAACGATTGTACTTCCTAAGGAAGCTTAACTCTTTTAATGTTGATAAGGTTATCATGTCTTTATTTTATAAATCTTTTATTGAATCTGTCCTTACTTTTGCTTTTATTGCCTGGTATGGGGGCATCAGCCTGAGGGAGAAAAATAACCTCAGCCATATTGTGAAGGTGGCTGGTAAGTTAATAGGCTGTCCACAGGTTTCCTTGACAAATATTTATGAGAGGCAGGTTATGAGGAAAGCAGATGCCATATTGGACTGTGTAAATCACCCCCTTCATTGTTCTTTTGAGGTCCTCCCCTCAGGTCGGAGATTTAGAGTCCCTTGTTTTAAGTCCAATAGGACAAAGAACTCCTTTATACCAAATGCAATTAGGTTGCTAAATTTGCACAATTCTTTGACCTAGATGAGTAGTAGTGTATAAGTTTTTAATTAGTAGTTTGTGTTGTTTAATTGTATGTGTATGTGGTGTTACCTGTATGTTTACCTGGCTGCAAGACAAGTTTCCCTTAGGGGACAATAAACTGAAACTGAAACTGAACTGAACTGAACTTAACACTGTGTTGTAAACGCGCTATATAAATAAAGGTATCTTGACTTGGATTTATGAGCACAAACACAATACAGTAAATTAATGAGGACTTATAATAAGACATGAAACTCCATCAAACGTTGTTCTTCTTCTGGCTGTTTAGTTACACATACTTTATATTCTTTTAGCAATTTTAAAAGTAGTTAAACATCCTCTTCATGTTTCATTGTATACATTACAAAAAAAACAGTATTTTCTGAAAATAGCAATACATTAAAATATGTATTTCATGCAAAAGAATATACGAACAAAAACATTTATTTCATGATTGGTTTAATTTAGTTTTTTCACAGTGAATACACTACAGATTCACAAAGAGCAGCAGATGACCAGAAAAAACTCAGATAAAAACAACATATAAATATGTTTTCAAAACAGTAAAAAATGTACATATATACATGCTCACACAAACACTGTTAGTCTTACACAGTTTGACACAGATACACATTCTCAATTCATCAGTTTATGGATTAAAATAGAAACAATAATTCCTAGATCATGTATTATATTTTTAAGGCTGCTTTACATTAATACTAAACACAGATACAGTAACAGATTCCTGAGGAAGAACTGCAGCACAAATGTTCATACATACTGACAATTAAATATATATTGCACAAATATGTTGACGGATTCCTCTGATGGAAATGGTTGTTTTGAAGGAGAAAAAAGCATATATTACTGGAGTCGGTCGAGAACAACTAACAAGATCAAGTCCAACACGAGTCTAACAGTAGAGAAACCTCTAGAGACCGGACTGGAGAACTACAGCTCTAGATCATCATTATACACCGACTGTCTTCTGATCCCTGAACTCAGTGCTTTCCCCCTTCAAGTAATCTCTGTGCCGACGTCTGTATATCACGACAGTAATCAGAACCACCGGAACCACCGGAAACACAGTCAGTCCAACCGGCAAAATCCAATGATCTACAGCTGAAGGGAAAAGTGGGAAGAGAGTTTAATATTTTGAATTCACTGTTTAAGATCTTCTGTAATTCTCTCCTGTTTTACTCACGTCGATGTTCAGTGTCGCTCAGATTTCCCTTCGAGTCTAGAACAGATTCTGTCCAGAATATTGAAAGGTCATTCGTGCAGTTTAGTATTAATTTGCTGATTAAACATAATATTTCTGCTCCTCCACTGATCTTCTCTCACCTGTGACTGTGACTGTGATCAAGGCTTCATTATTAGAGTCCAGAGCTCTGTATGTTCCAGTGTCAGTGACTGTAAACTCATGAATGATCAGAGTCTGGTCACTGACGGTCAGTCGATCACTGCTGACCCCGTGACCTCTGACCCCGTGACCTCTCCTCCACACCTCTGTCCAGCCGGAGCGAGAGTTTCTCTCCACTTTATCAGCGTTGATCAACACAACATCCAACTTCAGATCCTCTCCTTTCTTCACTGAGATCTCATCTGAGGACACACACACATTCATCCTCAATCACAACTATAATAGTGTCATTTAATCAAGGCCATAATCACATGTTTAATATTGGGGGATCAGAGGAAAACATTGGAAAAACCCAATCGACTCTGAATATTAAGTTTGTCCATTCAGTGTTTCTGCTGTTTCTAGTCCTGCACACAATACCAACACTATTACAGGAAATAAAGAAAACACATGATGATGTTTGATCAGTTTTGACTTTACCGTGAATATGAAGATGATATTCCCTGATCTGTCGCTCCAGCTCTCTCTGATCATTATTGTAATAAACATATAAAAAGTATTTCCCAGCGTCACTGTAGATCAGATCCTTGATGATGACGTCACATGATCCTTCTTTACACACTCGACCGCTGCAGTTTCTCTCCTCACACACAGGGATGTGTTTCCACACACTGAATAAACTGATCTCCACAATCTCTCTGTCCTCAGATCCACAGGATAGAGTGACGATTCCTCCCTTTATTCCTGACACAGGTTTAGCGGAGGATCCTGCACACACACACAGCAATATTCACTCAATACACACTAGCAATACTGACAAATAAATGTTCTGTCTATTTTCTGTAATCAATATGATCTTAAATATTCTAGTGGAGTTATTTTAGTAAACTGGATTAAAATAAATAAATTATTAAGGCAACAAGTAGCCATAAATATCAGAAGTGGCACATTACAGGTTTCATATGTTGATGACAGTATAAACCTAGAGATGAGCTACACAACAGAAAAACAATAGACTAGAATAACTACTAGTAGCTTGAACTAGTTGAACTAGAACTTTAAAATCATAAATGATACTGACCGCTATAACTGATAAAGCACAGCAGAAGAAGAAGAAGAAGAAGAAGAGTCATCCTGATGAGAAAACAGAAGGTGTGTTATGTGACAGACACACACACTACATTACACACTCACTTTCAGTTTATTGAAAGATTTTCATCCACATGTGGATCTTACATGATTAAAAAATATCAAACTATAATCTTTTTTATCTTCGTTTCTGCCATCATAGAAAGCACAATGGCCGTGTGTGTGTGTGTGTGTGCACATGTGTGTGTGTGTGTGTAAATCATGTAGATTAACTGAATTTGCCCCCAGTGGTGAAACATACGAGTGTTTATGGTTTTTACCTGATCTCTGATCAGTTCTATTCATTGTAGATGTTGTAATTAGACATTAGTGTGATTAAAATTAATAATAGTTAATAGTCTATTATTGGCCTGATTATCTGAGCCAAAACTAAACAAGCCCTGAACAGTAATAAAAGAACACATTATACAGACATTTGATATTTAATCTTATTAGATGATAAGTTAATGGAATTTGATATTTTACTTTGTTATGTGTCTGTAAAAGCTGTTTTTCTGCATGTTTGGTCTGAGTTTGTTGCAGTTTCACTGTTGGACCAGCAGGAGTCGCCAGCGAGTGGAGATTCGAAACACTGAATCATTTTGCGAACCAAATGGTTCAATTGATTCGAAGCTTTGAAAAGCTTTTTTTCTCCGAGACTCCAGTGGCACTCTGAGCTCAGCTCTACTTTCAGCTGTTACTTTCTCCTCCTCTAGAAAGCTCTTCTCTCCTGGATTTAATGTTGCAGAAGTTAAAGCCACTATCCTTTCACAATCGGCTGACGAAATAACACCGTATACTTTCATTTGTAAAGATCGAAGTTACGGATTCGCCATTATATTTCATGAGATAGCGTTTTCAAGTCATTTTATTATTTAATAGTTATTTTTTGAGTCAAGTGCTTATTGTAAATGGGTATTTTGAATTATTTTATTTACTGAACCGCTACTGATCATCAGATAGCAGCGATATCAGATAGGCCATATCATCGCATCGGCATTGAAACGGCACAAATGTACATCAGCGCATTTGCAGGTTTAGTTTTCCACAAACAGACACAGTCATTAGTATAAGAATATAAAAACTCACAAGCTGGCATTATATTTAAAAATATGAAAACTTACATGGTAAAAGTTCTGCATGGCTCTTATGTTCAACCAGGCTTCATCAAAACAGACAGCTCGCGGACAAGGGTAACTCAGTTCTGGCTGTAGGAAAGCAGGACGAATCTGGTATTTTTATATACAGCGCTGGGCGGAGTTGAGAGACGCGAGTTTTTTCCGGGGTGTCGTCCTCCATGCTCTGATTGGCTGTATATTTTAAAGGAACAGTATATCACGCGCCTTTACATTTATGGCAAACCGTTTTAACATTTAAAACACGTCAAATAGAGGTCTCTGCAGACGGTAATGAGTAACCAGATCAGGGGGCGAGGCCATAAACAGAGGGGCGTTTTCAACCGCGTTACCTGATTTGCCCACGTCACAGTGTGGGTCGGGAGTGTGGGTCGGGAGAAGGGCATCATTTTCATTGCATCATTTATAAACACCCACCAGTGTGAAAACACCCACAAATTTAGAAACACCCACTTCTGTTACGCAGAGACCTACTCGCCCACGTAGCTGGATGGTCCAATACGTATTGGATGGAGGTGTGTTTTGCTGAAGTCATATACGCATCCCCAGTGTCGATCTCTGGATTTTAATTCGCATGCGCTGGTTTTAAGTGACATGTATGCTCAATATTGTACTGATATGATGTTCTAACCTGTGTAGTATAGTACTGCTGAATAGTAATTATTGATAAATAAGTAATTATTTACATAAATGGGATGCTTATCCGAGTTTCACACATAGGCTATGCAAAATAGTTAATTTACAACATTTTAAATCACATGAGACTTCCGGTCCGACGGCTGTCGTGTGCAGTGGAAAGGCGGCTTCACGGTACTGATCCACTTGTCCGACACGACTGTCGCGTGGTGTCGCGACCATAGACTGTAAAAAAAATATGGACGTAGTGTCCGTGACATCACCCGTAGGTTTTTTTAAGACTTCCACACACACATGCTAGCATGACGAAACTTACTGTATTTACTAGTTGCCATATCCACACAATACAGAGAAAAACTGCGCCAGAATTCAGAAATCTTTGTTAGATATCACTAAACATTTAACCAGCAAAAGTACATTTCTTATATACATTTTTTTATTTTTTTGTTTGTTTATTTAAAATGAGACAAATCTGATCATATTTTAATCTTATATCTGTTATTGAACAGTTGATATGGTTCTTTAATGCTGACCTAACAGCAGAAACACTCGCCAGGTTTAAACCCCAGTTGCTCAGGCGGGGCAAGTTGTCACGCGGAGTTACAATGAGCCCCTTAGAAATATCATATTCTATTCTATACCTTTATGAATTCTATTGATAAACCATGAGAAAAATGTGAATAAAGACTGACAGTCAATGTTCAGAAGTTATTCATTATTATTATGTTTTGAACTGCTGTAGGCTATAGCTGTGTTTTGCGGTGTGTGTTTGTTGTCAAACTGAAAAAAATAGTTGATTTTTAATTATTAAAATATGTCATTATTTTATATGAAAAAGTTAATAATTGTATTTTATTGACAAAATATTTTAGTTTGTCTTATATATTTTTTTATTAGATCAGATAACATTTGAATCTGTCATATCATGGTCATGTTATAATGAACTCCATGGGGCAAGTTGTCACATTTCATCTCCAGTATTTTGGGGGTAAATCAAGAAAAAAAAGTTTACACTATTAATGAAACAACATGATTGTTCTAGTCATGTGGGAAATTAATGTGGGGAAAAATAAACTCTGAACACTAAGTAGGTTTACACAAACTGAGAAAGTCAAAATGCATTACTACCATCTAATACATCTAATAGCTAAATAAAATAAAGTAGGCTATCATCTAATAAATAAGAACAATCTAATGAATAAGTATCCTAGAACCTAATGGATTAGCTACTGCTAGTAGGGCTATATAAAAATAGTAGTAGATTGAAAATAGATACTAGATTAAATGTCAAAACGGTTTGCCATAAATGTTGAGGCGCTTGATCATGACAAGAATGCATGCACTGAGATTGAGAGGAGTGACGACTCTGACATCGCTCCGCCCAGCGTGAGTATCGGGGGAGATACGGTGCAGTGTGTGCATTGTGGGAAATAAAGGTGCCTGAAGTGTACAGTACTATGGCAAGCCGTTTTAGCTTAAATTGTACCCAGCCTTACTTGTTGTAATTTCATTTTTACTAGTAAGAATTTAATTAGAGAACTTTACAATTCAATTCGTACTAGTAGCAATTACAATTAGAGAGCTCTCTAATCCAATTATTACTAGTAACAATTATAATTAGAGAGCTCTCTAATTCAGTTGTTACTAGTAAAAATGCGATTGCAGAGCTCTCTAATTCAATTACAGAGCTCTCCAATTATACATATCTTTAATTCGTTTTTTTACTAGTAAAAATTCAATTAGAGAGCTCTGTAATTGCATTCTTACTAGTAAGAATTGAATTAGAGAGCTCTCTAATTGTAATTGTTACTAGTAATAATTGGATTAGAGAGCTCTCTAATTGTAATTCTTACTAGTAATAATTGAATTAGAGAGCTCTCTAATTGTAATTCTTACCAGTAACAATTCAATTGTAGAGCTCTCTAATTAAAAATGAATGGAAGTCAATGGAGACATATGACTAGTCAAAATTCATTTGTAGAGCTCTCTAATTGCAATTGTTACTAGTAAGAATTGAATTAGAGAGCTCTGTAATTGTTATTCTTACTAGTAATAATTGAATTAGAGAGCTCTCTAATAATAATTGTTACTAGTAAGAATTGAATTAGAGAGCTCTCTAATTGTAATTGTTACTAGTAAGAATTGAATTAGAGAGCTCTCTAATTGTAATTGTTACTAGTAATAATCGAATTAGAGAGCTCTTTAATTGTAATTGTTACTAGTAATAATTGAATTGTAGAGCTCTCTAATTGAATTATTACTAGTAAAAATGTAATTACGACGAGTAAGGCTGGGTACAATTAAAGCTAAAACGGCTTGCCATACAGTACAGCTGTGAGTTTTGATGAAGCCTGGCTGAACAGAGACCCATGCAGAACTATTACCATGTAAGTTTTCATATTCTTAAATATATAACGCCAGCTTGTGAGTTTGTATGTTCTTATACCAATAGTTTTGTATGTTTGTGGGAAACTAAACCTGCTAGTGATGATACAGAGATAAATCTATGCCGAAATTATCCAGATACAATGATGACAATGACATCGCTATATATAGTGGGGTTATTAATATAATTGTAAAATATTTTAGCATTATTACTACGATTGGTTGGTAGCAGGAAAAATAACTTCTAAAACCTGTTGCTTATTTATTTATTAGAAATAAATATATAAAACCAAAGTTTTTATTCACCTCGTCCATCGCTCTTTTTGTTTTCTGTTTTAAAACATCGTGTTACTGTATCGGTCTGAGAAACAGTTCAGTGTGTCGTGAATCTCGACATCGCTTTATCCACAAATCTTTCTACTGTGCTCTCAGTTAAACTCGTTTTGCCGGTTCATTTACCTTGAAGAAAACAAACTTGTTTTCAGGAGGCTTAAGACACGCAGATCTAAAGGGAGCGTCTGCAAAGTGCAAAACCCGAAAAGAGTTCCTACAGAAATATTCAATAACTTCAATGTCACACACACACACACCACTGCTGTCCTACACTACACACTTAGGCTACTTTGGTCAAATTGCTTTTTGCATGATTTTTAAGATTTGTATTATTAAAAATATTCAATAACTTCACTGTAATTCACTGTATTGTTGTCAAATTCAGTTCACACAAGTTCAAGTTATTGAACATTTTTCATAAATACTCCCCCTGTTGTAGTGTAACAGCAGGACAGCAGTGGTGTGTGAACTGAATTTGGTGACACGTACAGTCAGTGTGTGACATTGAAGTGATGGACTGTTTTGTAGTAACTCTTTTCGGGTTGTGCACTTTGTAGACGCTCCCTTCAGATCTTCAGAGAATTTTTCAGATCAAGGTTTTCATTCCTGACTATCCTCTGCCTGAAACCACCTTTCCACTGCACGGCATTCGCATAAGATTGTCGCCTTTCGCCCCCTAGTGTCAGCATAGTGTCAGTTATAGTGTCGGTTATTCAACAATGATAAAATGTATGATTTAAATAATGTAATGCATGCATGCATTTATCCACACATTACAAATGACCCTCAATACATCTGAAATATTATTTTTAAAGGAATAGTTATGGGGAGGTGATGTCACGTGACTAACCCATGAAGATTTCCTTACAGCAGGACTAACATAACTAACTAATATCAGTTATAAGTTATAACTAACGTTAACATTGACACGATTAAAGGTGTAAAACGGGAAATGTGTGTGTGCTGTTGTTGGTTGATTTACAGTGTTGATTTAGGTTTCTGAAGGCGAGGCAAACATGAATTTAAAAACGTTTTTCAAATATGCGTGACTTCGTGTGCAACTGAGAATTGTGCACGTCATCAGCACATTTAATGGATTATTTCATAAAGATAACTATAGTTTCAGCGTCGCACTGCTTATGTCTAAACTAAAACTGTTCACCTTTACGTAGCCTAACATTTTTATTTATTTATTATTATGCAAGTTTTTTTTGCAGTTGTACGAAATATGCATGTTAGTTTTATTTAGTAGTGTCCTGTAGTGATGGGAGAAAGCTTTCCAAAGCTTCGAATCAATTGAACCAATTGGCTCGCAAAATGCTCACTGTTTCAAATCCCCACTGAGTTGGAGGCGTCTGTCGAGATGACCTTTCGGGTGCGAGACAGCTCCCGCATCATCACTCCCTGCTGGTACCAGTCGGCCACTAACCAGGGCTGCCGAGCTGAAACACAGCTCTGAGTCACTCTGATTTTTCTGTGGTCTAAAGCCCAGGCTGGGTGAGGCACACAAGCGTTCAACCAGCGTTGGAGAGGGCGCATGCACAGTAAGCCCAGCTGAAGCCATACAGCCCAGCATCCTCTGAAATGTTTTCAGAGAAGCGACGCTGCCCTTCTGGAAAGATGCGGCGAGGTGTCGAACACGGCGCGAGTGCTGTGTCGATAAACGGGCCGTCATGGCCACAGAGTCTAGTTCTATTCCCAGAAAAGAAACTGACTGACTGGGCGTTAATGAGCTCTTGGTCCAGTTGACCGTGAGACCCAAGCTTTCCAGGTGACTGAGAAGCACTGTTCTGTGAGATAAGAGTTCCATCTCTGACTGTGCTAGAATCAGCCAATCGTCCAAATAGTTCATAATTCGATTTCTCAGGGGCGCGAGAGCCGCTTCCATGCACTTCGTGAATGTACGAGGTGCCAAGGACAGGCCGAACGGGAGGACGGTGTATTGATATACCTGGCCGTCGAAGGCGAATCTCAAGAATGGCCTGTGACGGGGTATAATCTGGATCTGAAAGTAGGCGTCTTTCAGATCGAGAGAGATAAACCAGTCCTTCGGGCGAATTTGCGCGAGGATCTGTCTGGTCGTGAGCATTTTGAACGGTCTCCTCATGAGAGCTTTGTTCAGATGTCTCAGGTCTAAGATAGGCCTTAGAGCTCCGTCCTTCTTGGGCACGAGAGAATAACGGCTGTAGTAGCCTGACTTGCTCAGAGAAGGAGGTACTGTTTCTATGGCCCGTTTGCACAGCAGTTAGGCTATTTCCTCGTGAAGTAGTTGTGCTACTTCCGCTTTCACTTTCGTCTCTAGAACTGTAGTGAATAGCCCTGTCTAATTGTGCTCAGCACCCATTCTGAAACTCCTGGCATAGCTTCCCATGCTTTTATATGTGCAGCTGGGGGCAGAATGGCCTCCGGGTTCCGATCGGCGCACTTCGTGGGCTCGGAAAACTTACAGCGATCGCTGGCTGTTTTCCATGTAACGTCCCGAGTGTTATGACTGGGGGCTGTTTTGCAAATGTCTGTCAGTAAGCGTGAGCGCTCGTGAGCGGGCACGTGACTTACATTCATGACCTGCTCGAATACGGCGGCTCGCTGACAGCGGTGGCTAGCTGTTTTATATGTGATGACCCGATTACTTTGAATGGGGTGCGTTTTGTGAGAGCTTTGTGATATGCGAGCGGCGCCGCGGGGGCTTTGTCTGTTAGGGCGGTCGCCCTGTCGTCGCTGCGAAGAGGGGGGCCGGGCTGGACGCTGAGTGGTGCTTCGTACAGGAGGCTTGTCACGTGGGCGGCCTGCAGCGGAGCTAGAGCGTCGCCGTCGAGGCAGAAAAAGGTTCATGGCCTGTGTGGTTTTCTGCACCTCGCAGAAGCGGTCGACGATCTCCTTCACCGCTGGACCGAAGAGACCAGAAGGGCGCTCAGATTCCCTCATGTCCGCGAGCGTCAGCCAGAGGTGCCTCTCTGTGACGGTGAGCGAAGCCATGCATCTGCCAATCGCCTGAGCCGCTGACTTGGTGGCGTGTAGGGAAAGGTCCGTCGCGCTCCTCAAATCCATGATGGCGGCAGGATCCGCGCATTTCTCGTCCCACTCGTGGAGGAGATCAGCCTGAGGGATCTGTAAAACAGCCATCGTGTGCAGGGCGGAAGCGGCTTGTCCGGCGGCTGAGAAGGCGCGGCCGACAAGCGCTGACGTGATCCTGCAGGCTTTGGACGGGAGGGCAGACTTTGAGCGCCATGGCTGTGTACCCCTTCTCGGCTGCGCCGTCCACGTGGGAGAGCGTCGTGGAGACATTGGTGTGGACCCTAGTGGAGAATGGAGCGTTTCACGATTTAGACAGCTCCGCATGGAGCTCTGGCAGGAAAGGTGCAGGTCTGGACGCTGGGGTCTGTCGTCGATGTTGCCGGAAGCATCTGTCAAGGCGGTTGGGGGCGGGCTCCTTCGGCGTTGACCACTCGAGGCCGAGCTGATCGATGGCCTTAGACAGGAGGCGCACTAGTTCGGCGTCCACGCCAGCACGGGTACGACCGGATTCCTGGACTGACGGAGAGGAAGAGTGAAGAGACCAGTCCTCACTCTCCGAGGCCAGAATCGAGCAGCTGTCATCCGTTTCCTTCAGCCTCGTCCCCTGAAGCATCGGCAGTGAAGGCGGAAGCCGGAAGCTGCGCGTCCGGACGGGGGGGCGGAGAAGGCGACAGGAACACTCGAGGGAGTCGATCCGGCGAGTGTTTCGAGGCCGCGTCGGTCTCAGGCAACCTCTGTGCACGGCGCTTCTTCTTACGCGGCCCAACAGAGGGCGGAGTCACAGCATCCACGTTGAAGGCCTCGAGTCGAGCCCGCAGGGTCGACATCGGAAGCTCTTCGCATAGCACGCAGCCACCCGAAGCAAGAGCGAGCACTGCGTGTTCCTGGCCCAGGCAGAGAGCGCAGATCACATGGCGGTCTCCAACGCTGAGCGGGGCTCGGCACGAGCCACAGGAAGTGCGCGGCATTTTGAGAAAAACGCCTCGCGCTCTTTTAGGAATAGACGTGAGTGTTGCAACGGCGAACACACGAGTATCAGCAGTAAATAATATGTCGCCGGATAGTGTAGCAGGCACGGATGGCTGAAGGCGGCGAATTCGACCGGCTTCTTCTGCGCTGTCCTCAGCTTGCTGGTCGCTGGTTTCAACGGCGGGGGCTTCTCTTAGGATCCAGCGATGCGTAGAGCTTCGCTGAAGAGATGAAAAACCAGAGAAGCAGCCCCCGAGCCGTTCTTTAATACGCTAAGCCACACCCATTCTGGCGGGCTGTGACGTGCGAAGAGCGCTCATAGGGCGTGGCGTCACACCAGGCTCAGGGGTAGGCTGCTGCAGTTCCCGCAGGGCAGCCAATGAGCACGCTAGACCACCTGCTCTAGGTCTGCTAGCTGCTGCACTGCGTTGACAATCAATACAAAATTAAGGATAATTTTTTGGCTTCATATCTCAAGAAAAGATGACTTTACCTGTAGCGTAAGCTAGTTTACGCAATTCGCAAACCTCTCGTAAGAGAACACCTTTTACAGACACATAACAAAGTAACATATCAAATTCCATTAATTTATCTAATTTAAGATTAAATATCAAGTGTCTGTATAATATGTGTTCTTTCATCATTGTTCAGAGCTTGTTTTGTTTGTTCCACGGCTCTCATAAACAGGCCAATAATGGACTATAAACTACTATTATTCCTTTTAATTATACTAATGTCTAATTATAACGTCTACAGGTGAATAAAACTGATCTGAGATCAGCTAAAAACCATAGAAACATGTATGAGGACGAATTCAGTGAATCCGCATGATACACACACACACTCTCTCTCTCTCTCTCTCTCTCTCTCTCTCTCTCTCTCTCTTTCTCTCTCTCTCTCTCACTCACACACACACACACTTGTCCAGATGTCAATCCGCATGACACACACACACACACACACACACACACACACACACACACACACACACACACACTCTCTCTCTCTCTCTCTCTCACACACGTGTCCATTGTGCTTTCTATGATGGGAGAAACGAAGATAAAAAAGATTATGATGTTTGATATTTTTTTAATCATGTAAGATCCACATGTGGATGAAAATCTTTTAATAAAATGAAAGTGAGTGTATAATGTGTGTGTCTGTCACATAACACACCTTCTGTTTTCTCATCAGGATGAATCTTCTTCTTCTTCTGCTGTGCTTTATCAGTTATAGCGGTCAGTGTCATTTATGTTATTTTTTTTAAGTTCTAGTTCAAGCTATAGTTATTCTAGTCTATTGTTTTTCTGCTGTGTAGCTCATCTCTAGGTTTATACTCTCATCAACATATGAATGTGTAATGTGCCACTTCTAATATTTTTGAATACTTGTTGCCTTCATAATTTATTTATTTATTTTAATACAGTTTACTAAAATAACTCCGCCAGAATATTCAAGATCATATTGATTTAGGAAAATAGACAGAAACGCCACATTTATTTCTCAGTATTGCTAGTGTGTATTGAGTGAATATTGCTGTGTGTGTGTGCAGGATCCTCCACTAAACCTGTGTCAGGAATAAAGGGAGGAATCGTCACTCTATCCTGTGGATCTGAGGACAGAGAGATTGTGGCTATTAGTTTATTCAGTGTGTGGAAACACATCCCTGTGTGTGAGGAGAGAAACTGCAGCGGTCGAGTGTGTAAAGAAGGATCATGTGACGTCATCATCAACGATCTGATCTACAGTGACGCTGGGAAATACTTTTTACATGTGGATTACCGTAATAATCAGACAGAAGTGGAGCGAGAAACCAGGACATATCATCTTCATATTCATGGTAAAGTCAAAACTGATCAAACCATCATCATGTGCTTCTGGATTTCCTTTAATAGTGTTGGTATTGTTATGAATGTATTAGAATAGAAATGTTTAATTAATTATCTTTAATAATAACAGAAACCGTTTAAATATGGTCATTTATAAGGTTGTTAAAGTCTACCCATAATGCATTGTAGTGGGCGAGAGTGTGCAGAAAGAAAAAAGAGAGAAATGAGATTTGATTCCATGTGTGTGCGCTGGATCTATGCGTAATCCTGTTCATAAACTTGAAACCGTTTTATTTTAATTAAAGGAGAACTCCGGTGCAAAATGAACCTCGGGTGTAATAACACATTGGTACAGACTAAATCGTTCCCTGAGATTTGTTTTCATGATAATCGAATGTAAAGAGTTTTATCTCTAAAAACAGTTTAGCTTATAACGCTAGTATATTGGGCATCGAGTAAGCAGAGATCGCTAGTTAATACCAATAACAAGGCTCAAATTAGCCCCACACTAACACGGCAGCATAATGAGGGTCCCTACATGCAAACCGAAGCATTGAGAACTTTGTAAGTGTATAGACAGTTTAATAAGAAGATACTTTACACAGACAGTACAGCTAGCGCATACAGACAGGAGCCATCTTGGAAAACAGTCTCGACCAATCGAACCACGAGGGTGAGCGAACAGTACGTGTAGATATTGAAGATAAGATAAATTATATATATTTTTTTATTTTCTCTGTTGCGTTCAGTGCTTCTCTTATGCGCTCAGTGCTTTCTTCCGGAAACAACGGACCATATGAGATTCCAAGTCACAGTTCAGCTCACGTATCACCGTGTTCGTGGTTTGATTGATCGAGACTTTTTTCCAAGATGGCTCCTGTCTGTATGCGCTAACTGTACTGTCTGTGTAAAGTATCTTCTTATTAAACTGTCTATACACTTACAAAGTTCTCAATGCTTCGGTTTGCATGTAAGGACCCTCATTATGCTGCCGTGTTAGTGTGGGGCTAATTTGAGCCTTGTTATTGGTATTAACTAGCGATCTCTGCTTACTCGATGCCCAATATACTAGCGTTAGAAGCTAAACTGTTTTTAGAGATAAAACTCTTTACATTCGATTATCATGAAAACAAATCTCAGGGAACGATTTAGTCTGTACCAATGTGTTATTACACCCGAGGTTCATTTTGCGCCGGAGTTCTCCTTTAAAGTCGTCAGTGGTCATTACTGCTCGCTGAGAAGAAAACACACGACAGGAATTGCATGCAGGACTAGATACAGCAGAAACACTGAATGGACAAACTTAATATTCAGAGTCGATTGGGTTTTTCCAATGGCTGATTTGATCTAATAAATGTTTACATCTGTTCCCCCAATCCTATATGTGCTTATTGTAGTGTAACCAACTGGACACTAGATGGCACTCCAGTTCAGTAAAGGTTAAGGAGTGCGAGGGGGAAGAATATAAATAAATGGATGTTCAGTAACCGAGCTGTTTGCGTGTCCTGATTTTTTATTTCAGAGTTTAACATATAAACGTCTGTTACATGGTGTCAGACAGAGCTGCCAACTCTCACGCATTGGCCGTGAGACACACGCATTTGATTGGTTTCACACGCTCACACGCCACACCCCCGATTTCTCACGCTGAAGAGTCAACCCGGCCGGTCAAATGCCTGAAAGATGAGTTTATCTACAGATCTACCTGTTGAGCCACTCGTGATCGACTAGTTATGCCGCAAATCAGTTAAAATCTCCCGTAATCTAGAGCGAGCGCGCGCGCGAGACAGAGATTGTGCTCCAAGTCCAAACCACATTTTTAAACAGAACTTGTAGCACCATTTTTAATTATTCAGCACCATTCAATTAATTCAATTTAAAGTCCAACTGTGCAAATAAAAATATATATAATTCCAGTGCCAAATAGGCTACTGGATGTAACACAAAACTCTATGTAGTCATAACTTCAATAAATATAACCTACCATAAAAATAATGGTATCTCCATTATAAAATGTACAATAGAACAGAATAGTAGTACAATAAGGCACTCACAAATTAAACTCTACTAGGCCATTACACCTGATAAAGGGGGAATTAATGTAATTTGCGGGTGGGACATTTCCCCGACACTTTTTCTCAGGATCAATATTGCCCCCCACCACTTTTGAAACATTATGAGGCACAGATGTAATACATATAAATAAAACATCTCAATTTAACAGAGCATTAATTAACATAGTTAGACGATCTAGCATTCTAGCGCTTAAATGTGTTGTTTTTTTAATCAAGCTAAGCGCTCGTTGCCGCTGCGATCAGTTGCATGGATACAGTGTTCTCTTGTGGCACGCGCACAATCTTCACTCAGACGCTCCAATCTATCGCCGTTGTGGAGACTCACAAAACAAAATGCACACTTTTTTAAAATAACTCCACACAGCTGACATGATAATTGCTGACAGGTCTCACCTCACTCAGTCTCGTTCTCGAGCTACCGTTCACGTGACGCCAGTGTTGCCAAGTCCGCGCTCCCTCTCACACCCCGAAACGCGATTGGCTACTTTTTAAAATGCAATTGGGTGTGTTTTGTTGTGAAAATCTGGCGACCCTGCGTGTAGCTGCAGCGTGACGCATGTTGCTAATCTCTCTTTACGGCATGTCTCTCAGGTGTTAAGCATTTGTTTGACAGTTTAGGACTAAGGTCCGTGATCGTATCGTATCGGAATATACTTATACTTATTCATACAATATCCGATCCAGTGATTTTGGCCAGTATCAGACTAATACCGATACCGAATATCGGATCGGCGCACCACCTCTAATGCAGACGATGAAAAGAACACAATGAGAGACTGTGTGAGGTGCTGAAGAAGTTTGAAAAAGCAGGACTGACGCTGAATGATAAGTGTGTCTTCGCTGTCGATAGAGTGAAGTTCCTAGGCCAGCGCTCAAGGGATCGAAGCAGACCAGGACAAGATTAAAACCATTCTCAACATGCCTGAGCCAGAGAATGTGGAAGGAGTGAGACGTTTAATGGGAATGGTTAACTACGTCGGGAAGTTTTCACCTCATCTGCCGACTCTCACAAAGCCACTGAGAGACCTGTTAAGGAATGACACCACCTGGTCATGGAGGAAGCATTTGCAAAAGTAAAGAAAGAACTCAGCTCACCAGCTATACTGGCACAGTAGTCCGAACAACGAGACTGTAGTTTCAGCCGACGCTTCATCTTGGCGGGGTGCTCATGCAGAAACAAAAAAATGGTGATTGGAGGCCTGTCGTATATATCCTAACTAGTAACACCCACAGAGACACGACATGCACAAATCGAAAAAGAAACTCTTGCGACAACATGGGCATGTGAGCGACTCAGTGCATATTTGCTTGGTTTGTAATTTACTAGGGGTGTGCATTGGCACTGCCCTCACAATTCGATTTGATTACGATTCACCAGGTAACGATTCGATTCAATTCGATTCTACGATGCATTGTGATGCATCAAAATTCTACTGCACACAACAAGGCAAATTTTTCATCAGTCATGAGGCAATACAAGCAGTCAGATATTGAACAACAGATTTTATTGGCTGCTATGTGTGTATTATAACTCTCCTGTATCTTTGACATAAATGCCATTAAATCAAATAAAATTTAAATCCAAGCTTTGGGTGCGTTTTTGATTACCCGTCTATAATAGCTAGCCTGTTCATATATCGCGTCTTTTGCGCGCTCAAGTTCGTTATTTCAAATGTAGGCGCACGAAATGCGCGCTCATAATGGAAGCGGCACGGTCGCGGTGCGACGCGCTCGTTTTTTCCAAGCGCGTCCACGTCGCATCGAGATAAAAACATCTCAACTTTTCAGAATGCCGCAAGCGCACCATAAGTCACGTGACAAGAACGATTTGCTGTAACGGTGAGTGCAGCTGATGGTTGCTTAGCAACAACAGACGCCTCCGCAGAGCAACCGCCCTCGTCCTAGCGCTTTGGAAAAAGGAGAACGCGGCGCGCCTAGCGTTTTCTACGCGTTTTTAGGCGCTATATGTGAATCGCGGTCATCTCCCTCCGCCTCAGCCATCTTTATTGTTTTTATTATGCCCCCGGAAGTAATTGAAACTTCAAAACTGTATTGTCCAAGGCCACAAAATAAACAGTGACATAATCGATTATGGCCACATCGATGCAGAATCGCGCATTTCCCCGCATTGCGATGCATCGCCGAATCGATTATTGTTGACACCACTATAATTTACAGTGCATACCGACCACAAACCCCTATTATCACTGTTGGGTACCCATGCGGAGAGAGATGCTCGAAAGACTTCATCAAGGTCATCAAGGAATGACGAAGTGTATTGCAAGAGCACAGCAATCTATGGTGGCCAGGTGTTATAAGAGACATAAGAGAGTTAGTGGAGAGATGCGACATCTGCTGTCAGCATTCACAGCAGAAAACGGAGCAATTGATGCCAACACCTTTACCAGCGAGACCCTGGCAACGAGTCGCAGCTGATATCTTTCAATGGGAAGGAGTTTCCCATTATCTGGTGGTGGTTGACTATTTGTCAAGATACATCGAGGTTGCAAACTTGCCAAAACTCATAACAGCAACAACAGTGGAGAGGCTGAAGGTTATCTTTGCCAGGTTTGGAATCCCTGAAACACTGGTGACAGATAACAGTCCACAGTTCGCATCTTGTGAGTTTCCCAAGACTATGACTTTGAACATGTCACAAGCAGTCCACGATACCCTCAGAGCAATGGAGAGGCAGAGTGAGTGGTGCGTACAGTAAAACAAATGCTGAGAAAGAACCAAGACCCTCAGAGAGCTCTTTTGGCCTACAGATCGACTCTATTTGCTCATGGGATATCACCTGCAGAACTCCTGATGGGGAGGAGAATAAGGTCAACAGTCCCAGTTCCACCTAAATCTCTCACGCCAAGATGGCCTAACCTGAAAGTGTTCAGAAGGAAAGATAGGATGTTAAAAGAGAAACAACAGGAAACATTCAGATCTAGACACAGAGCGAAAAATCTACCAGTCATCATACCTGGACAGAAAGTGTGGATCAGGACATCGAAGACCATTGGCACAGTCCGGGGAGAAGCATCAACGCCCAGATCGTATCAGCTAGAAACTGAGATGGGAACACTGAGAAGGAATAGAGCTCATCTTACTGTTCTTCCAGGACCAACTCAGCAAGTTGTCAACGGTACAGTGACAAGGTCGGGTAGGATTTCCCGTCGCCAGAAAGAATGGACTTATAAGCTGAATTAGCATAGGAAGACCTGCTGTCAAGAAAAAGGGCAGAATAATCCCTTCAGCAGAGTCAGGAATGTCCAGGCAGTCTACCCTGGCTTCCAGCTTAGGAAAGAAATTACAATGTTATATGTTATTGAGATGTTTGTTCCCTGAGAAAAGAAAATATACAAACATGGGAATATAACAAGATGTGTTCAGACTAAAAGGGGGGGGATGTAGTATAACCAACTGGACACTAGATGGCACTCCAGTTCAGTAAAGGTGAAGGAGTGCGAGGGGGAAGAATATAAACAAATGGATGTTCAGTAACCGAGCTGTTTGCGTGTCCTGATGTTTTATTTCAGAGTTTAACATAGAAACGTCTGGTACACTTATGTTCTTGATTAAATTACACTTTTATAGTTATATAGCTGAATGTCTCTGTGTCTCCTCAGATGAGATCTCAGTGAAGAAAGGAGAGGATCTGAAGTTGGATGTTGTGTTGATCAACGCTGATAAAGTGGAGAGAAACTCTCGCTCCGGCTGGACAGAGGTGTGGAGGAGAGGTCACGGGGTCAGCAGTGATCGACTGACCGTCAGTGACCAGACTCTGATCATTCATGAGTTTACAGTCACTGACACTGGAACATACAGAGCTCTGGACTCTAATAATGAAGCCTTGATCACAGTCACAGTCACAGGTGAGAGAAGATCAGTGGATCAGCAGAAATATTATGTTTAATCAGTAAATTAATACTAAACTGCACGAATGACCTTTCAATATTCTGTACCGAATCTATTCTAGACTGGAAGGGAAATCTGAACGACACAGATGAAGACAAAACTGACGACACTGAACATCGAAGTGAGTAAAACATGAGGCATGAGAGCTTTACACGAGTTCTGAAACACTGAAGTAAACATTTTAAAAAACTGTTTCTGTAGATTATTGGATCGTGTCAGTTGGACTGACTGTGGCTGTGGTGGTTCTGGAGGTTCTGGTGGTTCTGGCTGCTGTCGTGATATTCAGACGTCAGCACAGAGATTGCTCGAGGGAGAAAGCACTGAGTTCAGGATCAGAAGACGGTCTGCTGAGGATCTGATCATGATAAACTAGTGCTGTAGTAATCAATGGCAAAGATGGATGGATAGTAATAAGTGAGTTCAGCTCTAGACGGTTCTCTACTGTCTCAGACTCCTGTCGGACTCGGTCATTATTGCTCTCGCCAAATGTTCTAGTTGTTCTCGACCGAGTCCAGGAATATATGCTTTTTCTGCTTTAAAACAAAACCATTTCCATCAGAGGAATCCGTCAACATATTTCTGCAATATATATGTAATTGTCAGTACGTATGAACATTTTTGCTGCAGTTCTTCCTCAGGAATCTGTTACTGGATCTGTGTTTAGTATTAATGTAAAGCAGCCTTAAAAATCTAATATATGATCTAGGAATTATTGTTTCTATTTAATCTAATTTAAACTGATGACCGTGAATGTGTATCTGTGTCAAACTGTGTACGACAAAGAGTGTGTGTACATATGTATATTTTGTAGTTTTCTATTTAAATACATATGTATATGTTTCTTTTGTCTGTTTAATAGGTCGTCTGCACTGTTCTTTGTAAATCTGCAAGTATGTGTTGTGAAAAAACAAAATTAAACCACTTTCTTGATAAAAATAGAATTATGTCACCACCGTCGTTGTGTGACATAATTCAGCCGTGTTCAACTCGCGTCAGGGGTCACCAATGTGGAGTGCAGTAAGTGAGGAGACAAGAGACGGAGATGCTTCGAGTCAACTTTACTATCCACTTCAATCTTTCTATCACAAGTACAGCGAGTGATATCAAAACATAAACACAACGTCAAAAACCGGAACTCGTCATCGTCTAACCCCCCCTTCCTTAAAGGTACAGTCCCTT
This sequence comes from Rhinichthys osculus, assembly GCA_029959095.1. Taxonomy (NCBI): domain Eukaryota; kingdom Metazoa; phylum Chordata; class Actinopteri; order Cypriniformes; family Leuciscidae; genus Rhinichthys; species Rhinichthys osculus. The sequence continues at coordinate 40,124,557 of JARWKJ010000015.1, read as the reverse complement.
GGTGAATGTCTCTTTCAGACTTCCTTGTGGGTCACTACAATTCCATGATAAATAAGAAACTATTAACCACTACTATTCTTTTTGATTATAGTAATAATGTCTACTGAAAATGTGTACAAATGTATAAAACTGATGAGAGATCAGCTGAAAGGTCACAGACACGTGTTCAATGGTTCACAGAGATCATTTTCCTCTGCAGCGAATACGACAGTAATGAGAACCAATCAAGGTCTGAGCTTCACTTCCGTCTTTTACTCATGTGAAATAATGTTAATTCTGTCTGGTAGTATATGGCAAGCCAATTTAACACTTAATCCTTAGAAAATTACTACTATTTAGATATTAGTATCTATTCATTATACTAGTGCTCATTAGGTAGGCTACTAGTTGTTATTTTATTAGACACCATGTTCATTCCAATAGTGACTAGTATTTAATTATACTTTACTTTTTTTCTTTTGGTTACTAAATTTTTAGACTTAGGATATCCTGAACTTAATAGGTACTAGTACTTTTACATTTACATTTCTGCTCAGTATGGTAATACTTAAAGGGCCATCCTCATAAATATAAGTTCACAAACTGTAAAAAAGTTTTTAGTATTCAGAAAGCTGACACATATTTTGAGTTGGGCTATTTAAAGGGTTAGTTCACCCTAAAATAAATATTCTGCCAGTAATTACTCTCCCTCATGTTGTTCCAGACCCGTAAGACCTTCGGTCTTCACAAACACAAATTAAGATATTTGTGATTAAATCTGAGAGCTGGATCACTCCTCCATAGGCTTCTGTTATTGAAACTTGCCGGCCCAAAAGTTATTAAAGACATCGTTAAAATAGTCAGAGTGACTACAGTGGCTCAATCTTAAGATTATCAAGCGACGAGAATACTTTCTGTGCGCAAAAAACAAACAAAAATAACTAATCATTTCCTTCTCTGTGGGCCTCGAGTCAGTTCACGTAGTGTAACAGCGCAGCGCTTCTGTGTTGTACGTCACAGTCATCACACACACATGACCAGCGTCGACCAATAGTGAGCCTGCGTGTGACGTACAACACAGAAGCGCTGCGCACGGCTCTGCTAACGCATGCAGTGAAACCGGCGTGTGTCTGTCAGTGAATATAATACTTGAGGAGGCTATCAGGTCTGCAAATATCATCGTCCATCTCTGCTGCGAGCAATTAGGAAATGTACGAAATTTCAAAGACCATACAACATGATATAGGCATACACCAGGTACATTCAGAAGGCGTGAGATGTTCTGGTTAGGCCTACGTCGTGAGAAATCTGCTTTGTTATTTTGAGATCACGAGAAAATTAAGTCGTCATCACGAGAAAACGTCATTATAATCCATGGCCTCTTAGGGCTTCCGTAGTTTCCTACAACTGATTGTAAATATTCACTGCATCCATCACTCTTTTTGTTTTGTTTTAAAACATCGCGTTACTGTATCAGTCTGAGAAACAGTTCAGTGTATCGCGAATCTCGACATCGCTTTATCCACAAATCTTTATATATTCTCTCAGACACACTCGGTTTTCCGTTTCATTTTTCTTCGCAGTGGAGAAAATACATCGATCGACGTGTAGGCGGCTGAAGCGCCTTTCAGACAGGACACGGCTTGCCTGATATTTGACGAATTGCTTTGTTCCTTTTCTGTAGTAATACAGTAATATGTTTGTCAAACAAATTATCAATGCTTTATTTTTATAGGCTATAACCTAACCTTTTACAGGTTTGGATAATTTTTTTTTTGCATGATTTTTGCTTAAAAATAAAGCATTCATAAATTATTTTATGATAAACATATTACTGTCTTAAGTGAACTCATTTATAGTTATAAACTCAAATAATAATTATATATTATTACTACATTTTAGCCAACATATTTAGAAGACACTTTTTGTCCAAAACGTACAAAAAAGGAACAAAGCAATTCGTCAAATATCAGGCATAATCGAGGTTAGACAATAATAATAAAGTGCTAAGATGATCACAAATAAACAAAAGATTCTGAGAAACAGAAAAGACATTATAACAAACATTATTTGGACAGCGTATTTACGACTACTTAACAACATCTGGCATACATGACCTGATGCCAAATATCGCGATGTGTTCGGAATGAGACTTCTTCAGCGCTATTTCCTTTCCTACTGTTAAAATTCACATCTGTTATTGACGCCACAGGTTTCCCATTGAAAGCAATGGAGTTCCTAATGCGTCACAGAAAAACGGCAGGGGCGCCTTTAGCTATGAAATGTCAAAGCTGACTTAATTAAAAATAAATAAATACATAAATAAATATATGAAGAAATGTAAAACAGCATAAATACATAAATAAATATACAAAGAAATGTAAAAAAGTACAAATAAATGAGTATTTATACTTTTATTTCCTTATTTATGTATAATTGTATTTTTTCACACATTTCTTATTTTTTATTTATACATTTATTCATTTATTTATTTCCACTTTTATTTATTTCCACATTCATTTATGTATATATGTTTTTATGTCTACATTTATTTATTTTCACATTCATTTATTTCTACATTTATTCATTTCCACATTTATTTATTTCTACATTTATTTATTTGTAAATTTCTTGGTCCGTATGCTAATGAGGGGGGCGTGTTTTACCTCTGACATCAGCAATCGAGCTCAGAGTGGCAGTGCTGAAGCTTTGAGGCCACAGTGACACCTTGTGGTGTGTGACCAAACGAAACGCAAGAGGTGTGCAGACAATATCACATTTTAAGTCATGTATACCACCCTAACTGTATGTAGGGTAGGCTATATAGTAGGGATGTCCCGATCAGGTTTTTTTGCCCTCGAGTCCGAGTCCGAGTCATTTGATTTTGAGTATCTACCGATACCGAGTCCCGATCCGATACTTATATAATACATAAAAAAAGAATAAAGAAGAGAGAAAAAACAGATCCAGGATGTTCCTTATTTTTGATTTAATTCTCCTTATTTTAACATTCAACAACTCTGTTAACAAACAGAGCACTTCTGTGAGGTAGCTTAAACAATCAAGTAATAAATAACATAAAATCTTCACTTTTGGACTTTAGTGCAACAGTAAATATAGAAAAAGTCTAATATAAAAACAAATAGCACCTCAACTTAAAATACCCGGCAGGCATGTAAACAAAAAAATAAAAATGTTTTAAAAGTGTATAAAAAAAATAATGAGCATATATATATATATATATACATTAGGGGTGTAACAGTTCACAAAATTTGCGGTTCTGTTCGATACGATACAGCAAAAAGAAAGAAATGCCAGAGAAATTTCCTATTTATTAAAAGAAAAACTATTTTTAAATAAGTTTGAGTTTTCCTACATCTTGAAACTTTCCGGTTTATAAATGGGGGTAATCTTTGAAGGATGAACAAATAATGTTTTGGTAATCACATTAAAAATAACATTTAAATATATATTTATATAATATTTGAGTTTTGAAGTGCAACATTAAATCCATGTTCATTCACGGCACAATGTTTCTCCTGGTGTCCACGTCAGCGCTGTTTGATCTAATAGAGATCTACGGTTAATAACGGAGAAATGTGAATGCTTCTCACTAGATCTCGCAGCGATGTTATTACTTCAGTGGCGAATTCAAATGTTTTCTTCACTGGATCTCTCAGCTCAGTGTCGCTTGATCTCGCGCTGCACAGATGTTGCTGGCCCGAACTGATAATGGTCCGTTAAGCACAATATAATGAGTAGCGCAGATTCGTTCCGCTTTCATTACGTTTGCCATTTGATGTTGCGCAACGTTGTGGTGATCGCGCCAGCGCGGATTTTGTCGGCAGGAAAAATGGTCCTAGGAATCGTTCGGTTTGTATGCGTACCGAACCGGAAGCCTCGTACCGAAACGGTTCAATAATTACGAATACATATAGGCCTACCGTTACACCCCTAATTTACATATATGATATCCGAGTCCTGATCGGGAGGTAACCTCCGATTCCGATCGAGTCTGAAACCACGTGATTTCCGATCGCGTGATCGGATCGGGACATCCCTACCATATTGGGTTAACACACATAGCACACATGAACAGAAACTGCACTTCAACGGCTCTGATAGCAGACACTTGGACATGGAAGCGCATGAAAGTATCCACTATTAATAACAATGTAAACGCGGTGGATAGGGGCTGATAAGAGCTTGCGTTTACTGTCGATGAGACTCGCACACCAGCGCAGAACGCAGAGACAAAAGCAGCGCACATTTCACTGACTCCTACGCAAGCATATTGATCAATGAGTTTGAAACGCGACTCAATACATGGTTTACATTCGCGTTTCATAATTTCATATGCATAACAGGGGACAATTCTGTAAGAATGAAGAAAACTGGTTGGAGAAACTGTCCTGACCACATGGTCTATTGAAACAAAGGAACTTGCTGAAAATTAACATTCGACCTCCCCCTCACGCAGTCTCACCTGATTTACATTTCATTCTCTCACCCAGTAACAGCTAAAACTCACATAAGAATATATATATGGTTTAATGTGAATGATTATTGTGTTTAGTATCATTTTAAAGGTCTCAGGGTGGCTGGTTCAGATGTCTCATTCCAAATAAGTAAAACAAAAGGAAATAAGGTTTTTAAGAGTTTAGGAAGATATCATTGAAAAACTTTTTCATTTTATGGAGTCAGATGAAACGAGTTAATACATGAGATAAAATGTATTGCATTTAATTAAAAATCCCTTTGCCATGGGAAGAGACGGAACACGCGTGAGACCTTCACCGCTAATTTGAATGCCGCCATTGGATCAAATTAGACGGACTTACAATCGGTTCCTCAATTCAAGCCTCAAAACTGTGATTGTTTCCTTAAATATGTTTTTAGGAAAATATATATCTTGGTTTTATTAGTAAAATGTTCTCATTAATTTCTATACAATACTCAACCACAATTTTCTTAATAAAATATACAGAATATTTTAAATGTAAATTAAAATTACAAGAACCATGATTCAGTTTTTACAACTCTGGCTCTATAGGGAAGTAACATGAAGAACACAAAGACCAACGTCTGCCAATCAAAATCTCAAGCTGTCTGGCGGACATCTCGGCATGGATGAAGGAACATCACCTGCAGCTCAACCTGACAAAAACTGAGCTTCTCATCCTCCCTGCTAATCCGTCTCTACAGCACGACTTCACTATCCAGCTAGATTCTTCCTCAATCACCCCATCAAAGTCGGTCAGAAATCTTGGTGTAATCTTTGATGACCAGCTGACCTTCACAGACCACATTACAAAGACAGCTCGATCATGCAGGTTTGCTATGCACAACATCAGGAAGATCAGGCCTTTCCTAACTGAGCATGCAACACAACTTCTTGTCCAGGCCCTGGTTATCTCTAGGCTTGATTACTGCAATGCTCTTCTGGCTGGACTTCCATCATGTGCAACTAAACCTCTACAAATGATCCAGAACGCTGCTGCTCGTCTGGTCTTCAACGAGCCCAAAAGGGCCCACGTCACTCCTCTGTTCATCTCCCTGCACTGGCTACCACTCGCTGCTCGCATCAAGTTCAAGGCATTGACACTTGCTTACAGATTGACCACAGGCTCAGCTCCCTCCTACTTTCACTCGCTCCTACGAGTCTACATCCCTACCAGAAGCCTACGATCAGTCAATGAGCGACGGCTCGTGGTACCATCACAAAGAGCCACAAAATCACTCTCCAGAACATTCTCATTCACGGTTCCATGCTGGTGGAATGATCTCCCCACCTTCGTCCGAAATGCAGAATCCCTGACAGCATTTAAAAGACAACTGAAAACTCATCTCTTCCGTGAGCACTTAACTTAAAGTGAACTTAAACTTAAAAAAAAAAAAAAAAAAAAAAACTTTAAATCCTCACTTGTCTGGTTTATGCTACTCTGAGCAATGTTTAAACTTTGTATTTTGAGCACTTCTTGGGTTGCTATTGTCTCTTCACGATGACTCGTTTGGTTAGTCCTCAGATGTAAGTCGCTTTGGATAAAAGCGTCTGCTAAATGACTAAATGTAAATGTAAATGTAAATGCAATCAAAAGTAAAGATGATTGAATTATAAAGGGGACTGTAGAGATGACAGTGTCGACTACAAGACCAGAGAGAGAGATTGAGCATGTGTCCTGGATTTAAAATGGCTTCCTTCAGGTGACAGGTGAGCTACCAGGAAAAGCAGGCGACTGCAACAAAACAAAAGAACACTTCCCACACAACAACATATTTGCACATAGTGATTTTATTAAATAAATCTAAGTGGAGATGCAACAACTTAACTGATATAGAGACTATCATTCAATGCTTTAATGTTCTCTGGGAAGGAAGTGGATAGACTTTGTGGTTTAAAGTATCTCTGGTGTAATGATACAGTTTAAACGTCGACATGTTTTAAACTCTGAACAAGACCAATGAAGGAATGCCTTTCTGCTGGGTTGTGGTTTGAGCAGTCATGTGACTCATTTTAACAGCTGATCTGAAATCAGATTTCAGCTGTCCTATCACATGATCATGGACCTGTCAGGGAAACAGGCATTCCTTCAAATTAGAAGTATTTCATATGCAATTGATTAAATGAAAATATCTTTACAGTCACCGAACACCATAATATAAATCTTTCAAAAGCTCAATCTGCTTTGACTGAATAACCAGAGGACAAGAATAACCAGTCAGACTCCTCCTTTAGTGGGAAGTGTCATATTTCTATACTTCTAAAACACTTACCTGTGTGTATACTTTCAGTTTTGATATTTCTGTGGTTTACACGTTCGGACACCAGAACAAAGGACTCATTCAAAACTTTTACCATGTAAGTTTTAATGTTTTTAAATAAATCCAGCCTGTGCAATTTTGTGTTATTAAACCAATAGGTTTGATTGTGGAAAACTATGACAAGGAAATAAATCATCGTCTTGAAATGAATGTCGTGTGATTATGATGATGACAACTGTTTATTTATTTATTTGTGGGGTTATTAATATGACTATTAGATTATTCTAAATTGTTTACTCCGATGAGAGGATAGCAGATACAAATATTTAATAAACTTTGTCCATTGGGCCTTTGGGTTTGACTGGTCATTTTGAGGATTACAGTGCAATCATTTATAAAACCAAAGAAAGATTCAGATGCTAGTTTGATGTTTCTTTCAAGCAGATCTTACATGGACATTTTTATCATGTTCAATATTCACATGGTAAATCTTTAAGTAGCAATAACAGTGAAAATGTAGAGTTGGCTGTATTATGGTCAGTTATATATGTTTTCCCACTTGTATAAACGTGTTTGTGATGTATAGCCAACTCTTCTGTTGTTTTCTCTTCAGGTTCAGATTGAATATTCTGCTGCTGGGGTTTTGCTTCATCTATCAAAGCGGTCAGTATAGTTTTTATTATAAATTGTAACTTTTCAATTTTCAGTTCCATGTGGAGTTATTCTTACCGTTTCTCTGTCGTACTCAGCCAAGAGACTTTCGTAGACATTTGTGAATTGATCATGTACATTTCTCTCCATATTACACACACACCATGACATCACTGACTTATCTTTGCAGTTCATTTTTGATTTTTTTTAATAAACATTGTTCAGGAATTCACTGTAACTGCACTGACACATCCGCTACAGATTTGCATTATTGTCATAAAAATTTCAAATGTTAAAGATGCTCTTTGAATTTTTTTTGTCTGTCCTAAAACATAAATATACCATATTATATTTGTAGGTATTTAGCAAACATGCTAAATTCACATACTTGAAAAACAATGTTACAGCCACTTATTCTACTATGAAATGCGAGTTCTGTGTAGGAATGACTTAAAATGAGCCAGATTTACTAAACAGGGGAAATTAATGTGAGAGCGCAATCCCATAAAAGCGCCAATTGGAGTGTAAAGTTCAGCTCGTGATCTACAGATGCATTAGATCATTTCCATAATGAAGAACGCAAGAGCAGCGCAAATTAGCGTCCGGTTTAAGACCAAAGTAATACAAATGCATAAATAATAAGGTCTTTTCAGTGGTTATTTTTTTCACTGCGTGTCTTTAGTAAATCCTGACAGTAGTTTTTAACGCCAAAAGAGGGTTTGCGCTGGAGTAAGATGTTAGTAAATCTGGCCCTAAATCAAGTAGAAATGTATCTCTTAAAGAAAGGTAACAATGGCACATTACCACTTTCTACAGTGCTGGCATTTCTGATGCTAAATATTGGAGAAACTCCAGATATTCAGTTCACAGATATTGTGCGATGAAATATCTTGAGCAAAAGAATATCCTAAAATAACTCTACTAGAATATTTTATAGTGACCTCAATTACAGAGAATAGACAGAAAGACCCAATATACTTTTCAGTATTAATACTCTGTATGAATGAATATTCATGTATGTGGTTGCAGGAATCCTCACTGTAGTAAACACCCCTATAGATGTGACAGGAAAAACGGGAGGCAATGCTACCCTAACATGTGAATCTGAGGGCAAAAACATTTCTAATACTGAATTAGAAAAAGGCAACAATGATGTTTTTGAGACTGAAGAATACAGAATATCTAGAAATAATTGTGACGTGATCATCAAGAATCTGATCTTCAGTGATGCTGGGACATACTTTCTGAGAGTCTATTACGGTGATAAGACAGTGCAGGAAACAAAATCTTGGGAATACCATCTACATATTCAAGGTAAAGTAAAACTGATCAGAGCATCAGCATGCTGTTGTAAATGGTTACATTTAGTCCCCTAATCCTAAATTGTGCTTATAGCCTTGATTGCATGATACCGTTAAAATAACAACTAAATTATTTCTGTTTGTCCTCAGATGAGATCTCTGTGAAGAAAGGTGAGCCGCTGAAGTTACATGGTTTGTTGATCAACGCTGATAAAGTGGAGAAAAACTCTAATGAAGGCTGGACAGAGGTGTGGAGGAGAGGTCACGCGGTCAGCAGTGATCGACTGAATGATAGTGATGGAAATCTGATCATTAAAGCATTTATAGCCAATGACGCTGGAACATACAGAGTTCTGGACTCTAAAGGAGAAATCTGGATCACAGTCACAGTCACAGTCAAAGGTGAGAGAAGATGTTTAGAAATATTTTAAAGCATTTGACTGGCTGAGGTTTATTGATCATTAATTGTACAGCAAAAGTGTACCTTTATCCTCTACAGAATCTAGTCCAGAATCAGGCTCAAAGGAAAGTCTGAGGAACTCCGAACAACCGAGTAAGCAAACCATGAGACATTAACAGCTTTACAGACACTTTAAGCAGTGATTTTAAAACATTTAGACAATGAAAAAGTGCAGTCGTCCAGCAGTAGATCTCTGAGGTTTGATTGGTGCAGTGGGACTGTTTGTGTTGTTCTGGTGGTTTGGATTCTGGTTAACCTTTCAATATCTATACAGAATCTACCACAGAACCAAAGGGAGATCTGAACAGCACAGATAACACACCTAGTGACACTGAACAACAAAGTAAGTATAACAGGGGACATTGAGAGGTTTACAAAATATTTAAACAGTGAGTTTAAAAATGAAAAAAACACTTTAAAAATAAATACATTGTGCTCTCTTCCCATTTTTCCTCCTTCCACCTGTAGCAAACTGGACTTTGATTGGAGTGTGTTTGGGGGTGGTGGTTCTGGTGGTGGTTCTGCTGGTGGTGGTTCTGGTAGTCAAGAAACGTCAACGGAGGAAGATGGGAGGCAAGACATACGAAGGAACCGAATCACATGAAATGAGTTAAACTGGACAACAGGCCCAGAACAACGAGTGAGCACTGGTTAGATCCATCAGATCTGCAGAGGATTCTTTCAACGTATTTCTGAAGCTATAGTTGTGGCATGTATCATCTACCATAATAATTGTTGTTTTAAAAAATGTGCGAGATGGAATTACGTGATTTTATCAACTCAGATGTCTTTTACACTTTTTTTACACAGTTATTTGAATTTATAGTTCAAATAATAGTTTTTATGATGGATTTAAAGGTACTGTATGAATGTTTTTGACTGTACTAAAGCACAAAAGTTCCATAATATATATTGGCAGATATTTAACCCTGTAAGACCCAAATATAGAAAAAAAATATATATTTTTTTTCACCTGTCAGATGTTGTTGTAGGAGGCCTCTGATGCAAATAATGAAAGATTTTTTTTTTAAATATATGTTTTAGTAAGTTTTTAAGGAAATGTTGTAATATTGCAACGTTGGGCCTATTTGGGAGCAGAATTTCAGCATTTGCACTCACACTGTCAGAACAAATATACAGAACAACTAAGTGCTTTTTTGAAGTGTGGATTGCTTACATAGCACCATAACAGTAAATATCATGAATAATAATAATAATAATCACCCAACAGTTATATTTTTATGAACTTATTAAAATGTATTAGATTTACTTTGAATTTATTAAAAAGAAACATAAAATATAAATATTAAATACAAAACAAATTTAAAACTGTCAAAGAAACAGTGTCCAGTGTTCACTTGCAATGGTAGTCCCAAAAGCAATTCCTTTCCTCTAAAAAGCAGAGACGGAGATATCCTAATATCCGTATTCAAAAATATCCTTTTTTTTGCAGTGTCTGCAGCGTCCTGTCATTCTGAAATGAACATAATAGCCGTAAGAGTTAGAGTATGTTCAATTGTAAATAATTTAAATGTATCCTATTTATGTGATGCATTCCACTGAAGTCAAACAATTCTGTAATGTTTTGTCTGAAGTTCCTTGATTTCACCATGGCATTATTTCTGTCCAGATTATTTCCCATTGGTTAAATGGTTGTCACACTCCCACCTGTGTTGAATCACACCTAATGATAAACCCTATTTAAGGCCTCTCTTTCTTTTTGTTCTTGTTCAGTCCTGATGTTAGCCAAAGCGTTGTCATTCCTAAGAATTCTTTGGATTTGAGTTTTTTTCCCCTGCCTTCTGTTTTGTTCTTGGATATGTATTTATTACCTTTTTGTGGATTTCTTGTTTTATCTCTCTGGACTGATGTTTAAGAAGATCTCTTCTGTCTGGATTACCCTTTTTTGTATTGCCTCTCAAGGAGAGTTGTTTGAGTTTCCCTGTAGCACATTCACCTAAAGTGCTAACTAAGACTTTTGTTATCATTTTGTTTTTTTCCATCGGAAGTAAAGAGCCAAAGATTAAACTCAGACTTTTGGCTTGATTGTTCTTAATTCCTCTGCATTTGGGTTCAACCTACTTCAGTGGTGGAGTGGTTAGCATCAAGGACACACACACTGTAGACCCGAGTTCGATCCCCAGCTGGATCATAACAGAATTCTAAAAGGAATACCCCCAGACCTCTTACATCCCCACATTCCAGAACATGAACACCTGTCCCTGAACAATGGACCATGCAACCCTCATATATCGGAACATCAACACCTGTGTTTGAATAAAACCTTCCTCCAAAGCATTCCACAAACCTTGTCTGCCTTGCAACAAGCAGATTTGGGCAAACAAACAAAGCCCAGAAAAAAACAAACAAAAAAAACAGTTAACTATATTTTACTGCTAACACACAGGATTCAAATATTCAATTTCATATACTACTAAAAGGACTTAAAACACTGCGACCAGAAATAATTTATTCATTTAGAATGATTTAAATCTGATCTAAACTGAAAATTATAACAAATACAGGTCCTTCTCAAAAAATTAGCATATTGTGATAAAGTTCATTATTTTCCATAATGTAATGATAAAAATTAAACTTTCATATATTTTAGATTCATTGCACACCAACTGAAATATTTCAGGTCTTTTATTGTTTTAATACTGATGATTTTGGCATACAGCTCATGAAAACCCAAAATTCCTGTCTAAAAAAATTAGCATATTTCATCCGACCAATAAAAGAAGTGTTTTTAATACAAAAAAAAAAGTCAACCTTCAAATAATTATGTTCAGTTATGCACTCAATAGTCAATACTTGGTCAGGAATCCTTTTGCAGAAATGACTGCTTCAATGCGGCGTGGCATGGAGGCAATCAGCCTGTGGCACTGCTGAGGTGTTATGGAGGCCCAGGATGCTTCGATAGCGGCCTTAAGCTCATCCAGAGTGTTGGGTCTTGCGTCTCAACTTTCTCTTCACAATATCCCACAGATTCTCTATGGGGTTCAGGTCAGGAGAGTTGGCAGGCCAATTGAGCACAGTAATACCATGGTCAGTAAACCATTTACCAGTGGTTTTGGCACTGTGAGCAGGTGCCAGGTCGTGCTTAAAAATGAAATCTTCATCTCCATAAAGCTTTTCAGCAGATGGAAGCATGAAGTGCTCCAAAATCTCCTGATAGCTAGCTGCATTGACCCTGCCCTTGATAAAACACAGTGCACCAACACCAGCAGCTGACATGGCACCCCAGACCATCACTGACTGTGGGTACTTGACACTGGACTTCAGGCATTTTGGCATTTCCTTCTCCCCAGTCTTCCTCCAGACTCTGGCACCTTGATTTCCGAATGACATGCAAAACTGAGCAACAGTCCAGTGCTGCTGAAGAAGAAGAAGGTCAGTTCTCGCGCATGCGTCCTGGAAATCTCTTGAACTCTCGTCTCAGGCCCACAAGGAAGTAATGGAATAGTCGAATAAAGTCGTTATTTTTGTTGTTTTTTCCGCACGAAAAGTATTCTCGTCGCTTGATAAACTTATAGTTGAGCCACTGTAGGCACATGGAATATTTAAACATTTTCTTTAATGACTTTCTGGGCCGTCAAGTGTCATTCCCTTAGGAAGCCTATGTAGCAGTGATCCAGCTCTCAGATTTAATAAAAAATATCTTCATTTGTGTTCCGAAGATGAACGAAGGTCTTACGGGGTTGGTACAGCATGGGGGTCTGTCCACAGATCTGTCCACAGATCTGTCTCTCCGGATTACCAAGGAGACGGCCCGTGCCATCGCTCGCTCCATGTCAGCAGTGGTAACCACGGAGAGGCATCTATGGTTTAATCTCTCTGGCATTAAGGAGAAGGACAGGGCCTTCCTCCTTGATGCACCCATTGCTACCACTGGTCTGTTCGGCGAGGCAGTTAATGCTGTTGTCGACAGGTTTCAGGACACGAAGAAGCAGAGCGAAGCTTTCAGGCAGTATCTCCCTCGCCGCTCAAGGTCTAGGAGGATCGGCTGCTAGAGAAAAACAGCCACAGCCGTCATCCAGCTCCTCTTACCGCCAAAGCCAGAAGGGGAGCGTCGCTTCTAGAGGTCCCCGTCAAAGAGCTTGGGAATCTAGGCGGCGCTCTCACCCGCAGCCTCCCGAGAAGGCGGATCTGAGGACCGTCCTTCAGTCTAGGAAGGTGAGGGGAAAGAGGTCCTAACTCCTATGAGACCTTGAAGGGCTGCTGTCCCAGACAGATGGCTCAGTTCTCCACCCTCGGCCCAAGCTGTGGAAACTGTGGGTCTGGCCCCTGAGGGGGCACAGTACCTAGAAGCCGGCCTATCAGCAGGAGTGGTCGAAACTATTCTCACTTCCAGAGCTCCCTCCACAAGGAAATTATACGGCCTCAATGGAATGTTTTTTTCTATTTGGTGCAGAGAGCGTGAATTGGACCCAGTTAACTGCCCAGTTGCTTCAGTGCTGGAGTTTCTCCAAGACCGCTTCTCTGCCGGGCTTACCCTGTTCACGCTCAAGGTTTACGTGGCTGCCATTGCAGCTTTCCACGATCCTCTGAGTGATGGGCCTCTGGGGAGGCATAGACTTTCCAAAGCCCTATAGACTTTGGAAAATCGGTCATCCCTGTCTCTGTCTCTCCCGTCATAAACGGGAGGGATATTGAGTTTGTGGATGAATATCGATATCTGGGTACAATCATTGATAAAAAATTAAATTTTAATGCCAATACGGATGCCATTTGTAAAAAGGTGCAGCAGCGTATGTTTTTCTTGAGAAAAATGAACACTTTAAAAGTATGCTCAGTGTTAATGACACTGTTTTACAGGAGTTTTATCGAATCCGTAATTTCTTATTGCGACATTGTATGGTTTGATTGTATTAGCCTGTCAAATAGAAACAGAATGACTAAGCTGATTTGCTTCTAAAGTGATTGGAGTCCAACAGATAATGCCACAGGACATTTTTAAAAAACGTGTTGTTAAAAAAGCTTTTTCAATAATCAATTGTCCATCACACCCATTACATAAAGAGTTTGTTATTCTTCCATCTGGCCGCAGATATAGAGTAATGGGGGGGGAGAACTAGGAGGTTCAAGAACTCATTCATACCAACTGCTATTTTAATGTTGAATAGTCTGTAACTATGTGTGTTCTTTTTTTGTTTTGTGAGAGTCTATGTGTGTGTTTTTTGTGGCATGTAGCACCTGTGCAAAAACTAATTTCCTAAGGGATAAATAAACTAAACTGAACCTGGTCGTACGCTTCCTCCGTGAAGCCTGGAGGATGAGACCAGCGACTCGCACCAGGGTTCCCACCTGGGACCTGGTAGTGGTCCTCGAAGCGTTGGCTGAGGCCCCCTTTGAACCTCTGGAGTCGGCTGAGGCCAAGAACCTGATTCTCAAGATGGCCTTTCTCCTTGCCATTACCTCTCTTAAGAGGGTGGGAGATCTCCAGGCACTCTCGGTTTCTCCTCAGTGCTTGGAGTTTGCTCCTGGGAGAGTCAAGGCCATCCTGCACCCTAGTTTGGGCTACTTCCCTAAGGTGCCGTCCAATATGGTGAGGCCTACGGTTCTGCAGGCGTTTCATCCCCCACCTCATGTGACGGCAGAAGACGGGAGACTTCATCTGCTCTGCCCTGTCCGAGCACTTAGCATTTATGTTCAGAGGTCTTCACAGTGGAGGAAAGCGGACCAGTTACTGGTGTGCTTCGGGTCCCCCAAGAAAGGGTTCCCCGCCTCTAAACAGACCATGCCAGGGTGGCAGTGGCTCAGTGGTTCATGTAGGTTGTCTGCGAACCGAAAGGTAGGTGGTTCAATCCCCGGTTCCACCTGACCAAGTGTCGAGGTGTCCATGAGCAACCCCGGCTGCTCCCAACGAGCTGGATGGCGCCTTGTATGGCAGACACCGCCGTCGGTGTATGCATGAGTGTGTGAATGGGTGAATGTGAGGCAACTGTAAAGCGCTTTGGTAGCCATTGGGTCTGTGAAAGCGCTATATAAATGCAGTCCATTTACCATCAGATCGTTCAGACTATTTCCCTGGCCTATCAGGTGCACAGTTTGCCTTCACCTATGGCCGTGAGGGCTCACTCTACTAGAGGCATGGCATCCTCCAAAGCCCTCCTTTCAGGGGCACCTATCCATGATATACGAGAAGCAGCTGTAACCCTTGTTCAATCCTGAACAAGGGTTCAGGATTGAGAAAGGTTCGCCATGCCTCACACCGCCTGGAGCGACTTGCTTCATAGCAAAGCTTACCTCGCTTGTGCCGGCGTCCCTTTGTATACATCCGCTTATGCTGTCACACGCTACGTCATCACGCAACGCCAATAGGATTGAATTAGTTTCATTCATGAATTCAGACGTGCTACGCTGAAGGGTGTTTCCCCTAGTGTCGTCACCGACGCAGTGTCTCGTTCCCTTTCTCAGGGAACAAGGGTTACATACGTAACCCGAGACGTTATATTTGCAGTATCTTTATGCAGTCAGTCAGGAAACCATTATTGTTCTTTGTACGACATTGATGTGAAACCTTTTTTCTTCTCTAGATTGTCATGGTAGATCTGACATGACTGAATATTTACAGTTTAATATTTATCAGGTTTTTCTGCCAGAAATTGCACAAAAAACATATAATTATTATTTTGCTGTTTATTTGATCAGATCTCTCAGTAATACATTTATCATTGAAGGCATCTGTTGACATTTTTATTTAATCATTAATTATGTGCCATAAAATAGTTTGTACTTATAGTTTCTCTTGAAAACCACTTTAAAGCTCATAGATAAATATATAATGTCTAATGACTACAACCTAGTGATATTCAAGAATATATTTGTTCTTTTTGAGCTCACTCTTTACATGTAAAAACTGCAGTTATGTAAACCATACCACTTGACCTCTAAACTTTGAATATTGTAAATTTGCTGAACTAATAAACATTGCATTAAAGGCAGAAGAAGTTATTTGATATAATGAACAGAAACTGCTCTTTGTAAATAATTGGAATCTGTTCTGGGAGCGACCTAGGCTGTACTGTGCTGATGGCCTGCACTCCAGCAGAATTGGAGCGACTGTTCTGTTGGACAACATCTCCAAGACGTTACAAACCATCTGACTAGTAAGTCAAAGTCCAAATCACAGTCTTTGCTGTCCCGACTTAATTGATATAAGTAGTGTAGAACATTATATAGAAACTGTGTCTATTCCTCGTTTAGTGAGGCCAAACAATAAATCTACTGTAAGATCTAGGAAAAATCTAATTGTAATTAAACCAGAAAATCTAAATATCAGTGAACAAAAACAATTTCTAAAGCTAGGTCTTCTAAACATTAGATCGCTCACACTTAAGGCGGTTATTGTAAATGAAATAGTCACAGATAGTTATTTTGATGTACTTTGCCTTACTGAAACCTGGCTTAAACCATGATTTCCATTACACGAGAGTAGATGTTAAAACTTCATGCTGATTTGTACTCGGCTTTCGCCAAGATAAGCAACACTAAGACGTAGCTTTACAGTAAACTATGCTTCTCCATCCATTTACGCTTCTTTCCATAAGGTAGTGTGACTCCCCTTCTGTCCGGCGTTAACGGCAGCAGTGTACTTGGCACGTTAGCGCACGCGACGACTGCAACTACAGGACCAGCACGACAACCGTCTGGATTGAACCGAGTAGGGGACATCTCTAGGGTCTTCAAGTGGGCACCTTCCGTCCTCAGTGTTTCGTCGACTAGCCCACGACACCTCAAGAGGGCTCGACAGTGACTCTGGCGTCCCAGAGTCACCCCCCTCCGTCCCCCACTCAACTCAGCCCAGCTTACTGACCTCTACATCCCTCCTGCTGCTGAGACCTAACCACAATATCACAATCTCTCCGCGACCCAACCATACGCGCCAACCCGTTGACTAAGGCTGTCGAGCCCCACTGGTGCGTTAATATGCAGTTTCAGTGGACAACGTTTCCGTATGGCATACCACCTACCGCAAAACACAATATCTACCCAACCACCCCTCATTCACGCAATATCCACAGGAACGTATACAAACAAACCAACAGACTCTTCAAGTTTTCAAGAACTCTACGAAACCGTAGCGTGGCGGCCTGTACACAGCCAGCTAGAATCTTTCCGTCTCAACCACAGCCAGTTGCTGCTCCTTTCTGCTGCTTCAGATAAGTTCTTTACTGTGCGACGCAACTCTTGGCCACTGAATCCGACGTCTCTGAGGAACCGGGTTGTAGAGTGTGCCACAAAACCTCGACAACCCACTTCCACTGGATAAACCTGGACTCTCCATCCTCGCTGTTCTGCTTCAGTGGCCAGATGAGCATACCGCAGTTTCTTCCTCTCATATGCCTCATCTACCGCATCCTCCCATGGCACTGTTAACTCTATCAGTTGAACAATGCGTGCTGATCCAGACCACAAAACAATATCTGGTCGTAGGTTAGTGGTGGCAATCTCAGGTGGAAAAATAAGCCGTTGGTCAAGATCAGCCAGCATCTTCCAGTCCCTAGCAGCTTCTAGTTGTCCTGGGCGAGAATTGGTGTTAACACCTTTTCTTGGTGGTTGCTCGCCTGGGCGGAGGAATATTGTCTTCTGCGTGTAATGTTTTGCTAGAACAGGTGGCAACTTATTGGTCATGTTACGCTTGCCTTCTAATGCTAAAGCCAAACATCGTAGTACTTGGTCATGGCGCCAAGTAAACCGGCCTTGGCTAAGAGCCACCTTACATTCTGTCAAAATGTGCCTTAATGTGGCAGGTGATGAACACAAAGGACAAGAGGGATCCTCTCCTACCCAGAGGTTTAGGTTCTGCGCTGATGGGAGAACATCATATGTTGACCTAATAAGGAAACTGATCCTACTCTCTTCCATTGACCAAAGGTCTTGCCAGCCCATCTTACGTTGTTCCACACTCTCCCATCTCATCCACTCTCCCTGCTTGGCCTGTGAAATGGCCTTTATACACCTCATCCTCTCCTCCTGCTGTCGCACCTCGTTGACTACCAGCTTCCTCCTTTGAGCTGGGCCTGCCTTGTGCCATTTAGGAGGAGCTAAACTGAGCCCAAAACCCCCTCTTCCATGCTGTACCTGTCCCACGATATCCCTAATTTGAAGGGCAGCCTTTGCCTTTACTACAGATTTCTTTGCTGACCACTTTCTACCAGTTTTTAACACAGGGGCTGCCTCCCTTACATATTTGTCGCGTGACTCTACTAAGGTCATTTCCAGTCTGACCTTGGCACACTTGAACTCCTCGGTTAAAGCAGAGACTGGCAGCTGCAATATTCCTTTACTATAAAGTCCTACTCTGCTGAGGCAGCGTGGAACTCCCAACCATTTCCTGACGTATGAACTTACCAACGCTTCCAGCTTCTCCACTGTTGTCAAAGAAACCTCGTACACGGTCAGTGGCCACAGCAACCTCGGCAGTAGACCAAACTGAAAGCACCAGAGTTTTAGTTTACCAGGTAGAGCACAGCTGTTTATGCTCTTCAACCCTTCCACTGCTTGTCGTCTAACTTCTCCCACCCGAACTGTGTCCTTTAGATCCCCATCGTACCATCTCCCAAGACTCTTCACTGGCTTCTCAGAAACTGTTGGTATTGCCTCACCATTAATGAAGAATGTTTTATCTACTACCTTTCCTTTAACTATCGAGATGCTCCTTGATTTAGAGGGCTTAAATTTCATTCGTGCCCATTCAATATTAACTTCCCCAATAACCGATTAGTGCAGGCTACTGTTGTAGTCATGGTTGTCATGTCATCCATGTATGCTCTGATTGGTGGTAGTCGCATCCCAGAAGCCAAGCGCTCTCCTCCTACTACCCATCTTGATGCCCTCATGATTACTTCCATCGCCATGGTAAAAGCCAGTGGAGAATTGGTGCATCCTGCCATTATTCCAACCTCTAGGCATTGCCATGCAGTGCTGAATTTTGGAGTTGAGAAACTGAATTGCAAATCTCCAAAATAGGCTTTCACTAACTTTGTAATTGACATTGGTACTCTGAAAAAATCAAATGCTGCCCAAAGAAGCTCATGTGGCACTGAACCATATGCATTAGCCAAATCCAGGAATGTCACATGGAGCTCCTTCCTCTCCTTTTTAGCTGACTGAATTCGTTGCCAGATAACATTGATGTGTTCTAAGCATCCTGAGAACCCTGGAATACCCGCTTTTTGAACTGAGGTGTCAATAAAGCCATTCTTTAACAGGTAGGTGGACAATCTCTGGGCAATAATGCTGAAGAAAATCTTACCCTCAACGTTTAATAGTGAAATAGGACGAAACTGACTGATGCTTGTAGCATCTTTTTCTTTAGGTATAAAGACTCCACCTGCTCTGCGCCATGCTCTAGGTACAACCTGTTTTTCCCATGCCACTTTCAGCAATTTCCACAGAATTCGCAGAACTCCTGAAGCACTCTTGTACACTCTGTACGGAACTCCATTAGGCCCTGGAGCTGATGAAGCCCTTGCCTTTCTCACAGCCTGCTCTACCTCTTTCCACTTAGGTGCACAGACCTCCATTTGGTATTCTGGTGGGTTGATAGGTGGTATGTCTGATGAGTATTTCGGTCTAAATGAGTCTACTCCGCCAGGATACTGTTATAAGCATGAGCCCCGTCTAATCGGTCGTGGCGGCGGCGTTGCAACAATCTATGGAGATATTCTAAATGTTACTCAGAAAACAGGTCACAGGTTTAATTCGTTTGAAGTACTTGTGCTAAATGTTATGCTCTTAGATGTAAGAAAGAAATCCCTAGTATCTCTAGCCTTGGCTACCGTATATAGACCTCCAGGGCCTTACGCTGAATTCCTAAAAGAGTTTGCAGACTTTCTCTCAGATCTATTGGTCAATGTCGATAAAGCAATAATTGTTGGAGATTTTAATATACACGTAGATAACCCAAATGATACGTTAGGGGCTGCGTTTACAGATTTATTAAACTCCTTTGGGGTCAAGCAAAACATCAGTGGTCCCACTCATCGTCTAGATTGCATTACGCACGCTCTATTTCAGCGTAATGCTTGTTTGTTGCCAAAGGAGGAGGAAGCACAACTGAAACCGCCGTGGAAGCACCTACTGGAGGACCGGGGGGAAAGTCATTTTCCTCGATTTACTGAAGCATTCAGTTTCTTGGCATTCAGTCTCAACCCCAACTTCTTGATGTGAGCGAGGACAACATCTCGATACCGAACCACTTGCTGCTCCGATTGAGCTAAAATCAACCAATCGTCAATATAATTTAGAATGCGAATGCCCTGAAGTCGCAGACGGACTAGCGCTGTGTCCATGCATTTCGTGAATGTATGGGGTGATAAAGCTAGATTGAAAAGAAGAACTCGATATTGGTACGCTTCGCCCCTGAAGGCAAACCTCAGGAACTTCCTGTGTTGCGGAAGGATGGAAATGTAGGAAGTATGCGTCCCTTAGATCTATCGTGACAAACCAGTCCTGATCTGATTTGTTGCACGATCTGCTTGAGAGTGAACATCTTGAACTTGAGCTTCCCTACTGAGGGATTTAATAGGTGCAGATCTAAAATTGGACGCAACCCTCCATCCTTCTTTGGAACGATGAAGTATCGGCTGTAATAACCTGACTCTATGCTGGGAGGAGGAACCTGTTCTATACCTTTCTTTTGCAGAAGCGTTTCTCACCTCCTGTTCCATTAACCTGCTCAGGGCCCACCACAGTGGGCAGGACCCCTCTGAATCGAGGGGGACGAGACCTGAACTGAATAGCGTAACCATTATCAATCGTTTGCAGGACCCACTGAGATATTTTTGGAAGAGGAGAGTGAGGAGGTCAGCACTGACGTAATTCGCAAATTATGTCAGGCAGTCGATTTATCTCTCCAAGCCACCAAGGAGTCGGCCAAGTCATTGGGCCGTTCTATGGCAGCCCTAGTGGCCACGGAGAGGCATCTCTGGCTGAAACTCTCAGGAATGAAGGAGAAAGAAAATACCTTCCTTCTGGGCGCCCCTCTTTCCCCTACTGGCCTATTCGGTGACTCAGTAAATGCGGTCATTGATAGGTTCCAAGAAGAGAAAAAGCAGGCAGCGGCGTTCCAGAAATTCCTGCCACTCCAAGTTCACGTCCCAGGGACTGCTGGGCGGGAGCAGTCCCGGCCATCGATAAGCTCCTCACAAAGGGTGCAGCAAAAGCAGTGTCGCGTCTCGCGCTCCCCCTCCAAGAGAGTGGGACGCGACACGGCGCTCTCAGATGAAGTCTTCGAGGGGCAAAACTGATCTGAGGACAGTTATTATGGCCAAGAAGGCTTCGTCCAAGAAGAAGTCCTGACGCCACCAGAGTCAGGATGCTGAGTGTAGTCCCCGCCATGAGAGAAAGGAGTTCACCGCATTACATGGTGCACATTCTCTCTCTGTGCCCTCAGGGGCCCGTTCTGCCAACCTTGCCTTTATGCCGGGGCGTAGACGGTCCCAGCGAGAATTTTCCCTGCCGGTGGGCCGTTACAGGGTGCAGTGTTTGCTGCTCAAAATATTCCAGAGGACAGTCTCGAGAGGCTGGTACCCTTAGTAGATTTTCTGGAAGAGTGGAAATATCTTTGAGGGACGATGCTGATTCAAAGGAGAGATGGCTCGCAAGTGTCTTTTCAGCTTTAGGCATCGCCCCATAACTGTGATGTTTAGCCCCCACAATATTAGAATACGTAGATGTCTGGGGACTAAATATACTGTAGGAAACCGGTTTCTTTCAGGACTTCAACACCTCGGTGTTGAGGTCCGGAAAAAACGGCAAGCGTGGAGTGTGAAGTGTGGAGGTTGCAAACGGGAAGGCAGAAAGCGCTCATCAAACTTACTTTTAGACTTTGACTCCTGCTCAACTGCTGGCCACTCGATGCTCAACTTTTCTACAGCAGGAGACAGCACTTCCATAAGCTCCTCACTCTCAGGAGACTGAAGTGACGAGTCTTCAGTATCTCCTGTTTCGATACTTACAACATCCAGCTCCTCAGAACCGGATAATTGCAGTACCGGGGCCTCAGCCTGGGAAGAAGAAACCGCAGAGCTTGCTTCCAGACCCCGAACTGAGGCACTGGATCTGACAGGTGAAGACTGAGATTGGCAGAAGCGGGACCTGAACCACGGGGAGATATTCACATTTGGACATATTTTATGTTTAAAAAAACTCATCACAGTCACAGTGAGGTGAGGAGGTTTATTAAAATCAATTAAAGATGCAGTAATCGATTTCTGAGCTATGCTGTTGATATTTGAAATCATTTTGGTATATAATGAACTAAAATTGAGTTGCTCCAAGAATTTTAAACACTAGAAAATGAACAAACACAAAAATATATTAAAATCATTAGAAACCTATAAAAACATAGCTGTATCAAAAGTGGTTTCTTTTTTCAAAAGAGGTTTAAAGCAATAAATAAATAAAAGTGAGGATGAAACACATTTAAACTGATTTGAGACTATATTATTTGATGCTTTGTATTTCTCTGTAAAGGAAGTGGAAACTGTGGTTTCAGTGACTCTACATTGAGCTGAACTTAGTTTGATCAACCCAGTTAACAAACAACAGACACAATGGAGAAAGTCATTTTCTTCTTCTGTGTATTTTCTTGTTGGATTATGCAAATCACATCCAGTGGTAAATATATTCCATCTCAAACATTCATGAAATTAACATATCAACCTCAAATACAATAGATATAAACAGTCTAAAATGATGTGATTTTTAAATGTCTCTCCAGATTTGTCAGTTGGAGGATCTTCTGATGTGAGAGTTCGGATGGGAGAAAACATCACTCTGAACTGCAACATGACAGACCGATATGAAATCGACTGGTTTCACCTCAATTCTGAACAACTCAATATACTGATTTCGGCAAAGAAAGACAAAACCGGAAGAAAACTCCTGATCAAATACAATCAGAACCAAATTCGTCTGGAAATTACAGCAGACAGTTGGATCACCAGAGTCTCTTTAACTATTACTGGAGTAACAGAATCAGATTCAGGACTTTATTTCTGTGGAGTAAAGTCTGGCGCTCCAGAGATGCACTTCGACAAACGCATCAGACTGGAGATTGATGGTAATAGATTTCAGTTTTTCCCATCATATTTATGGTTAATTAAGATCCTACTTAATTTGATTAAAAAAAAAATCAGTATGTATATACAGGTCCTTCTAAAAAAATTAGCATATTGTGATAAAGTTCATTATTTTCCATAATGTAATGATAAAAATTAAACTTTCATATATTTTAGATTCATTGCACACCAACTGAAATATTTCAGGTCTTTTATTGTTTTAATACTGATGATTTTGGCATACAGCTCATGAAAACCCAAAATTCCTATCTCAAAAAATTAGCATATTTCATCCGACCCATAAAAGAAGTGTTTTTAATACAAAAAAAAAGTCAACCTTCAAATAATTATGTTCAGTTATGCACTCAATAGTCAATACTTGGTCGGGAATCCTTTTGCAGAAATGACTGCTTCAATGCGGCGTGGCATGGAGGCAATCAGCCTGTGGCACTGCTGAGGTGTTATGGAGGCCCAGGATGCTTCGATAGCGGCCTTAAGCTCATCCAGAGTGTTGGGTCTTGCGTCTCTCAACTTTCTCTTCACAATATCCCACAGATTCTCTATGGGGTTCAGGTCAGGAGAGTTGGCAGGCCAATTGAGCACAGTAATACCATGGTCAGTAAACCATTTACCAGTGGTTTTGGCACTGAGCAGGTGCCAGGTCGTGCTGAAAAATGAAATCTTCATCTCCATAAAGCTTTTCAGCAGATGGAAGCATGAAGTGCTCCAAAATCTCCTGATAGCTAGCTGCATTGACCCTGCCCTTGATAAAACACAGTGCACCAACACCAGCAGCTGACATGGCACCCCAGACCATCACTGACTGTGGGTACTTGACACTGGACTTCAGGCATTTTGGAATTTCCTTCTCCCCAGTCTTCCTCCAGACTCTGGCACCTTGATTTCCGAATGACATGCAAAACTGAGCAACAGTCCAGTGCTGCTTCTCTGTAGCCCAGGTCAGGCGCTTCTGCCGCTGTTTCTGGTTCAAAAGTGGCTTGACCTGGGGAATGCGGCACCTGTAGCCCATGTCCTGCACACGCCTGTGCACGGTGGCTCTGGATGTTTCTACTCCAGACTCAGTCCACTGCTTCCGCAGGTCCCCCAAGGTCTGGAATCGGTCCTTCTCCACAATCTTCCTCAGGGTCCGGTCACCTCTTCTCGTTGTGCAGCATTTTTGCCACACTTTTTCCTTCCCACAGTCTTCCCACTGAGGTGCCTTGATACAGCACTCTGGGAACAGCCTATTTGTTCAGAAATTTCTTTCTGTCTTACCCTCTTGCTTGAGGGTGTCAATGATGGCCTTCTGGACAGCAGTCAGGTCGGCAGTCTTACCCATGATTGTGGTTTTGAGTAATGAAACAGGCTGGGAGTTTTTAAAAGCCTCAGGAATCTTTTGCAGGTGTTTAGAGTTAATTAGTTGATTCAGATGATTAGGTTAATAGCTCGTTTAGAGACCCTTTTCATGATATGCTAATTTTTTGAGACAGGAATTTTGGGTTTTCATGAGCTGTATGCCAAAATCATCAGTATTAAAACAATAAAAGACCTGATATATTTCAGTTGGTGTGCAATGAATCTAAAATATATGAAAGTTTAATTTTTATCATTACATTATGGAAAATAATGAACTTTATCACAATATGCTAATTTTTTGAGAAGGACCTGTATACAGTATAAATTGGATATCAGATGTTTTTTTTTTTTTTTATCACAAACACACTGCCTGCTAATCAAAAGTTTGAACTGGCTGAATTATGTTTTTTTTTCTTGAATTGAAAAATGCTAAAGGCCCTGACATGTCATTATGCACCATTTATATTACACAAAGGACGACTTAAAGTTAAAAACTACCCCAGACAGCATCATAGTGTCGACCCAGATCTGGTACATATGGATTCCACACGTACAGATGTGGGCCGACACTCTACTCTCCCATACTAACAACTAAAACAGTTTTGTTTTTTGTATTTGTTTGATAAACTGATCATATTCACAGGTCCTCTGACAGAAGACGTTGTTGATATCACAGGCAACATGTTGATTGTATTCTTGGATGTTCATTTTTCATAGTGACAACTGGAGATCCAGCACTAATTCTAAGTTATGAGTTAATACTGTTTGTATGAATGTGAGTAACTCTTCTGTCTCTGTAGATGGAGAGACCCCGACAGAGCGTGTGTTGATGTTCGCTGGTGTTGGACTGGCTGCGTTTGTGTTTTTTCTGACTACAGTCATCGCAGGAGGAATCATTTACCATCGTGGACAGCAGAAAGGCTTGAAACCAGCGAAACATGGAGCTCTGATGGACCAAAGATCAGCTGAATAATCTATTTCTACTTTATTTTACAATCTAACTCAATATAGGCCTGTCCTGGATCTTCGCATTGCCAGTTATATCAGCACTGCTATTGTTGCCACAAATTAAAATAGCAAACTGTGGCTCAGACATCTTTTCCTGTTGGCCTGATTTCACTTCCATTTCAGAGAAACTGAGATGATGTGGTCAATCTAGCCAGTTTATAAACAGCAAAACAGTCATTAATGGTGTGGTTATCATTCAAGTTTGTGTGGTTTATTTGCGCTTTTTCATATATTCAGTTAAATATCAAATAACTTCTTCTGCCGCTGCCTTTAATGGAATGCTTATTAGTTCGGCATATAAACAATATTCATAGTTTAGAGTTCAAGTGTTATGATTTACATAACTGCAGTTTTTACATGTAAAGAGTGAGCTAAAAAAAGCAGCAAACATATTGAATATTATTAGGTTGTATATCTTTAGACATTATATATTTATCTATGAGCTTTAAAGCTGTTTTTAAGCGAAAATATAAACTATATAAACTATTTTATGGCACATAATTCATGATTAAATAAAAATGTCAACAGATGTCTTCAATTATAAATGTGTTACTGAGAGATCTGATCAAATAAACAGCTAAATAATAATTATGTTTTTGTGTGCATTTTCTGGCAGAAAACCTGATCATTACCAAAGCTAAACCTGTTCAAACACAACTGTATGTATTCAGTCATGTCAGATCTGCCATCGCAACCTAGAGAAGAAAGAAAGTTTCACATCAATGTCGTGCAAAGATCAATAATGGTTTCCTGACTGACTGCATTATGATGATGCAAAGAAAACCACAAAATATGCGGTTAGGGACCAGTCTGACTTGCTGACTCAAAAGGGCAAATAAACAAATAAACTAAGCAAATTAACTAAGGCTAATAGAATAAAAACATTAGTAAGACTTAGTAAACATGTTTTAAATAACTGAAAAAAGGAGAAGAGAATAAAGATGCTCCCTTAAAGGAGTCATGAACCACTTTTAAACAAAATTCTGTTATAATGTTCTCTGAGGTCCAATTATAATGTGATCAAGATTTTTATATCAACAAACATCCAGAAAATAATAGGCTATGTGGCATCGTGAGAGTGTATCATAAAGGAAAGGTATGTGCCAGCATGGGGACTACAAACCAAGATGGCCACCTGGTCCGGACTACAGCTACCAGGTTCCTCAGCGGTTGCGAGTGAAGGAGAGAAGCTGTGAATGAGCTGAGAACAGAGAGACTGGCTGGTTTTTGTTAGAGAGCATAAAGAGAAGCTGGAAGAGTGTTTTGGTTAAAAAGTTTTGAGTTGATTATTAAAAAGAAACCAGTGACTTGATCTCTGCCTGGACTCGATTTGTGAAGCAACCCACACTGGTGAAACGCTACCTCTCACGATGCCACAGCTATTTTCTATTCCAGCCGAAATCCCGCCACGTACACATGCACAGCTCACCGTTGCACTTAGAAATAGGCTATATAAACTAGTCCCTCCAGAAAAACGGGATTATGTGATCGCATGATTCAATGCATAATCAGCCGAAGTCTGCATATTTATGCGGGGACATTTTTTCAAATACGCCGCACTTTCACCGCATAAATTGCCGATTTCCGCGCAAAATACGCGGGGCTTGCATGATTTCATAATCCCCGCATTTTCGTTGCAAAAGTCACATATATCTCAGCAGAAAGTTGAAAAATGTTGCGTTTGCTTCACACGAGAGCAGCCGTTTCCCCCTGTTGCCATGGGAACGTTATGAAGTGACGTAATTACGCGACGTGAACATCTTTGAAAAGCAGTAAAACAGGAGCACACTTTATTTTTTTAAATATATTTTATTTATTAACTTTTACAGAAGTTGTAGCATATTCCTTTTGTAAAGCTACAGAACTTGTTTGACTCATCAATGTTTTGTAAGTTTGATGTGTTTATTAAGATCTGAAATAAAACAAATGAAACATGAGAAATGAAATATTCCAGCACTTTCTGTGATGTATACGCTTGCTTATCATAGGAAGTAATAAGAAATGACTCTCTACAGTAAGGTAGTAGCCTAGTGAGAACAGGGTGTTGGGGAATCACTTTTTTCTCTCTTTTTCATCAAACCGCAGTTTTTGAAAGTTCCCGCAATTTCATCGCATAAAATTGCATAAATATCCCACATATTCCATCGCTTTTTTAAAGAAAACGTGCCGCATAATCAAGAATTTTTGCCGGCAACAAAGACAAAAAAACTTGTTTTTCTGGAAGAACTGATAAATATTACACAAGCAGTAAGGTGAGCCACATGACTATTTCCAGCTTTCTCTCCCCACACACACACACACACACACACACACAAACAAATTAAATAAATAATTGATTTGATACCACACTTGCGATCTATTGTGTCTTTAAGGATCTAATGCAGTACAAATCGACTGTCTCTTTCCTTTACACACACTTATAAAGCTGATACACGTAACACACACACACACGATCATCAATACTAGGCCTAAATTAAGGTTTTTAAACAGTGGCGTGACAACATTTTATAGAGAATTGGCGGTTCATTAAAAAGATAATTAAGAATAGATAGAAAGATTTGAGGACAAAGGAAGGAAAGGGAACACATTTTTATGAAATAAATAAAGTAGGAAATATAATTGTGCAGTAAATGTGGATTTATTACCAGAAAAACAGTCGAACAAGTTCTTCTCAAATGTGTTTTAATAAAGAAACTTCTCAGCTCATAGAAGAGGTTAAGGCTGTAGAAATAAAGGAATATTACTGAACAATAATTCAAAATTGACCACAGCTTTATCAGAATATCTCAAGAAAACAAGTTTGATTAAAATAATTTAGGATAAAAGTTGATATATTTCACATATTTACAATATTTGGAGGGGACTTACATGTTTAAATAGTTGTTATATAAATAGTTGTTAAGTGTTAGCTTAAGTTTATGTTGAAATTTTATTTTTATATTTTTCATAATCTGCCTGTAAATGTTTGTATCTCCCAGTACCCATCGCTCCTATAATGTAGCTCAGCAATAAATTATCAATACGACCAAAACTTTGCTAAAAAACCTGTTGTACACAATCTACTTCATGCCTTCTGTCCTCTGATTGATAGTTCATACTTTTTTTTATCAAGTAAAGTCGTTTTTTGAGGCTCTGAAATCTAATGATTTTAACAAAGTAAATGTGTAAGATAAGCATTTGCTGGACTGAAGCAACTTGGGGTCACTTGATTATTCATATTCATACACCATTTTTAATGTTAAAAACTTTTAAATGATTTTTTACATTTGTTCATGTTCATGTGAATGTCAAATACGACATATGGCTTTTGGGGAACATTTGTGACTCTGTGTGTGGATGGATATTGTACAGTTCATCAACGTTGCTCAGAAGTCAGCAGCGAGAGATCTGAGTTTCTGCTAAATATACATTTTTACAAGGTGATCGTGAACATATAGTGGAATAAAACTCAAAATAAAGCAAGCATAGGCCTACATTAAAAATATATATATAAAACACGGTCTCTGTTCTCATTTAACATCAATTCACACTAATAAAGAGAAACTGTGAACTTAAAGGGTCATGAAACCCTAAACCAAATTTTCTGAGATTTTAACAGAGGTATGTGTGTTGAACAACATTGAAGACAATGTTAGCATCTGTTAGATTTAATAGTAGGGCGAAAATGGTTAAATTTGAGTTTTTTCCAGCTATTTTCGTCTTCCGGGTTTAAAATCTTCATCGCAGGCTGTGACGTGGCAGTGCACAGTGTAGTGCGTTGATGACTCATCGGTCTCTCATAATTATTAATGAGACTGAGTTTTTATATCCTATGAGAAGACACGGTCTCTTAATTATTCATGACACCACGTGGATCTTTCCACAGACATGTCAAACTGTGATATCGCTTAGTAAAGGAGAGAGACCATCATGGGACGCAAGTGCCGCAAACATTTTACCCGAGAGAGCTTCGAGAATTGGAGAATGGTGGACTTCGGCCTTGTCGATGACCAATGCAAGTTACGTCTTGCGAGTAATGCGGTACCAAGTCCTGAGGACTTTTCTATCCCTTCAGAGTGTGTGTCTAAAATGTAACCCTGGTCATTTTACTTGCCTTTTGTTAAATAAGCGGTCGTTATGAACATTTTAGATATTTCGATAATATATCAATTGTATGCTTAATGCGGAAGACTTGTGAATGTGTAGTGTTGACGTGCGGGCCGGGCGACACCGTGTTGTGTGTGTGTGTGTGTGTGTGTGTGTGTACGTGTAGGCAGGCGAGCCTGCGAAATGATTCGGGGTCAGAGAGAGAAGCGGTAGGATGTGTGTTTGGACGAACGACTGAAAACTCTGAGATTATTGTTCATTATTGATCGTACATTGTACAGAGGTCAAAATGATTGTACAAATACGATAATTATCGTACATCTGGCAACACTGCTGGCTGATGACAGTTCCCCCTCTCCCCTGCCGTGCCACACCCACTCCCTCCCTTCTTCTCACAGCCATCCACGCCATTTAAGTTGCATTTTTCAAAAAGATTATGAGCTAGACTTGAGCTGATAGAGGGGGGTTTCATGAGAGGGGGGTTTCATGGGTTCATCAATGTTGTACAGAAGTCTTAAATGAAATGAACAGAGGTTCGGAGTTCACAAGCAGGTAGGTGTGTGTGTGTGTGTGTGTGTGTGTGTGTGTGTGTGTGTGTGATTACACGCTCTCCATTTTTATCAAATAACACATATTTGACTCGACTGACAGAACTAGGAACAACTGACATACAAATTAAGTAAAGTTGTGTGTATAAAAGTCCAACCTTGTACTTGAAAACAATTTAAACTAAATTGTTAAAGGAGCTGTATGTAAGATTGTGGCCAAAACTGGTACTGCAATCACTTTCAAATTACTGTAGAGCGGTGTATCCCCTCCCCCTCCCCCCTGACTCGAGGTTGCCAGATAGGCTGCAGGATCCAGCAGGAAAGTAGGCTGCTACAAGGAGCTTTCAACTAGAGCAGAGCTGGCAACCCGGATGCCGCAACACTACTGACTTCGTGATTGGTAGATAGGTGGAGGGTGGAGCATCAGACCAAAACACAACATGACAACATCAACATCAGTTGAGGGCTGCAACTTCACTTTTTAAATGACAATATCGTGGTCGTACTATTGTTGTCAGTGATTTAAGTATAGGCCTTTTTCACGGAAGTTAGAGCGCACATCCGGTTCAGCGTTTGTTGTGTAAAGCGACTTCCGGTGAAATGGAGTCAGGAGCGCTAACGTTACTCTTCACAACTTCCCTGAAGAATCTACCGGCAATTACATCAGCGGATGTTTTTCGACTTGTGGAGCTTCATTCAATCGTTCCGCACTCAAAACTCAACAAAGGGTACAAGTTCTTCCATGAAAATTACATCTTTAATTACGAAGGTAAGTAACGAACACATTAGTATGCTTTTGCTAACGTGGTATTTCTATACTTACCTTTATTTACATTGTAGACTGAGGAGTAACAAGTTAAATAGATCAAAAATAGTAAGAAAATGTGTCATTAAAATAATATTAATGTGATTGTTCATTTTTTCATGCAATATTCAGTGTCGAGTGTGAGAAACAGGGAGGTTATCGTGAGGTGTAGGTGTTATAGGTCGATGAGGAAGCGTGAGGAGCCACATTCTCTGCAGGTTTGATAAGAAATGAAGGCTTGGTTTCACAGACAGAGTTTAGCCAGGATTTAGTTCAATTAGAACATTTAAGTAGTTTATATATATATATATACATAATATAATATGCATTTATACATGCATTTTAGTCTGAGACTGTGAAAAATTTATTCTGTCTTGTCTGTGAAACCGGGGGGGATCTGTTATGATAAAACTAACCCCTTACACTAGAAGTGCAGAATTTCTACACCTAACATGACCCCTACTTGCACTTATCAAAAGTGATGCAGTCCCATATTGAAACTATTAGGCTTGCAGTGTAAGGGGGAGTTTTTAATCGTTTATTTTCTTACTGCGGTTGCAATTATCAATTTTGAGGGGATTTATCCCTTAAAATCTGTTCTTTTTTCATGATGTTCTCATGAATGTTCTATAGTCTAGTATAAAACTATATTAAAATACACTGATATTGGCTTTTGTCTTTTACTTTAGATCACTTTGAATGCTGACACAGTGCCTGTCGAGTTCACTAGCTCGTCATGCTCGTGTACTGCAGGAAAAGCTTTATGCAATCATCTTGTTGCCTTGCTTTTCCAAACTGCCCACTTCAGCATGATGCAGATGCAGACAGTACCGCCAACTACTGCATGCACAGACACTCTGCAAACATGGCATAGACCAAGAAAACAGGTAACATTACAACTAGCTATACATAAGTATTGCAAATTAATGACAGTTAATTAAAAATATAATGGGGGGGGGGGTAAGGTTCAGGGAATTTCTGCAGAGACAACAGATCAGTTGGTGGTTAAAAAGCCAAGGATGTCTTCCAGAAGTGTATGCAAATCTACACTCTACAGAGCATACACAGGTAACAAAGAAACTTCATTAAATAAAATCTTATATCTTACATTACATAAGAACTAATCCACGGCCAGCTGTAAATAAACTATTTTAATGCACAACATGGAGGCAAAGAATCACCCGAGATTACATTTATTTGAATTATTGAGAGAGACTTTATTAATTAAATTTGGTGTGCACGCAGCACAATCTCCTATCTCTGTTTTAATGAAAGAAGCGCATTAATATAGAACAAGGATTAAACTGACTGGAACTAGCTGTGCATTAAACTGCACATTTTACTACACACCTCCAGCCAATCAGAATCGAGTATCCAAACAGACCATGGTATAACAGCATTTATAAAACAGTTAGTTCCAATCCTGGACTCAGTTGGTGTGACTTCATCACTGACACTGAAGAGGACATGACAGTTGAAAGAGTGTGGAGAGACAGTGTCATGATAGCTCAGATGAGAGAAAATCTGGATATTTACTACTTTTGTACTTACATAAATGAATATCTTAAGGGTGGTATCTAATAGGCCTAATTGCACTGTATAAATTGTTAATACTGTAAAAAAAAAGGTAGTCTGGAATTGTATATAATTTAAATTTATGCTGTATAAATGAATATCTTAAGGGTGGTATCTAATAGGCCTAATTGCACTGTATAAATTAATACTGTAAAAAATAAGGTAGTCTGGAATGTTGTATATAATTTTTATTTATGGTATATAAATGAATATCTTAAGGGTGGTATCTAATAGGCCTAATTGCACTGTATAAATTGTTAATACTGTAAAAAAAAAGATAGTCTGGAATTGTGTATATAATTTTTATTTAGTGTAATTCTAATGATTTCAAGATTTTGTATTTGTACAAGATGTATATTTTAACATGGAGATATGATTTTCAATAAATGTTTTATGAAACTACAATTACAATTGTTACTTTAATTGTCCAACAATGCATAGCTGATAATAATTGCCTATTACAATGTGAAAAAATATAATCTTGGGAAAAATATAATACAAGAGGTGTACATACATTTTATTACATAAGTCACTTTTTAAAGGGATAGTTCACCCAAAAATGAAAATTCTGTCAGTAATTACTCTCCCTCATGTTGTTCAACCCCGTAAGACCTTTGTTCATCTTGGGAACACTAATTAAGATATTTTTGATTACTTTTTGTGTGCAAAAACAAACAAAAATTACACTAGTGAACTGAAGAAAATTAATAGTTGAAATAAAGTCGTTATTTTTGTTTGTTTTTGCACAAAAAAAGTATTTCTCGTCGATTGATAAACTTAAGATTGAGCCACTGTAGTCACTTGGACTATTTTAACGATGTCTTTAATAACTTTTACGGGGTTGAACAATATGAGGGAGAGTAATTACTGACAGAATTTTCATTTTTGGGTGAACTAACCCTTTAAAATTAAAAGGCTATGACGGACATACCCCTTTGTGACCTTTAACATCAAGCGGCCACTGAAAATTGCTCATCAAGCAGCAGTTAGTCCACAGCTGGTTAACTGTTCCAGACAAGGTTAAAGGTACAGTGGTGTCCCAGATGTGAAACTCCTTCACTCTTCTGATGGCTCTCTCAACAAGAATTCAAAGACGAGCTATCGCTTGTGTTCTCTCTGCATTTTCTTTGCTGAACTGAGCTGCTGTTTTAAAAGGTGGTATGATGAGTTTGGCCCCCCGTTCTGCCAGCATCTTCTCAATGGTGAATCCTTTGTCAGCCATACAAGCATCACCTGGCTCCAGCAAGTCAAGAATCCCTGACTGTTTCGTCAACTCTTGATCGGAGATGGAACCTGTGTACAGGCTGGATACAAAAGTAACTGCTCCGCAAGGAGCAATACCGATCAACCCCTTGAAGGTAGTGGTGTTTTTATATGAAGAGAAAACCTCAGACTGGAGCGTGAGTGAAGATGGATTCTGGCATCTTATCTCTGTGCAGTCAATGATGACCCTCACCTCTGGACAAAACTGCCTAAATTTGTCTGGCATGGTGGAATTCACTTGCTCTCTGCTCATCCATATGGGCAATGATCCAAGGACAAGGTAAAGATAGCTAGCCCAAGTTATGATGATGCGGCTAACAGTGGAGACACTTACTTTGAAAATGTCAGCCAACACTTTCTCCTTCAATCCTGCAGCAACACGACAGCAGTACAAAAAAAATTCATCAATCAGTGGCAAGCTGCGGTGATGACTGTGAGAAGCTTCCACAGCAGTTGCCTGTTCTTTCTTCTGGGCCTTAGACCAGTAGACTAGAAAGGATGCTGAGGGCTCAATAGCCTTCCAGAATGCTTGGAAGACCTCTTCAGATGGAAACCTGGTGTAAAAACGTATGTCTTCATCTGAAGCACAGAATCTCTGAAACTGGGACAGAGAGTGGCCCATTCTCAGCTGCATGACCTCACTTTCCAGTTTTCTGACTTCAGCTTCCAAATCTTGTATTCGTGCAGCTGCTGCATCCTGTGCACCTAGATTCATACAAAAAAAATAACAGTTTAACATAGTGGCAAAACAATTATTAATTACTTACGTAAACAAATATTATTATAACTACATATTATACACAAAATTAGATTTTTTGCCCACTCAGACCCTATGTCCATATCTCAAAGTTGTTGTGCAGTGATACAACCTGTCTGATTTACAAATTCATATGTATAATTATCTGGAATTTACTATGATTCAAAACAAATGTTTATTGTAATAGTCATTTTAGATCATTTTAAGACTTTGTTTATCTTAATTTTATTACTGCTCAGTTGTGGCAGCATTATGTGGAGAAATAAAGTATGGTGATATTTTCCTGTAACAGTAATTTGTGTCAAAATGAACTAAAATGATATGTCTTGAAAGTGAAGGAACATAAATGTACTAAAGGCTTCAATAACAGTTTTAATAAAAAAAAGAACGGGAAAGTTGCTTCATAATTTGTTTTCAGAAATGCATAACTTAAACATACCTGGAAGAGGAGTGAATGCATAGTCATGATCTGCTCCAGCTGTTACCTCACTATCGATTTCGTCGTCTTGGGTGTCGTCAGAGGAAGGAATAGGAAAGGTTTCTATGGTTTGAACTCGAATTCTTTTGTAAACCGACTCTCGTGAAGTTTCTCCCCAGTTGTTCCACATAAATCGGGACGAGACAGCCCCTTTTCTGAGGCGCTTACGACCAGTAGCGGCAGTGTAATTAGCGTCGGTAAAGTGCCGGCTACAAACAAATGTGCTGCCTCTAAGGATCTTAAACATTGGGCCTTCTACGCGTCGAATAGCATGCATCCACTTCTTTGTCTGACAGTCGTCGCTTGGAAAAGCATGGAAACTCAAATATGGTTGTCGCTGCTTATTAGTTGTGCAATGAGGGACGCTACAGTGACACCTCGATGTTGCTTCAGCCATTGTTGTTTCGACCGGAAGTCGCTTTACACAACAAACGCTGAACCGGATGTGTGCTCTAACTTCCGTGAAAAAGGCCTATTTGAAATGAACATGATTTATTAATGTCTAGAGACACATAAGGGTCATTTTATGATTAATTGAAATACATTTCTTACATACAGCTCCTTTAAGACTCAGAAATAATTGATGCGACTTACCAGCAGCGAGAGAGATGAGACTCTGCTGTTGATGATGACGTCGCTAAGCTCCGCCCCGCAATATCACGCACGAAAATGCGAGTGAAATTTATGCGTGAATTTAACAGCATTATTTAAACTCTGTAACATATTTGTTTGTCTCACTCTCTCTTAATTATCATTGATGTATCATTTATTATATATGAGCCATAAAAGCCTGATCATACGTTCAGTTTCGGTTTTGCTCAATATACACTACGGATGGATAAATGAAGCCTTTTAAATTTTAAGCTTTGCAAATGTAGCGAAAA
The DNA here is from genome assembly GCA_029959095.1 of Rhinichthys osculus. NCBI lineage: Eukaryota > Metazoa > Chordata > Actinopteri > Cypriniformes > Leuciscidae > Rhinichthys > Rhinichthys osculus. The sequence continues at coordinate 40,088,572 of JARWKJ010000015.1, read as the reverse complement.
CTCGGTCAAAACATGAATAAAACACCTTTTACCAACCAATTATATATGTTTTATTGAAAGTAAAATCTATTAAATACATTTGACAAATCATCTAATACCATTAAATATGAAGATTCTGTACAATATGTGTTATTTTATTCAACTTTAGGGCTTGTTTAATGAAGAGATTGGTTAATCGGACCAATAAAATATTGTTAACTCAGAAGCTTCGTTTTCATACAAATGTGTCATTAAAATAAAAATTGAAACTGATAAACTAGTCTTTGTATTTGACGTAGCCTATGATTGATTTTTGATGTAAGAATTTAGATTTAACTGTTTCTGTTATGGATTCAAGTGTTTTTTAATGACTTTTTATTCCCCTATTGTTTTTGTTTTTTTAAAGGGAAAAAAGACAACTGGTTCAGAGCCTCCTATAGTGTAGAGGACAGGATCAGTCACGTCACGTTACACTCGCCTCCAGTTTCAGGAAAGTTAACTTACTTTCAGTTTCGTTTTATCCTCTCAGTCTCACCACTCGCTAAATGCAGTAATTTATGAAGTTTTGACGCCTGATCAAAAGACTCATGTCGAAGTTTCACAGTGTAAGTGTTCATGTTTTTAAATTTATATCCAGTCTATGTGTTTTTGTGTGATTAAACCAATAGTTGTGTTTCTGTTAGTGGAAAGCTAATCCTGCTAATGCTAAAGAAATAACAAATCGACCTATCCAACTGTGATTATGATGATGATTATGATGTTGACCTTGATTAGGATGATGGTTTTTATTATTGGGGTTATTAGGCTAATATTATTAGATTATGGACACACTTCTAAAGCCTGTTGTTTCTTTGAGTTTGACCGATAATCGATCATTTTCAGTATTAGGCTACATGATTCAGATTATAGTTTGATGTTTCTTATTGGACATTTATCATAAGATGCACATGTTAAATGTTCAGACTAAATTATAGACAATCTTTAGTTATATTTTACCGCTCGGGAAAGGTTTTTATCAAAGCCACTTGGATGACAAGCATGCAACCTTTAGCCAAAAAAGCTAACGGCTAATGCTAACGCTGCTCCGCAGGGAAGGAGAGCAGAGGCCGGTTTTTATGAATGGATGTCAATGGAGATGAAGCTTCAATACACTGAATAAACCGCTTTTGTGAGGAAACACCTTATCATTTAAGTAATCGACTGCCTGTCCACTAATCTTCAACATGTTTAATGCTACACAATACTTTTGTTGGGAACTATATGTAGATTGTACTATGTTAAATAGGTTTTATAAGAGAAGGCAGAAAAGGGAATGTTGCGACAGATAGGCTACAGTAGGACTCATTTATGGCATTACCATAGTATTTATAGTAGGCCTAATATTGATATTTTAGCCTATATTGTCTAAAAATACTAATGTTTTCTTTCTTTGGCTTTCAGGTTTTACCATAGACCGTAAATAAAGGACGCCCCTTCACTCTCTTCCATTGGTGAAAAGTGAAGTCGCCAAATATTTAATATGGCGCTGACATCTTGCACTGATTTGGGACCTGCTTCTGCGCAGTAGTGAACGTGAAGTGGAGCCGCGATATCAAGATCCCGCCCTCACTCCCGCAGAAATGGTTAGTACAAGGTTTACTGTGTGAAATAAACAGTTATGGACAAGTAGAAATCAAAGTTGAAGCTCCAATCTCCTTCTGAAAAAAAGAAAGTCTGTCGGTGCCTCAGTGACTACTTCGTTTACAGAAGCTGTCAATAGGCTTGTTTGAGATGTGTCTCGCCTCGCCTGTCGAGAATAGGCGTCTGCAGTGAAAAAAGATCTCTCTTCTTGTAGTGGATCAGACACCTGTGAGATCAATGACGGATGCGCTGTGTTGCTAATAAACTGGATGTAATTTAAGTTCTGTTGCTTTTATAAATATAATAAACAAAACACCAAAAGTACTGTTATTTATTTCCATTTAAAAGTCATGTTTATCAATCATTTTTACTTTAATTACAGACATGTTTTTATATATTTTTTTTTGTGAGTGTAACAATCAAATAACCCATATAGAGATCGCACTGTCAGAGAGTTTGGGAATATTCACACATAATTTATACACATATAAAAACATGATATCAGAGTCGATCAGGACGATCGAGGCACTTTGGCTTCCCTTTTCAGCACTTGTGTGGCACTCTTGGGTTTTTACCTTTTTTACAGTCTATTGGTGCGTCCCAATTCGCCTACTTATACTACGCCCTAAAAGTATGTCTTTTTGTGGATAAAAAGTACATACTTTTAAAGTGTGTAGCAAAAGAGTAGGCAGGCTTTGGGACACACTACTTCGTCATCTTTAACGGACAGATCTGTCGCTTAGTAACCAAGGGGGTAATCCATCGACCGGAAGTTGAAGCCGGCCGGGTGCCGCCATGTTGTAGCAGAACTTCACTTGCGTTAGCATTTCCATTGACTCCCATTCATTTTGGCGTCACTTTGACAGCGAATAACTTTACATCTGAGGCGTTTAAAGACTCCATTTGTCCATTATTTATTTCTAAAGAAACACGACAATGTATAAAGGGCTCCATTACCTTCTATGTTACATTATGGCCCCGTAGAAACAGATATTGTAAAAATAGGCTAACGATTGCATCATAACCACTCGACTCTCTGTCACGCTGTACAGAAATGACCGTACAGACAGGAGGAGAAGCTCACAGGCAATCGGGGGGACGTCCCGTCAAGGGAGAAGCCCATAGATAATGAGTCCATAAAAGCAACGGGATACTTACTCCTGCTCACTCACACCAAAGAACTCTTTGCTCAAGTTCCTCGTCTCTGCAAGATTAACGTTGGCAATTTTCACGCACAGCTACTAGAAGAGTAACGTCTGTCAGACAGGTTGCTCACGTCATCAAGCTTAGTTTGAGTCGGTTTGAGTCTGCGCGTCAGGAACGGAAGTGCTCAAAAATCGCTAAAAATGGGCTTCAACTGTCTCAACTGAGTTCCAATGAGATGACTCTGTCCACTTCTTATGTACTGTCTATGTTAGTAACGAGCTGTCACCGTAAACTGACCTGTCAATCATTTTGTCACAGTTAAAATCCTCCATTCAATCTAATTTAATTTCCTACCGTTTCGGAGAGAAATGTTGTCGCACGTTCACCTGCCAGTCGTGGGTCTTTCATGCGGAGACTGTGTTTGCAATTTGAATATAATGATGCATTTAAAAGTTAATGGCTATAAACGTATCTTTACAAAAGTTCACAATGCTGCTGCAGATGAAATATAATGTGGACAACGTTGAATAAATACATTTTAAATAAAACATGAAGTGTTGTGTCAACTGCTGTGTGCCTAATGATAATAATATAACACTTTTTAATGAATGATGGTACAAAAATACATATAATTTTAATTAATTAAATATGTATTCAATTACAACTAAGTTTTTAGTGTAATCTTAAATGTAGTTTTTTGCGCCCTGCAGTGACTAGTACTTTGCAGGTAATAGACATTTTCGTGCTTTTTTTCCACAGTAAAGCACCTTCCACAAACAATGAAGTCCTACTGTACCTTTACTAGCGATATAACACCAAATATAGAACAGTTATTCACCACAACAACGCGCTAATAATCCTGTTGGCGCAGCCATTTTCGTGAATTATAACCATTTTAGTAAACTATACGGAGGAAAAACACAGAGACATCACTCTGTATTCTGTTGGACCGGAACCCCATTTTATTAGCATATATCCATTAATGGATAGCAGGTCACATACACGTGACATGAGCAGCATGAGGGCACACATTACACATTTTAACAAATCCACATGAAACTGATTTAACGTAAACTAACTGACTGTCATAAAACTTTGAACTGTGGGCACTGACATTCAAAATGTTAATACAGTATGTGGCACTGCTAATATTGTTGGGTCCATATTACCATATATATATATATATATATATATATTTTTTTTTTACTAAAATAAGAATATTTCATGATGACATTGATTATGGAGAATAGAGAGCAACAATACATGTATTTTTTCAGTATTGATACCTGTGTAAAATCGTTTACACAAAAAGTGTTAAATGACACCAAACATGAGTAGTTACATTTTTGTACACACATAACATTGCATAAGGTTTCAGTGTATTTCAGGTGAGGAGGAGGGGGATGCAGGGGAGATAGTGTGTGTGAAGTGTGAATTGCACTGTGTGCTGCGTCTCCAAAGTTCCTGTTACATATGCAAGAGGGAGTTACATATTCAAGAGATAGTTCAAGTGTTAATTCCCAAGAGGGCCTTTGTCACATTGAGGGGTCGACCAGACAAACTGGCACCATCCTTACAACGCTTTGTAAATCACAGGCACAAAAACCCTCAGCACAACTTCATCTACTGATCTTGGATTGTTTTTTCTTGTGAGTGACCATCCCTAAACCCAAAGAGCACCGAGATAATGAAGTTACACCCATGCAGCACTTGTTGCATTCCTTGTATTTGTCTTCAAATAAGTGTCAACATGAGGATTTCCCTTATTAATCGTCTTTAGGAAGTTTTTTTCTTCTTGCTGCTGTTGCTTTTAACTGACTATGCGATTTTAAGATGTTTAAAAAAAAAAAATTTTTAACATGTGTTAACCGCTTTTGATAATATTTTGACAGTAATATTATGTTGTTTTTTAATTATGTATTTTATTATGGAATCTAATTTTGAAGAATTAGAATGTTAGCCAACAGAGTCGATTCCTCGATAGCACTAGAGAGTCGGGACTCACGCACAGGAATTGACTCTCGGTGTCGACTCTTGCTGTATCGTTCACTTGTTTACTTAATCTTTTATCCTATAGTGTGTGGCAGTTGAGTGCTCTTGCCATACGAGGATTAAGTGAACGAAATGAAGCGAGGAATTCGGACAATGACATCGCGCCAGAGAAATGTTGTCACATACATTCATACATGCAGCTTACTTTAGAAATTAGATAACAGTCATAGTGACTAAATTGGGCTAATTTAAACAGTCACGGTGAAAGTGTTGTTCAGGGGGATTTTGGCTTTGTGTCGGGAAAAAAATTAATTATTTAACAACTGCAATCGTGTCTTATTTCTGACCCGGGTTTGATGTAAAGAGGAGTCCATCGACGCCCACAGTGGGATTCTGGAGTCAGAGTCGACTCTAAAAAACCTGGAAGCGAACACGATCTGCAGGCGATCTCTGATTCTCCCACTCGATTTCAGCTAATCAGGTAAAGAGGTTAAAATACGCCGAAAACAGCCCAACATTGGGAAAAGCGAATCACAATATCACATGGAAGTGATTCAAAATGAAAGTGAGAATATTAAAGTTTGATTAATATTTAAGATTGTGTCACGGGGTGAAGAATCACTCAACAAGGCAGGCTTTGTGAAAAGGCCCCGGAGGGTGGATTTATTTACAATCAAACAAAGGCTGGTGAAAGAAGGTAAGCCGGTGCGTGGTGGCTGGTGCTTTAAGTGCTCTTCAGTGTTCAATCCAAACGAAAGTGGGTGTCCAAAACGTGTTCCAAAACAATGGGCTGTCGGTCACTCGCTGCTTTCTGGGGAGAACAGAGAGAAAGGTTAGACCAGCGCTTTCATTCAGTTCGAGACTAGCGTCTGTCTGTTTGCTAAGCATGTGCTGCTTATGTGGCTGTGGGCTGATTGGGAGCAGCTGTGACCGATCAGGCGGCGATGAGGACGTGCAGGTGTTTTGTGTTGGTTGCCAGGGCGACGCTGCTTTCTCTGAGGACGCTCGTCACATTCCCCCCCCCCCTAAGCGTCGTTCTGGTCCTGTGAACGAATGGAGATAGCAGGGGTGAAGTAAGGGGAGGGTGGGGAATGACCCCTGACAGACCTGCATAAGCTGTCCAGATCCGTGAGAGGCCATCGGCGTTCGCGGCCCCGGCCCGATGTCGTACCTCAAAGTGGAAGTCCTGTAGCGCTAGGAACCAGCGAGTCACCCTGGCGTTGGTATCCTTGGCGCGGGCCATCCATTGTAGGGGTGCGTGGTCTGTGACCAGGGTGAACTTGCGGCCTAGGAGGTAGTACCGGAACTCCACGACTGCCCACTTGATAGCCAGGGCTTCCTTCTCCACGGCGGCGTACTTCCTCTCGGCCGGGGACAGCTTCCTGCTGATGTAAATGATCGGCTGCTCCTCACCTCCCTGAATTTGGGACAGGACGGCTCCCAGTCCTGTGTCGGAGGCATCCGTCTGCAACAGAAAGGGGCAGCTGAAGTCGGGAGCACGGAGTACGGGTGAGGACGTAAGCGCTGCTTTGACCTGGGTGAAGGCCTCCTCGACCGATGGGGATACTTTCTCCGGCTGCCCCTTTCTGGTCAGGTCTGTCAGGGGGGCGGCTAAAGAGGAGAAGTTGGGGATAAAACATCAGTAATAACCCGCCAACCCCAAGAAGGCTCGTACCTGGGTCTTCGTCCGGGGTCTCGTGGCGGAGTGGATGGCCTCTACTTTCTTTTCCTGCGGCCGTATGAGGCCTCGTCCGACTTGGAAGCCCAGGTACTTGGCCTCGGAGAGGGCTAGGTGGCATTTGCGGGGATTGGCGGTGAGTCCAGCCCGCCGGAGCTCTGAGAGCACCCTCCGCAGACGATCCAAATGTTCCTCCCATGCCTCGGAGTGGATCACCACATCATCTATGTAGGCGGCTGCGTATGCCTGGTGGGGCCGCAGGAGGATGTCCATCATTCTCTGGAACGTCGCAGGGGCCCCGTGCAGGCCAAAGGGTAGAGTCCGGTACTGCCAGTGACCACTGGGAGTCGAGAAGGCAGTCTTCGGCTTAGCAGCTTCAGAGAGTGGCACCTGCCAATAGCCCTTGGTGAGGTCTAGGGTGCTGATGTACCGGGCCCTTCCGAGGCGGTCCAGCAGTTCGTCGACCCGAGGCATAGGGTACCCGTCGAATTCGGAGACTTCGTTCAGGCGGCGGAAGTCGTTACAAAAGCGGAGGGTGCCATCCGGCTTTGGGACCATCACAATGGGGCTGGACCACGGACTTCGGGATGGTTCAATTACCCCCAACTTCAGCATTTGTTGGATCTCTTCCTCAATAGCCTGCCGACGAGCTTCCGGAATACGGTAGGGCCTTTGCCTGACGATGACTCCTGGGGGTGTCTTGATGTCGTGCTGGATCACGCTGGTCTGCCCGGGCTGAGAAGAGAACACATCCTGGAACTGACTGACCAGGTGCTGCAGCTCCACCTTCTGGGCAGCCGAGAGATGAGGGTTGACGTCAACAACCACGGGATCGGTGAGACTCAAGGCAGCTATCTGGTCCCGCGTCCCCACCCACTTCTTCAGGAGGTTGACATGGTAGAGTTGCTCCGCCTGCCGTCGACCAGGTTGCCTCAGCCGGTACGTGACTGGTCCAATCCTTTCCACCACCGTATATTGCCCTTTCCAGCAGGCCAGGAACTTGCAGGCGGAGCGGGGGACCAGGACCATGACGCGGTCTCCGGGCTGGAATTCCCATGGTTGGGCTGCCCTGTCGTAGTGGCGTTGCTGCGCTTGCTGGGCCTTGCTGAGGTGTTCCCGGACCAATGGCATCACTCGATCGATCCGTTCTCTCATCTGTCGAACATGTTCGATGATAGTGCGATGAGGGGCAGGCTGCTGCTCCCAAGCTTCCCTGGCGACGTCCAGGAGCCCACGTGGTTGACGGCCGAACAGGAGCTCAAAGGGGGTGAAGCCAGTTGAGGCCTGGGGAACTTCGCGGATCCCAAAGAGCACGTAGGGGATCATGAGGTCCCAATCCCGCTTATCCTCCGCCGTCACTCGTCTAAGCATCTGCTTGAGGGTCTGGTTGAATCTCTCCACAAGTCCGTCCGTCTGAGGGTGGTAGACTGTGGTCCTCAACTGCTTCACCCGTAGCAGCCTGCAGAGATCCGCCATCAGCCGGGACATGAACGGGGTCCCCTGGTCAGTCAGGATCTCCGAGGGGAGGCCGACCCGGCTGGCCATCAGAAACAGCTCCTGGGCGATGGACTTCGCGGTGGCCTTACGCAGGGGGACTGCTTCTGGGTAAAGGGTGGCATAGTCGACGATTACCAGGATGTGTTCGTGTCCCCGGGCAGACTTTGGCAACGGCCCCTGTGACGGTTCAATGAGTGTTTGTGCAGTGAGTGCTCGTGTGTTTTGTCCCTGAGTTATAGGCTGATTGCCGGGAGGCGTGGCTTTACACCTGAACCAGATTATGGTGTTTTAAAAGACACTGGGTCAAACAGAGACGGGAGTTCGATGGCTCGCGGGTGATGTTGCAGCTCTGGGAACTTCCAGAGAGCTCACAGGACATATGGGTCACGGGAGAGCACAATCGCTTTGGAGAGCTGATGTGATGTACTTCCCCTGCTGACGATCTTCTGATTTGGACTTTTTGATTATGTTTTGGTTATGTTTGGTTGAACTGACATCTCTTGAGCTTTTCCACGTACAAATACATGCTGACACACTAACTAACATTTATACTGATCCCTTGACACCACATGTTAATTACTTTATGTAAATAAATCTATGGTTTATGCAGCGATTGTGTGGCGTTTGCGATCTTTTGTTGCGATCTTTAAGAAGAATCGTAACAAATGGGGGCTCGTCCAAAAGAGTAATTTGATAACAAATGAGAGTTCGTTCGATTATGAATGATCGCTCGGTTGAATGATAATTTGGAAAAGTTAATCCTTGATTATTCGTATTATTTTTTGAGATAGATATATATTTGTTTTGTGAGTTAAAGGTAGTCGTCATTTGAAGGTAAGTGCATTTTTATTGGGGTACAGATGAAACCTCATTCATTTTTCCCCTAGTAGGTATTAGCAACGCTTTGCGTTGATTTGTTATTTTGCCTTTTTTATTTTTGTGCAGGCTTTTGGGTGAAGCACACCGCCGTGGCTACGGGTTGGGCTGTACTGCTCAGTTCGGAACCATCGGTATCTGGTGTTTAATGTTGCTTTGCTCTTGAAAGCTGCATGAAGATTAGGCATAAATGCAGTTTAGTGGGTTGATAGGCAGGGTAGTAGGGGAGACGGTGAATGAGTGTTGTATTTGTGCCTTATTGGAATTGTAGATGCACTTACTTTAAGTTGAGAGTGTAGGTTAAATCTACGAGTTTAAGAGTTAAAATGACATCCGTTGAAGAATTTGTTAAAGCTCCGTCAGAGGACGTGTTAAATTCGTTCGTGAAGCAACAATTGTGGGAACTTGTAGAGCATTTTAAAATTGGTGATGTGGATAAAAAGATAAAGAAGAACGAACTTCGTTCTATTGTGAGAGATTGTTTAATCAAAAATAATCTTCTGATTATTCCCGCAAAGAAAAAACATGATATTGAAAAGAAAACTCCGTTAGATATATTTTCAGGGTTGTCTTTCGAACAGAAGAAAGAGATTTTGCAAATGCAACAGACTCATGATAGAGATTTGGCCTTGGAAACTAAACGGTATGAGTTGGAGATGGAAAAATTAAGAACAGATAATTTACTCAAACAACGTGAAATTGAATTGGCACAGAAGAGAATAGAGCTTGAACAATCAGAACGGGAGTTTGAGCTGCAGGCGGAACGTTTGCAATAAATAAAGGATGGTCTATTACCATCAGAGGGTGGTGAAAGGTTACATTTGTCTGGCAGTTTTGACTTTGCTGGTAATTTAAGACTGCTCCCTAAATTTAACGAACATGACCCTGATGTTTTTTTCTCTTTATTTGAGACTGTAGCGGAAGAAGGCAAATGGCCAAGTGCAGTCCGAGTTATTATGCTTCAAACTGTCATTACAGGCAAAGCACAGGAGGCATACGCAGCGCTTACGAGGGAGGACAGAAGGAACTATGATAAGGTAAAAGTGACTATTCTAAAAGCGTATGAGTTAGTTCCTGAGGCATACCGCCAGCGTTTTAGAGGTTGGAGAAAAGGTGAACGGCAAACACATTCTGAGGTGGTAAGAGAACTTGTTTCACATTTTGATCGTTGGTGCAGTGCTTCCGATGTTGATAATTTCGAGAAGTTGCGTAACTTGGTTATTTTAGAACAATTTAAGAACATTGTTCCTGACTATATTGCTACATATATAAACGAAAATAAGCCAAATGACGTGAGTGAAGCTGCAGTCTTGGCAGATGATTACATATTGACACATAAGAACGTGTACCAAGAGGGTCGACCAGGGCGTCAGTATGGTAACTTTAGTGAAAATAGAACGGCATCAAAGAGATTTGAACAATCTTATATTTCAAATTTTGAGAAGAGAAATCGTGGGAGGAGTGACCGAGACTTGGTATGCAATTATTGTTTCAATGTTGGTCATTGGAAAAATAAGTGTCCTATTTTGGCCTCAAAGTTGAAATTTAGTCCAAAGAGTAAGACGAATGCAAATGTTAGTCCTGTATTGCTGACGGAGACTACAGGAATTAATGATTTTGCGAGTGGTGCTTCTATGGGAGTAGGGAACGCAGTGTCTGAGTCAAAGAGTGATGGTACAAAACAGTTTGCACCATTCATCACGGAGGGGTTTGTTTCTTTGATTAATTCAGATAAAAAAGTTCCAGTTAAGATTTTGAGAGATACCGGAGCTTCAGAATCCTTTATTCTTGAATCGGTCCTGCCTTTTTCTGATGTATCTAGTGAAGGGAGGAACGTTTTAATCAGGGGAATTGGATAACAGACTCTTTCTGTCCCTTTGCACAGGATGAACTTGACTTCAGAGTTGGTCTGTGGAGAAGTAACCTTGGGAGTCCGTCCATCCTTGCCAGTGGATGGTGTCATGGTAATATTGGGGAATAATTTAGCTGGAGATAGGGTATGGCGAGAGGTAATTCCACCACCTGTGGTAGTGCCCACTCCGTTGATGGTAGAGTCTGATGTGCTTAAGCAAGAATTCCCTGAGGTATTTGTAACGTGTGCAGTAACTCGTTCGAGGAGTCATGAGGCATCTTGTGAAGAGAAAGAATTGTTTAATTGTGTTGTGCCAGGTTTGTCTACTCTTTTTCCTATTACTCATAGGGAGCTGATGACTGCACAACAGAACGATCCTGGGTTACAACAACTGTTTGAGAATGTTATTCCATCGCAGGAGGTAAGAAGTGCTGCCAGTGGATATTTTATCCAAGATGAGCTACTCTTGAGGAAATTTATTCCCTGTGCGAAGGGTTTGATTGAGGAATCTGTAATTCAAGTAGTGGTGCCAAAGCAAATTCGAGAGGTGGTAATGCGAGTTTCACATGGTGAAGTTGCTGGTCATTTCGGAGTAAATAAAACGTACAACAGAGTTTTGAGACAGTTTTATTGGCCGGGTCTGAAAAAAGATATTTCGGCCTTTATTAAAACATGTCATACCTGTCAGTTAACAGGGAAACCGAATCAGTCTTTGAGACCGGTGCCTTTGTGTCCTATTGTGGTCACAAGTAAACCCTTTGAGCACCTAATAATTGACTGCGTGGGTCCATTACCTAAATCTAAATCAGGTAATGTATATTTGCTGACTGTGATGTGCCAAACAACTCGATACCCGGCAGCGTATCCAATTAGAAGAATTACAACTAATGCAGTTGTGAAAGCGTTAACCCAATTCATCTCTATTTTTGGGATACCGAAGATTATTCAGAGCGATAAAGGGTCTAATTTTACTTCACGTATGTTTGCTGAGATTTTGAGAGTGATTAAGGTCAAGCACAATCAATCAAGCCCATATCACGCCCAAAGTCAAGGTGCGCTGGAACGGTTTCACCAAACATTGAAATCGTTACTACGTGCTTACTGTGTGGAGTTGAATCGTGACTGGGAGGAGGGTTTACCCTGGTTATTACTTGCAGCTAGAGAGGTACAACAGGAGAGTTTGGGTTTTAGCCCGAATGATCTTGTATTTGGTCACAGTGTACGGGGTCCTCTTTCTGTTTGGAGGGAAGGATTGGTTGAAAAGGATCCTCCTCAGAATTTGTTGGAATATGTAGATGGTTTCCGTAGACGCTTATTTTTAGCTGGAATGAGTGCTCAGAAAAATCTTGTCGGAGCACAAGATAAGATGAAGAAACACTTTGACAAACATATCGAATGCCGTGTTTTTATGCCGGGGGATCAGGTGTTGGTTTTGTTACCTTCATCTGGATCTCCGTTTTGCGCGCGATTTACTGGTCCGTATACTGTTCTTAAAAAAATGACTGACCAAAATTATCAAATTGCAACCCCAAATCGGCGTAAGGCTAAACAGTGTTTTCACGTAAATTTACTTAAGCCTTATCATTCTCGTAAATCTGACACTCAACTGGTTAAGCCAGCTGTTACTGTTGCTGCTGTCCCTCTGGATACTTCTCAACCTTTTTCTGTAGAGGGAGGGGAGGATGTGATTGTACCTGGAGACTGTGTTTTGCTTCCAAGGTTAAAGAATTCAGAGACCCTTCAGAGTCTAGATGCATTGTTGGCACATTTGTCAGAGTTAAAAAAAATCAGAATTGATAGAGTTGTTGTTTGATTTTCCTACTTTGTTTGCAGATGTGCCCACCCGTACGCATTTGATCCAGCATGATGTGGATGTGGGAGACGCGAGACCTATCCGTCAGCGTTTTTATAGGGTTCCTATCAACAAGCGGAATGTGTTGGAGTCAGAGGTTCAGTATATGCTTGATAATGAGATTGCTGTTCCTTCATGCTCCAGTTGGGCTTCACCATGCTTGTTGGTAAAAAAGCCAGATTCTACTTATAGATTTTGCACTGATTATCGCAAATTAAACGCTATTACTAAACCTGACGCTTTTCCACTTCCTCGAATGGAGGATTGTGTGGATCAGGTGGGGTCTGCGAAGTTCGTAAGCAAATTAGACCTTCTAAAGGGATATTGGCAAGTGCCTTTAACTCCCAGAGCTCAAGAGATAACTTCATTCATTACACCATCAGGGTTATATTCTTACTCTGTTATGAGTTTCGGTTTGAGAAATGCACCCGCAACCTTCCAGAGATTGATGAATAAAGTGGTCTTCGGCCTGGAGGGTTGTGCGGTATATTTGGATGATGTTATTGTGTTCAGTGATACATGGGAACAACATTTGGTACATCTCCGTGCGCTTCTGCTGCGTTTAGCTGAGTCATGTCTGACAGTTAACTTGGCAAAATGTGAGTTTGCAAAGGGTACTGTCAGATATTTGGGAAAAGAAGTTGGACAGGGTGAGGTGCGTCCTGTTCAAGCTAAAGTGGCGGCTATTCAACAATTTCCTCCTCCATCAACAAAGAAGGAGTTGATGCGTTTTTTAGGGATGGTTGGGTATTACCGGGGTTTTTGCCAAAATTTTTCAACTGTTGTTTCTCCGTTAACTGATCTCCTTAAGGGTGCTGTCAATTTTGTTTGGAGTACAAATTGTCAGAAGGCGTTTGAACATGTTAAAATGTTGTTAACTGTTGCTCCTGTTTTAGCTGCCCCTAGGCTGGATAAGCCATTTAAGATACAAGTAGATGCAAGCCAGATTGGTGCTGGAGCCGTCCTATTACAGACTGGTGAGAGTGGACTTGACCATCCTGTGAGGTTTTTTTCTCGTAAGTTTAATACTTACCAAAGGAACTATTCTGTAATAGAGAAGGAGGCATTATCCTTAATTTGGGCTCTTCAGCATTTTGATGTGTACGTGGGGGGCGGATTACCTGTGGAGGTTTTTTCTGATCATAACCCTTTAACGTTTTTACACTCTTTACAGTCTCCGAGTCAACGGTTAATGCGCTGGATTTTTTTTTTGCAGCCTTACAGTTTAACTGTAAAACACATCAAGGGAACTGATAACGTAGTGGCAGATGCGTTATCTCGTGTTCCTGAGTAGATTGAATGGTGTACTGTAGGTGTTTTAACAGTTGTTACTATTTTTCTGTGCGCTCTGTTTGTTGCCTTAATATGCTTTCAGGATCCAGATTGCTGGAAATAAATTGAGTAATCTAGGAGATTAGAGGTGACTGTGGGAAAACACTGGTAACACTGGAATCGGACTTCATAAAGAATGTTTTGAAAGGAAAGTATGATTTGTTTATTTTATTTTTCAGATTTTTTTTTGAGAAGTTCTGAGGATCCTCATAAGATATCGGATCTTTTTAAAGGGGGGTGTGTGACGGTTCAATGAGTGTTTGTGCAGTGAGTGCTCGTGTGTTTTGTCCCTGAGTTATAGGCTGATTGCCGGGAGGCGTGGCTTTACACCTGAACCAGATTATGGTGTTTTAAAAGACACTGGGTCAAACAGAGACGGGAGTTCGATGGCTCGCGGGTGATGTTGCAGCTCTGGGAACTTCCAGAGAGCTCACAGGACATATGGGTCACGGGAGAGCACAATCGCTTTGGAGAGCTGATGTGATGTACTTCCCCTGCTGACGATCTTCTGATTTGGACTTTTTGATTATGTTTTGGTTATGTTTGGTTGAACTGACATCTCTTGAGCTTTTCCACGTACAAATACATGCTGACACACTAACTAACATTTATACTGATCCCTTGACACCACATGTTAATTACTTTATGTAAATAAATCTATGGTTTATGCAGCGATTGTGTGGCGTTTGCGATCTTTTGTTGCGATCTTTAAGAAGAATCGTAACACCCCACTATGTCCATTCCAATCCGCTCGAAGGGCACTTCGATGATCGGCAACGGGATGAGCGGGCTGGGGGGTGGGGTCCTGGGCGACGTGACCTGGCAGGCCGGGCAGGCTTGGCAGAACCGCTTCACTTCGGCCTCTAGGCCCGGCCAGAGGAAGCGGTCACGGATGCGCTGAGTGGTGTTGGCTGCCCCGAGGTGACCTGCCATGGGATGGGAATGTGCCAGCTCCAGGATGGTTTCGGTCTTAGCTCGGGGTGCAACCAGCAATTTCTTCTCCTCCCCCCTCCGCTGAGCGACACAGTACAACAGACCATTCTCAACGACAAAATGCGGGAGAGGATGGGGCCGTGGGAGGACGTCTTTTCCATCAACGACTCGCACCTGAGCCCAACAATGCTTGAGCCGATCGTCCTCCCGCTGTTCCTTAGCAAAGGAGCCCCCTCCAGCAGCCTGTTGATATACATCATAAAACAGATTAGTCATCTGGGAGGGGGACTCACCATCTCTCCCGCTGTCGGAGGCGAGCAGGGCCGGTCGGCGGCGGGGTCCACGAGGCCGTCTCCGTCTTTGACGGTTCCCCTTTGGGCTGGCAGGCTGAGTAGCGGCGGTGAGCAGTCTGTCGAAGCCGGGCCAATCCCTCCCAAGCAGTACGGCTACCGGCAGGTCCTTCACCAGGCCAGCCTCCACCGGCCAGGTGCCTTGGGGTGACGAGATAGTGATTCTACGGGACGGTACTTGGCGAGTGTCTCCGTGCACGCAGGTAATCGGCAGGAAGTTCTTCTGGCCGCTTCGGGGGGCGCACAACCGCGACTGGATTAGGGTGACCGCACTGCCTGAGTCCAGCAGGGCCCGGAAACGTTTCCCTTCCACCATCACATCTGCTTCGGGGGCTCCCGATGGTACATGCTGGTGGACGATGCAACCTGCCAACCACGCTCGCGGGGGTGACGGTGGTTCAGCGCTGGGCATGGGCTCATCTCGCGGTGGGGGAACCGTCGGCCTGCTGACTGGTCGTGGGGTCCCTTCGAGTGGGCGTCGCTCCTGGACAACCCTCCGGGGAAACGGCGGCGCTCGGTCCCCAGCCTCGCGGTGATGGATGGCATCCGCCAGTTCGATCGCCTCCACGAGTTCCAGGGTGTTGGTAGGATTCCTCATCCCAACCGCTTGTCGATGTGCGCGGGGTAGAGCGCGGAGGAGGCGATCGACCACCACTCGTTCCGCTACCTGAGCCGCGGTGGGGTTCACTTCCAAGAGCCAGTGATGAGCAATGCGGCTGAGCTCGGCTGCTTGGGCACGGGCTGCCACGCGGGGCTTGAAATCCCATTCCTGAAACTGCTGGGCGGCGCAGATGGATGAGAGGCCGAGCCTTGCCAAAATTTCCCGCTTGACTTCGTTATAGTCTTCGGCGGCCGCACGGGGAAGTGAGAAATAAGCCCGTTGGGCTTCTCCGGTGAGGAGGGGTGCCAGCGCGCGTGCCCACTCGTCCTCGGGCCATGCCTCATACTGAACGGTGGTTTCAAAGACCTGCAGGAAGGCTTCCACGTCATCATCAGCGGTCATCTTCGACAGCAGGCGGGTTGCTTGGGCGCGAGGATCAGGTAGCGGAACACGCTGGGCGGCGGAGGCACGAACGGCGGTGAGTTCTTCCTCCGTCCTGCCCTGGCAAGTGGCAAGATGTTCCACGATTTGTTGCTGGCGGATGCTCACTTCAGCGAGGCGTTGTAATATTTCCTCCATTGCGGGGACGAGCGCGCCACTTTCCGCCACCTGTAGTGCACAGACAAAAAAAAGGAAAAAATTAGGGGTTGGGGCGGTGAACTTGTCGGTGATTCTTCATGAACTTGCCCGCATTCTCCACCACTGTCACGGGGTGAAGAATCACTCAACAAGGCAGGCTTTGTGAAAAGGCCCCGGAGGGTGGATTTATTTACAATCAAACAAAGGCTGGTGAAAGAAGGTAAGCCGGTGCGTGGTGGCTGGTGCTTTAAGTGCTCTTCAGTGTTCAATCCAAACGAAAGTGGGTGTCCAAAACGTGTTCCAAAACGATGGGCTGTCGGTCACTCGCTGCTTTCTGGGGAGAACAGAGAGAAAGGTTAGACCAGCGCTTTCATTCAGTTCGAGACTAGCGTCTGTCTGTTTGCTAAGCATGTGCTGCTTATGTGGCTGTGGGCTGATTGGGAGCAGCTGTGACCGATCAGCCGGCGATGAGGACGTGCAGGTGTTTTGTGTTGGTTGCCAGGGCGACGCTGCTTTCTCTGAGGACGCTCGTCACAATTGATTAAATGTATGTTTCACAAGATAGCAGTCACACATAACTTATAGCCTAATATTATGTAAATCTTCCGAGCCCGACAGCTTAACCTGCACTCAAAAAAATGAACGAGGAAGGTTGTGCACTTTACATAATATATTTATATTTAGTTTAGGCTACTTATAATAATTGTGTTTTTTTTTCTATTAAGGTCCACGTAATTATGTCTCAACTTAACAGTATTATTTATGTGTATTTACTATTTATGTTAAGTAAAAAAATTCTTACATCCAGAGGGTGGCAGTATAGAGCCATTTTGCCCGAACTTAATTTGATTGTGTTCAATCTGCTTAAATATGTCACATTTAAGTTTACTTAATCCGCTTGCTTAATCCGCTTGTGTGTGATTACATGATTGATTTGTGTTGCATTAACTGAAACTGGGCGGTGCTTGTTAGTTCCCAGCATGCTTTGCATATGGTTGAATTAAGAGAGAATAAATGTTAAAAGTGTTATTTTATGTTTTTTTGAGAAAATGAGAAAAGGGGAAGACTTGATAGTGCTTAATTGTGTTTAATGTTCAGTTACATTGCAATTATTAGTACCATTTAAATTACAGTGGTTACCATTGTGGAGAAGAGTGGAGCATTTGGTTAGCCTGAAAACTGATTCAGCAATACTCTCAGCAAATGCTTAGGTTGATGAAGCATGTAAATCTTATGATTTAAGAGGTTAAAAGGTGCTATTGGTAGCCAATAGTTGGCTATAGTCTCGAAATGTATCAATGGATATTAAAATAAATTATATTGCATTGGATGAATGAATATATGAATTTGAATACCTGAATCATATCAGGGAGCCTTTTTAAATTCGCTGACAATATTAAATTAAGCTGTGCCCAACCATAGTAAATAAGTTGAATCAACCTTAATACATTAAGTTGACCCAACGTAAGTACATTAAATTGGAATAACATAATTGAATATTGCTGCAATAAATAAATAAATAATAAAGCAAGTTAATCATGTGGAAATCCTTTCCATGATTTTTTTTATGTTCATTCAAAGAGTTATTTTTTTTAGTGTGCTTTGAAAGAATAAAAGGAAACTAATGACCAATAGCCTACTCCTCCTTATGAATAATGATAAATCATAGGCTAACTCTCTTCCTGAGAAGGAGGTGCACATTTTTGCTTGTTTCTGGAAGCTGGAGCTCAGCTGTGTGATGCTTTTCGTTTCATTTTTACTCGTATCGCTAAACAGGTTTACAAAGTTTTGACGCCTGAAAACTAGACTCCTGCCGAATTTTTACCATGTAAGTTTTAAGCTGGGTCAATGGGCCCATTATTATGATTATAATGATGATTATTATGATGTTTTTTATTTGTGTGGTTATTAATTATTAGACTGTCACCGACGATTCAGATTAAAGTTTGATGTTTAATTTCGGACATTTTTATCTTGTAAGATCCACATGTTAAATATTTAGACTGATTGAAAATGAATGTTTAGTAATGTTTTACCACTCAGGAAAGCGTTTTATCCCTGTATTATTGTGTTTGTGATGTGTGTATCTGGTCACATAAACCAGCTCTTCTGGTTTCTCAACATGTATTTGAATTTCCTCTTGCTGCTGTTTTGCTTGCAGCTCTGTTTTTCATGGCAACGGTGTGTTGTAGGCTACTTAGCATCAAGAATTATTACATGGCTTGGTTGAATTCAGAATGCGGTCTGTTATTTCTAGTATAACACGCCGTTGCCATGTAAAACAGAGCGTTGCCATGGACGCAGTTCAGAGACGGAACGGACTATTTTCTTTAGCGGAAGCAATACAATCGTTTTTAAATCAATAAACTCCTTTTTAAATCAATATTTTGTGTCAAATTATTGATTTATTTGGTAGGTAGCCATGTAATAAGCGGGATAATGTATAGCAAGGTGGTTATTATAGCGAATACCACCCCTTCAGGCTCCGCTTCGCGTCGGGTCATAGTCAGCCTGTTGGGGTTGTATTCGCTATAACAACGCCTCGCTATACTTTATCCCTTATATATTTTGCCGCTCAGGAAAGCTTTTATCCCGGTATAAATCTCTTTGTGATTTTTTAGCCTGTATCTGTGACATAAACCAGCTCTTCTGTTTTCTCATCAGGTTCAGCTGGTTGAATTTGCTTTTGCTGTTCAGCTTTATCAATTATAGCGGTCAGTATCATATTTGTTTATATATTTAAACAATGTTTGATCTTCAGTTCCAGGTAGAGTTGCGGTAGTCGATTGTGTCTCTTTTGCACCAAGTGACTTTGCTTGACATTTGTGGATTAATGATAAATTCACAGGAAATTTCTCAGTATATTATACATCATCATCACACACCATGACTACTTCTCTATGCAATTTATTTATTAATAAACATGTTCAGGAATTGTACAACTGTACTGACAACATTTGAAATGTTAAAATGTGGCACAGCTAATATTGTTGGCTCCATATAAATATATTTATGTAGATAATATGGAGGTAATATATATTGTAGGTAATATAAGAATATTTTTATGATAACATTGATTATGGAGAATAGAGAGAAACAATACATGTATTTTTCCGTATTGATATACTCGTATTGAATTCATTTTATTCTGTCTGTGTTTGCAGGAACCACTGTTGTATCTGTGACGGGGAAAAAACTAGGAAACGTCATCCTTTCGTGTGAATCTCAGGACAGAGAGATTACTGTTGTTGAATTAAACAGACTCTCAAAAAACATCCTTGTCTGTAAGAAAGATGAAGAATGTAAGAGTGAAAATGGTCGAGTGTTTAAAGAAGGATCATGTAACATCATCATCAAGGATCTGATCAACAGTGACGCTGGGAAATACATTTTAATAGTCTCTTACACTAATGATGATCAGACAGAAGAGAAGGAATATCATCTTCATATTCACGGTAAAGTCAAAACTGATCAAACCATTAGCATGTGCTTCAGGATTCCCTAATAATGTTAACAGTTTAATAATCCTTTAATCCTTAATATGTGTTTATGGTCTTGATTGATTGACACCATTATAATAATGATGAATGTCTGTGTGTGTCCTCAGATGAGATCTCAGTGAAGAAAGGAGAGGATCTGAAGTTGGATGTTGTGTTGATCAACGCTGATAAAGTGGAGAGAAACTCTCGCTCCGGCTGGACAGAGGTGTGGAGGAGAGGTCACGGGGTCAGAGGTCACGGGGTTAGCAGTGATCGACTGACCGTCAGTGACCAGACTCTGATCATTCATGACTTTACAGTCACTGACACTGGAACATACAGAGCTCTGGACTCTAATAATGAAGCCTTGATCACAGTCACAGTCACAGGTGAGAGAAGATCAGTGGAGGAGCAGAAATATTATGTTTAATCAGCAAATTAATACTAAACTGCATGAATAACCTTTCAATATTCTGGACCGAATCTATTCTAGACTCGAAGGGAAATCTGAGCGACACTGAACATCGAAGTGAGTAAAACACGAGGCATTCTTAATCGAAATTCTTAAACGGTGAATAAAAAAATTAAAAATTCCCTTCACCTGTAGATTATTGGATGTTGCCGGTTGGGATTTTGGTTCTGATGGTTCTGATGGTTCGGGCTGATTTTGTGATATTCAGACGTCGGCACAGAGATTACTTGAGGGGGGTACTGAGGTACTGAGTTCAGGGATCAGAAGTATTGGGGTCAATAGCCATGTAAATGTGTGAAATGTAACTTCAACATCATTTTACCTCACATCCTACTGTGTAATTGTATTTGATATGTGTGTGTGTTGTGTGTCCGGCCTCTAGGGGGCAGTAGTGGTGGTGTCTCTGCTTCTGTGCAGGTAAAGTGAGGCGAAATAGTGATGGCGAAGGACACTAGTGATGGCGAAATGAGGCTTCCTGAACCACTGAGATCTCGCATTGCTTCACCCAAAGGTTCATTACTCGAAGCTTCATTCAGCATTGCTCACTAGTGACACCTATGTGCAAAGAAGTAGCAGACACATTCATTCATTCTGAACCAATGACCAGAGCAGACTTATGTCTGTTTTATTTATTTATTTACTTCTCACTGTTAATGTCTGTAACCTTTCATTTGCGATAATAAAAAGACCCGAGCAGACATTTGTCCATTGCCTTGGTATAAAATAAAATATGTATCTTTCTCTGTCTGAATTTACTTGCATAGACAACTGACACACACACACACACACACAGATAATTAATCATTTAAAAATGGTTTGGATAGTGATAGTATGAACAACAAAAGTGACACTGTTGAACGCAGTGCTTATGGTGGAGGGAGTGTAATAAAGTAAACTGCACAGAATAGTCTGGGGTGGGAATAGTTAATAGTTTCTGGGGGTTTTGTGCAGTGAACTGTTACTGGTTTTAGTGCAGAGTTGTGGTTATGGGACTGGGTATAGAGGAACAAACTGCAGTTTGGGGTGGAAGAAGGAAGGATTACAATAGACTTTTATTGAGAAACAGAATTTTTTCAAGTGTGTTTAGACGATTCCTCTTCTTGGACAAAACCTCTCCAGCCTTGGAAAATATCCTTTCACAAGGAACAGAGGATGCAGGGGAACATACAAATGTCAGTGCCAGCTGGCAAACATGAGGATACGGATGCTTCTGTTCAGTCTCGAACCTAGGGTTGCCAACTTTCTGAAATGGAAATAAGGTAGTGACATGCCCCCACGGAAGAAAATTTTGAAAAATAATCCCTGAAATTCATACATTTTATATCATATTATAATGCAACTTATTAGGCCTATATATTAATAGAATAGCAAAGTAGGCTTAATCAATATACAAGACTTAACCACACAGATATATAAAGGCTATCATGATCATTTCGCCAAAAATGAACCATGTATTTGTTTAGATTATAATACGTTTTATTTTTAACTTAAACAAATACAACATATAACATTCGAAACTCATCGGCTTAGACTGCATTTGAAGAAAAATAAACACAACCGTTTTCTGTAGCCTTGTGCGAAATTATTCAATAGAATTAGACTTCTAGAATGCTCTTTCCAGTGCAAAAAAATATTTTTTTAAATTTTAGTAGCTTTTCTTATCATAGCCTACAAATGTCTTCGGAAACACATTTTACTCGATTTACTGAAGCCTGTAAAATGCATTTGCAGCTGCACAGCTTGCACATTGAGCGTCTGGCTCGCTCAGGCTGCTCTGCGGCAACTGCACATCCAATGGCGCGGGCGCCTCTGACATGCGACCAATGAGCCAACTCTACGTCATTACACGTCACAGCCCGTCAAGGTGGCGCCAAGTCCCCGAATTTGCCATTATAGCAGCGGGTCTTCGTTCATTCATCATAGTCTGTCTGACATAAGGTGTGTTGACTACATGCAGCTCTGCGCAGACCGATCGGCAGCAGACTTGAAGCAGTGCATGCCGGTTAGAAATTTTGTCCGACTTGATACAGCGCCGACGCCACGTGACTGTGACGTATGCCATCAAAGTACCGCGAGAGCGATTCGAGAGCAGCCGGAGAACTCAGCCAGCGCAGCTTCTGAAGAGCGGCTGCACGAGCTCTGATGACGACACAGCTGTTCCACGATTGGCCGGATTCAGCGCATGACAACGATCACGTGCGTTTCGTGTTTATTCTCACACCTTTAGTTCCATTAAAGCTCACAAATCAGTTTTTTATAACAGTAAACAGTCTTTTCATGTAGTCACGATGTTATATTTGTGTCATGTTTATCAAAATAAAACTGATTAAAAAACGTTGACTCCACTTCATTGATATAGGCTTATTTTGAACTTTATTCTTGTTCAAACAGATGCTGTATGAAGCAGTAAAGTATTGAATGAAAATGTGTCTGAAATATCTGTGTATTTGGCAAATATTGCATTTATTTCACTTCAGCTGTGGTGAAGTATGCAAACACCACGTGAGCGGTCACTACGGGAACCAGAAAGTGTCCGACTTCACGTCTCCGTTTGCAGCTCCTCCCCACCTGCACCTGCGCCTGGATCTGAATCTGAGTCTATGTGGAACATCTCTATCTGAGTTAGGGAACCGGATGAACTAAGCTCTGTGATAGTGAGTGTTACAAGTAATAATAAGCACAAGAAACGAATTAAAATCAAAATGGTCAAACTAAAATCTTTAAATATAAAACAAAAGAAAAGCAGATAAGTGATACGTCTGTGGAAAAACACTGCTCATTCGCGTCTGTCAGCGGCCGTGCGCTCCTCTCAGCCATTCACTGAACAGGGGAGACGCAGCTAGAGAGAGTGACGACAGGGAGAAAGCAAGACCTCGCGCTCGCAGGACAGTACTGGCAACATTTGGAGGTTACTGAGTTTTGTCCAAAAAGTCGCTAAAATAGTCACTAGTCGCTTTTTTGAAAAAATGTCGCTAAAGGGGTCTGAAAAGTCGCTAAAAATAGCGACAAAGGCGCTAAGTTGGCAACACTGCTCTGGTTATCTATTTATGTATAATTTAGGCAACAATAAAACGAAATAGCCTATGCTACAACTCTGCCTCTTTTCGTCAACATTAAAACGAAATATGTTATAAAACACCACTCTGCCTCTTTTCATTTAAAAATCTTAAACATAGTAGCCTAATGGCCATGTGGTTCAGGCAATGCGTACATTGTTTTGATGCGTACATCAAAATGGCGGCGGTGCGGAGACGCAGCGTGGCAGGGGTTGCCGACCTGCAAAGGCCGCCTATCGCGTGGTAAAACACACTTGTTTGCAGCCACATCAACTTCCTTCAGTAGGCCTACTGTTATACATTACAAACGAAAGATCTTGCAAAGTATTCACAATGCGCTCTTCATTCTGTTGCTGCTGATCACTATCGCACTACCTCTGCGAATCTATCTGACTGGAGTGACATATGTTGATATAAACATTGGAAATCAGTGGAAATATCGGATGAACTGGGTCGGTGTAAACCGGACACTTTCCACAGTGAGCACTGACGCCGCAAGCCTTCGCTACAACCAGCGCCGCCGCTCCCACCACGCGCATCACGCGCTGTGCGTAGGGCACCAAGTGCTGAGGGGGCACCAAAAATAGCCTAATGAAAAACCAATCATCAAACTTTTTGTTATAATCAGATTCAGCGCGTTCTTCCTCTTCATTCCGCAGCGGCGCCGAGCAGAGACAGAGAGCACGTCAGAAACACAGGACAGGGTGTGTGTGTGTGTGTGTTCATGTGTGTGTTCTTCTGAGCCTCATTGGTCTGTCACTGCTCGTCAATGTCAGAATATTTGAGATGACCAATCAAATCAAAGTAGGCGGGCTTTATGTTCACAGACGCTGAGCGCGAATTTTAACAGTGTAACTCTACGCTTCAGTGTACGGTCAAGTGCGAGATAAGATGTAAGTAGCTAAACAACTTTATTTGACAGTTTTTTTTAGGTCATAAATGTTAAACGAATGACAAAAAATAATTAGGCAAACTAATATAGTTTTGTCTAATTTCCCCATTTTTAACTGAAAATAGGCCTATGTAACATGTAGCCTAGTGTAATAGTTTAGGCTACTGTCATTATGAGGGGACAAGAAACATGAACAAAGCCATTTTCATCATGTTAGGCACAGGATTTATAATGAATGTGTACATATTGAGAATAAAATACAAATTGTAACCTTTAGTAAATTAAAAAAGCCAACTTTAGGAGGGGAAGAGACAGGGCAAGATAAAAACAAAGAGAAAAAGAGTGTGATGCTGATGAGGAGAGAAAAATAATCAGCTGCCCACTTACATGGTTTTAAAGCTGTTGTTATCGAATTTATTTATTTTTTTTTTTTTTTGCCTTCACAACATCTTAAAATGCACATCTGTAGTTCAGAAAAATCCAAAATTTTCCCCGAACACCCCTTACTAACCTGGCTCAAATTCGGGATCCCAGTGATTATAATACCATGGCATTGCATGGTAATGAAACTAGTTAATAGTAAGCATTAGACCCTAATCTTAAGTGTTACTTTTTAGCTTTTTAATTTTTTTTATAAATCATACCCTCATTGGGGGCTTAGCCCCCCTAAATGAAAATAGCTACTAAATGAAAATGTTTTTTTTTAGGGGGGGGGGCGGGGGGCATCATAAAGGAATTATGCTTAGGGCACCAAAATGGCTAGCAGCGGCACTGGCTACAACTTGCTGGGCTTCTACACAGTCTACTCTTCCGTGTTGCGTCGAGGGCAGGCCATGGTAAACCGAAGTAACGATAAACAAACCACAAAACGACAGAGACTCACCACTCTGGCCCGAGGGATTCATTGCCTTCTATTGCTGATGTTGCTGCTATCAGGGGATGTTCATCTAAATCCAGGACCAGTTACATCAGAGCCATCACAAAACATCGGTGCAGAGCTCTTGTTTAAATCCCAGGTAACATCTTCCTTGGAGGTGAGTGACTATGAAATACCTATACTCAGTGCCCCTTTAAACAAAGCGGTTTCAGTCGCTATTGGTAACTGATTTTTTGACCAACACACAACCGGCGCTTGAAGCGATCAGTGAACATAACGCAAACCTTAAACATACAAGCCACCCGACGTGTCGGAATCCAGTGACGAAGCAACGATCTTCTTATTTATTTCGGACTGTAAACCACGCAAAGGTCGTATGGGATCCAAAATTGAAACCCAAAGGACTTTTTGGTGGACACTTGAACATTAGAAGTGTTGTCTCAAAGACTGATCAGTTGACTCATTTGCTATTGAATTCCAACCTGGACTATTTGTGTTTATCAGAGACGTGGTTACAACAGTCAACCCCAATTAATGTATTCTCTGTACCGGGGTATCAGTGCTTCAGACGAGACAGAGTTGGGGGAGAGGAGGAGGGGTATTGATATACGTGAAAGATGACATCAAATGTGAGCGCATTCTTTTTAAAGCAGCAGATACATTGGAATATGTTGCCTTAAAAATTGTATTGTCCCAACAAATGTATTTTATTTTAATAGGTTTATATAGACCTCCGTCAGCAGATGACACTTTCTATGATCAATTCATTGACATGTTAAAAGAGTGTAATCTTAACAAAGAGCTTATTCTTATGGGGGATTTTAATTTAAACTGGGAAAATAAGGGGAAGAGAATAAAACTTAAAATAATTACAGACAAACATAATTTGCAACAGTTGATTAAAGGCCCAACAAGAATTGCAAAAAATTCAAGCACGGTATTGGATCTTGTCTTCTCAAGTAGACCAGAAAGGATAACAAAAATTTGATCACTGGGCTGTCTGATCACAACTTAACACTAGTGGCTAGAAAACTAACTAAAAATAGATTTAAGAATATAATGCCATTTCTCACAGACACTATGTCTCATATACCGAAAAGTAAACAACCTGCATTTGACAGTGAGATCAATGGTCTGGGCTGGGATGATATTTTGTCTGAAGATGATGTGGAATATGGTTGTGATTTATTTACAACAAAAATTGAATCTATTAGAAAAAAGTTTATTGTAAAAGTCAAGAGAAAATACAGAAAGAGAGCTAATCTACCTTGGTTTAGTGACAACTTGTGGCAAATGCTGAAGTGTAGAGACTCCGCTTTAAAGAAAGCAACAAAGACTAGAAGAGATACAGATATTTTAATTTATAAAGGTTTGAGGAATAAAGTGGTTAAGGAATTAAGATTAGCCAAATCACGTTTTTATCTCCAAGTAATCAATGAGGCTAAACGTAATTGTAAAGAAATCTGGAAAAATATTAAGAACCTTGTAGGGCGAGAACAACTTCATACAGAAGATATACATCTCAGAGTTCAGGGAAAGAAAATTGAAGACAAAGTTGAAATTGCCTCCATTTTTAACTCCTTTTTCATCGAATCGGTCCATGAGCTAGGAAATCACTTCAAAAAAAGAGAACCTATAACACATACTAATAAAGATCAAGAAGTAAGAACACAACTTGATAAGGGAGGAGTTGTTGCTGCTGTGTTCTTGGATTTGCGTAAGGCTTTTGACACAGTCAATCATGATGTTCTTATTTCTAAGCTCTCTAAATTTAATCTTTCTACCAAAACATTAGCATGGCTCTCAACTTACTTGTCAAATAGGAAGCAGTGTGTTAGAATTAAAAATGTACGCTCTAGTTATGTGAAAAACATAATGGGAGTGCCTCAGGGAAGTGTATTAGGTCCTTTACTTTTTAGTCTTTATATTAATGATCTTCCACAACACTGTAATGGAGTTGACATACAATTATATGCCGATGACACTGTTTAATAAACACATGCAAAAAAATGCTAAGCTAGCAGCAGAGAAATTAACTTATGCCATGCAAGGTGTTGTTGAATGGCTTGAACAATCTTGACCATGTCAAAATAAGGGTCCACACATAATATAATAACAGAACATAAACCTGACAATAAGCTTGCTAGGCCATTGTTATAACTTATAAAAGTTAGTTCCGATCCCGAATCTCACTTTACGAGAGGCTTTCCGCTGATATTTGCCCAGTATCGGCATTGCTCGTCTCTGCGTGTTATAGACAGGCTGTCACTCAGTGCAGTTACACTGTTACAACACTAGGTGGCGGCAAGGGACTGTCAAGATTCAAGATTCAAATAGCTTTATTGGCATGGTGAAAGAAATCTTTACATTGCCAAAGCACTCATAACACTATACAATAAAAAAAGAAGAAAAAAAAGAAAACAAGAAAAAAGAAAAGAAACAGCAATTAAAATGTTGAATCTCCTAATATTTATATCAGTGTCTCTAGGCATATAGTTGGTATCTCCGTCATACCGGAGGCTCTTTTTTCGTGACAGGACCACACACACACGCACACACACACACACACACGCACACGCACCACACGCGCACGCTGGCACGCACGCACACACACACACACACACACACACACACACACACACACACACACACACACACACATCCTGCCCCAAATATACAAACAGAGACACTTTCTATCCCCTTTTCACAACTCCCACTCCTGCTAGGAGAAGAAAGCCCAGATACTTCGAGTTTGAACCTGGCTGTGTGTGTGTGTGTGTGTGTGTGCGCAGTGAGGGCACAGCCGTTCTTCCTTCAGCAGCCAGGCCTGTGTGTGTGTGTGTGTGTGTGTGTGTGTGCAGTGGGGACACAGACACAGTCGCTCTTTTTTGAATCGTTATCATAAGGGGTATAATCCTAATTCTGCTCTACAGGCATTATTTGGGGTTTTGCGCTGAACTCGTATAGCAGGATTTTGCACAGCTCGGTCTGCAGAGTCTCTATCGGGTGTTTGTCCCATTTAGTGAACTCTTGGTCTGAGAGTCCCAGACTTCACACCCGTACAGCGCGATGGGCTCTATTACAGTTTTGATTATTTTTAGCCAGATTATGATTGGGATGTCAATTTGGATATTTCTCTTAATAGCATAAAAAGCTCTCCGTGCCTTAAGTTGTTATAACAGCTTTTTTTTAAATTACCTGTGTTGCTTATATTTATGCCAAGGTAAGTGTGGTAAGTGTAGTCCTGCGTGTGTTCGATGAGCATGTTGTCCAATTTAAAACTATGATGTTGGTCTTGGCGGCTGGGTCTTTTTTGGGAAATCAAAAAAGTGGTCTGTGTGTGGTAAGCTGGTGTACATAAAAACTGCAATGTCATCCAGTTTATCAAGTTATTATGCGCAGAAAGTTATATATAAAACAAAATGCTTCATGTCATATGCCCTCATGTTCCTGCAAAAGTGTGTTTATGTATTTATAGTTGCCACAGTTACATAGAGTTACTGCATAACTTACATTAGGCCAACATACAAACCTAATAAAGTATTTGTAGAAAATAGATTTTTAATAAAGAAAACTTGGTTACACTTTATTTTAAGGTGTCAAAATAAAAGTCACAGTATTAAAGCTAATTTATGAATTCATATGCAAATTATTAAATGAATAATTTACCAAAATCATGTCAGTCTCTGAACATCATGCTGTATTATGTGCATTTTCTGACAGCTCAATATTTAGAGAACTGGTTCAGAGATCTCCCCCTAGTGGAGAGGACAGGGTGACACGAGGCTCCAATCCAGATTCAGGATGTCGCATGATGAGTTTCAGGAAAATTACTTTTAGTTTTGTTTTTCTCCTCTCGGTCTCACCACTCGATAAATGCAGTAATTTATGAAGTTTTGACGCCTGATTGGAAGACTCATGCCGAAGTTTCACAATGTAAGTGTTCATGTTTTTACATATAAATCAAGTCTGTGTGTTTTTGTGTGATTAAACCAATAATTGTGTTTCTGTTTGTGGAAAACTAATCCTGCTAAAGATGCTAAGGAAATAAGTCGACATGTTTATGATGAACGTACAGTATCCACTACTGTGATCATGATGATGATGATGTTGACCACGATTATGATGATGGTTTTTATAATTTGGGGTTATTAATATCATTATTAGATTATCACCAAATCATATTCCCTTCTCTGTCTCTAGTATAAAATAACCTTTATCATAGTAAAATCTACATATCGTTCCCATATCGTTTTGTGAACAGGCTGTCGATTACTCATTTGTATATGATTTGTGTTTCCTCACAAAAGCGGTTACAGAGAAGGTAATGTGACAAATAGGACTCGTTTACGGCATTTCATAGTAATATTGAGTGATATTGTATATTGTCTAGAAAGCAAAAAATGTTTTCTTTCGTTGGCTTTCAGGTTTTACCAGTTATGATAAGACTTGAATTGTATTGACTATTAACTGCATATGCATATGACACTGATATTATGCATTTTAATGAACAAAGACTAAATGTATAATTTAATTATAAATAGTGTGTTATATTGTATGAAGTGCATCAAACATGAAGTGTTGTGTCAACTGCTCTGTGCCAAATGATGACAATATACAGTAAAAATACATATAATTTTAATGAATTAAATATGTATTACATTACAATTAAGCTTTTGGCGTAATCTTAAATGTAGTTTTTTTGCGCCCTGCAGTAGGGGAGAGCCGGGACAGTTGAAACACTTTTCAGATAAAGGTTGTTTTCTAAGATAAGTTTTTTTTGTGATCAACAACTCACATATGTGTTCTTTTAGTATCTTAGTTATTCGGTACAAATATAGAATGATTGATCGCCTGAGAAGGTGATTGAAACACAGGGGTGGGACTTAATGAAACATAACAGTTTAAACGGCAACTATTCATCTAATGCTTATTTTTATGAACAATACCTGACAAACAACGTATGTACATATTGTTACAAACATATTATGTAATTTATTTTAATTTAAAGGTTTATATTAACCATTTTTGTGCTGTCGCCCAATAATCAAAAGGCGATAAGCCTTTGCGCATTTCGCGTAATCTTTCTAATAGGCTATTTAGACGAAGACAGACAAATCTGTTAACAATTAGTTTTCTTACATTTCTTCCTGGAGTCATATTGAGTGTTTGCTAATTGAATAGCCTGTTATTATGAAGAAAATGAGGTCAACCGGACGACGATAAATGAAATTGATTGAAGATTGGACAATTGATGATTATTAATGAGATAAAATGTGTTGTGTAATTGAAAATGAATTTGCATTTAAAGAAACACAAGTCTAGGAACATGTATATGAATCTATGAACAGTAGTTTTCCTATGACCTTTTTTTTGGCTGACAACTTGTTTTTATTGTTTCATGTGCCATTGTAATGATAATACGGCAGGTGTATTAGTACTGCAACACACCCTTAAGTGTGCAATATCAGAATTTTTTAGTTTAAGTGCAAAACAGGTTTAACTGGCAGGAGGCGCGGTCGGGGCGGTTGAAACGACAGCGCCTCCTTCCAGTTAAACCTGTTTTTTGTGAAATTGAGAGGCGGCCAAAATCAGATTTTAAAATGGACTGAACAAAGCTCTTTACGAACTTGACGTGCGATCCCCTGCTGACTGACATGTGTGCGCATGAATCACTGTCACACGCACAAGCTCAGAGCAATATTGTAAGTTACTGCATGATAATACATTTTTATAGCAGAATAATAATACATCACGATACACAGTCTCACATTTAATCTTTTAACAATTATAATATTTCGAAGGGCAAAAACATGAACTTTAACTATTGGCTTTACTTCTTCAAGCAGCTGTCACTTTAGCGCGAGGCTAGTAGCATATAGCATTAGCACCTCAGCTCCACCCACGGCCCGCCTCTTTGCCCATTTTGTTTTATCCGGTAGTGACGAGAGGTGACGCGTTGCCAAAACGGCATGACGTAAAGAAGAAATGTTTTCGCGGGTCTGGTAGGCATTGCGTGCTGACGAAATTTGACGTACATGACGTGAGTGGTTTTCAAGAAAAACTCAATGGCTCATCCGTCCCACGTTTCAATCATCCCGTGCTGCGTTCTGGGCTGCGTTCCAGTCCACTTTTAGACACAAACTTGCAAACTTCCCTAAGCACTTCCCCTCAGGGGAATCCCTGCCGCTATTTTGAAGTGCGTTCCACTTCGTGAAGTGGACGAGGGAAGTTTATATGGACTCGAATTTTGACCGAGGGAGCGAGTCTACTTCATATGTACACTTCAGGCAGCTCCATATACCACAATGCAACACAATTGTGACGTCACTGCAGATCTCATCTAATCACCACCACCACAAACAACTCTATGATATATTATTAATATATTTTTTACTTTAAAACAGCCCAAACACACCTATATACATTTGGATGCTGCATTAAACAGATTCTTAAAGGGAAAACAAATGTAAATAATAAATCAACTCCATGGCTGATTCCAAGTGATCAAGGGCTTAGGACGTTCCAGTTCAGCCATTGCAGTTTCCGCCAGTAGTGGGCACTCGTGCAACGTAAGCAATGACGTACATCCGAGAGACGGAGAGAAGTTAGCGAGTGAAGGGCATGACAATTTTGGACTGGAACGCGGCACCAGTGTGGTGAAATGTTGAGTCCCAGCGAAGTGATGAGTCCCAGCTTAGGACCCTGGTATTATGCCTGATCTAAAGCTGTTCTCGTGATTCTTATAATCAATCAAACTTTAATTCATATAATAATCTTTTATTTTGATCCTGATTATTTATATGGTTAAAGTGAAAGAAAAAACATGTTTATATGTTTTGCGACATTGTTAATTGTTATTAAGCAATAAGGCATAAAATAATTTGTTTTAATTAAGCAATAAGGAATAATATAATTTGTTTTAATTACAAGCATGTCATGTCATAATTAATTATTAAACAGAATTATGCTTGTATCATATTTGCTATTGAAGTTTTTTTATCAAAAAATATCGTTGATGGTGGGAAAAACGTTATCTCTAATAATTTTGGATAGCTGTATGCTACGCTAGCCTACTATCTAAGCTAACTAAAAAAAACACTAAGAATGTGAAATGTTTAATTGTGTGTGTAATATAATATATAAATATATATAATATAATAATAAATATAAAACATATAAGTTAAAATATATTAATGGTCGTTATAACGTAGTTCAATCGACTTATGTACTAAAGTGATATCTGATTTGTAACCAGGCACTAAAGCGATTACCCATAAAACGTGCTTTGAACCAATCGGATTGCTAGGGTCCTTAGCTGGGACCCAAAACTTCACCACACCGTTACACTTTCTCCAATGGTGAGAGATTCAGACCCTCTCATCTCGCTAATATAAGACCATCTCTGGGTTTATCCCTGCATGAATGTGTTTATGATTATGATTATTAGCCTGTATCTGTGACATAAACCAACTCTTCTGTTTTCTCATCAGGTTCAGCTGGTTGAATTTGCTTCTGCTGTTTTGCTTTATCAATTATAGCGGTCAGTATCATATTTCTTGATAAATTGTAACAATGTTTCATTTTCAGTTCCAGGTTGATCTAGTCGATTGTTTCTCTTTTGCACCGAGTGACTTTGCTTGACATTTGTGGAAATTTGTCAGTATATTATATATCATCACCACACACCGTGACTAACTCTCTATGCAATTCATTTATTAATAAACATTATTCAGGAATTCACAACATCTGCACTGACACTTCTGATACAGCTTTATACTGTATTCATCAACATTTGAAATGTTAAAATGTGGCATGCACAGCTAATATTATTGGCTCGATATTACCTACAATTATATATGTATACACATGAAACAATACATGTATTTTTCAGTATTGATACTTTGTGTTGAATGAATTTTATTCTGTCTGTATTTGCAGGAACCCCTCCTATATCTGTGACGGGGGAAAATAGAGGAAACATCACACTAACATGTGAATCTAAGGACAGAGAGATTACTCGTATTGTTTTAAGCAGAATGTCAAAAGAAATCCTTGACTGTGCGAAAGATGAAGAATGTAAGAGTAAAAATGACCGAGTGTTTAAAAAAGGATCATGTAACATCATCATCAAGGATCTGATCAACAGTGACGCTGGGAAATACATTTTAAGAGTCTCTTACACTAATAATGATCAGACAGAAGAGAAATATCATCTTCATATTCACGGTACAGTCAAAACTGATCAAACCATCATCATGTGGTTTCAGGATTTCCTAATAATGGAAATAGTTTAATAATATTACTATTGCATGCAGGGCCTGTGATCAGCAAAAACATTAAATGTAACAATTATCCAATATTCAGATTAGATGATTCCAATATAGGCTTTTCAGTGACTGATTTTTAAATTATTACATTTGGTTCCTTTAAAGGGATAGTTCACCCTAAAATTAATATTCTGTCAGTAATTACTCTCCCTCATGTTGTTCCAGACCCGTAAGACTTTCGTTCATCTTCAGAACACAGATTAAGATATTTCTGATTAAATCTGAGAGCTGGATCACTCCTCCATAAGCTTCAAAGTAATCGATATCTGCCGGCCCAGAAAAGTTATTAAAGACATCGTTAAAATAGTCAGAGTGACTGCAGAGGCTCAACCTTAAGTTTATCAAGCGACGAGAATACTTTTTGTTTGCAAAAAACCCCATAAAATAACGACTTTATTTCAACTATTCATTTCCTTCTCTGTGGGCCTCGAGTGACAGCGCAGCGCTTCTCTGTTGTATGTCACACGCAGGCTCACTATTGGCCGACATCACACGCATCACACACATGACCAGTGTCGGCAAATAAGCCGCTTTCCGACCAAGTAGTTTCAGGAACTTGGTTATAGGAACTGTCCACTTCTAAACAGTTCTAAGAACAACTCTCCCCCAAACTCGGTTTTGCTGTTTGCGTTCGCACTGGCCAAGTGGCCATAGGAACTGGTAGGAGGGGTAAGGGAGTGACGCAAGCACCGACGGCGGCGGCGCCACATACAACAACAACAAACCAGCGTGGAGGAGGCTATTGGAATTGTTATGTCTGAAAACGTTCAGTATTGTTTCCTGTTGGACTCTGTATTGTTATGCACTCCGAGTGACAGGTTACGGTGCCTTTAAGGCTTACGGCAGTGATTTACGGCAAGGGTCAACAAATGTAATGTTTGCGTCAGTTCAGTAAAACGCAACATGAACGGAGCTACACGGTGTGGTTATTGAGTCTTTCACAAACAGAACATTTGGCGAACGAGGATGTCTGAACTCGTCTTACCACCACCGCCACCTTTCCTACCTGTTCCCGGTGATCCAGCTGTTCCTTGGGATCGCTGGCTGACGTCGTTTGAGGATTATCTGCTAGCTTTGGGACACTCGGACCTAGCGGAGGCGAGGAAGTGCGGGCTCCTGCGCCATTGTCTCGGGCAGGAGGGACAGCGAATCTTCGCCACGCTCACCTTATCGGATGATAAGTACGTCACAGCCACGACCGCCTTGAAGGCCCACTTTAGCTCCGGAAGAAGCCGGCGGATGCACCGTTTTGAGTTCCGTCAGAGAACGCAAAAGCCGGGTGAGACCGTTGTCCACTATGTATCAGCATTACGTGAGCTGGCTAGACTTTGTGATTTTGGGGCTTTGGAGGATGGACTTATAGTTGACCAGTTATTAGAGAAAACGTCATGTAACCAACTGAGGGAGAGACTTTTACTAGAGCCAGACTCCACGACACTAGCGGATGCTTTAGTAATTGGAAAGCAGTTGAAAACGGCCCTAATGAAGGCGCGCAAGTTCGGCCGCGCTGCGCACGAGCCTGTGACTGTTTGGATGTACAGAGAGTGGACAGGGGGCCCAGGGAGAGTGGGCACAAGAGCTGTAGCAACTGTGGCTCCCCTAAACATGCAACCAGAGATCCGTCATGCCCTGCCCAGGGGAAACGTTGTCGTAACTGCAACAAGTTGAACTATTTTGCACGCTGCTGTCGCTCTTCCCCTGCTTGCCATGATTCTGCGGCTGTCCCCATAAACACTGTACAGACCTCACAGCCTTCGTCAAGCTCTGCACATGCCGTGTGGGCACAGCTCTCATTCCACTCCTCGTGGACACAGGGGAGAAGGTGTCAATTCTAAACAAATGCACATATGATCGCTTTTTCAGTCGCGTGCCTCTGGAAGCAGCGGCTAAACCCCTGTTAGGCTACGGCCATTCTCCCATCTCCACTCTGGGTGTGGCCCGCCTGCCCGTCAGGTATGATCAACAATGTGCGCCTGGCACCAAGTTCTGCATCACCCGGAAGGGAGCTAACATTATGGGCCTAGACTTGTTCCTTGCCCTGGGTTTTAGTGTGAGTGATGCTAGGGGCCTGCATGTCCTGCAAGTTGCCAGCTCCTGGCCTGACCGCTACCCACAACTGTTCAACTGGCTGGGCCGCATGACTGGTTTTGTACACCAGCCCACTGTAAACCCGTCAGTCCGCCCTGTTATCCAGCCCCTACGGCGCATTCCCCTGGCCCTCCGTGACGCGGTGGAGGCCGAACTGCATCGCCTTGTGGAGGCGGACGTCATAGACCCTGTCGACGCCTCGCCGTGGGTGTCTAACCTGGTGATAGCCAAGAAAAGGGGGGGCGGACTGCGGCTCTGTGTCGACCTCACAGATGTCAACAAAGCCATCATCCCTGATAAGTATCCCCCTACCTACGGCTGAGGAGCTCACTAGCCATTTCCACGGCTCCACTGTTTTCAGTAAGATGGACTTATGAAACGGCTACCTCCAGGTCCCTCTGGCACCGGCCAGCATGGATCTTACGGCGTTTGTCACGCACATGGGGGCTTTCCGGTTTAAACGTGTGGCATTTGGACTTTCATCAGCCCCGAGCTGTTTTCAGAAGATAATGTCACTCATATTGGCTGGTATCCAGGGTGTCTCTATCTACCTGGATGACGTGGTGGTGCATGCGCCCTCCACCGCACTGCATGACGATCGCCTGGAGCAGGTCTTTCAGCGTTTCGAACAGCATGGGGTCACACTGAACTCTGAGAAATGCATGTTCGGGGTTGAGGAGGTCGAGTTCCTGGGCTTCAGGCTCTCAAAGGAGGGTATCGCCCCAATAATGTCCCACACTGAGGCCATTCTGTCCCTGCCAGACCCGCATTCACCATCCCAGCTGTCTTCCTTCCTGGGGATGGCCGCTTACTACCTCAGATTCATGCCACACTACTCTGACTCAACGGCCCCCCTCCGCCAGCTTCTCAGGAAGGATGTTCCGTGGGACTGGACCCCGGCCTGCCACGAAGCCGTATGCATCATCAAACTGCAGCTCACGTCCCCACCCACACTGTCCCATTTTAGCCTCACCGCGCCCACTATGGTCACCTGCGACGCTTCCGGGGTGGCGTCAGGCGCTGTGCTTTCACAGATTCAAGAGGGGGTGGAACGCCCGGTGGCTTTCGCCTCACGGGCACTTACTCCAGCAGAACAGAAGTATTCGGTGGGGGAGAGGGAAGCCCTGGCCTGCCTGTGGGCGTGCGAACGCTGGCATGTTTACCTATACGGGAGGCCTTTCACCATCCGCACAGACCACCAAGCGCTGACGGCACTGCTGGCAACTAAGGGCTCGGGGCACAGGCCCATGAGACTGCTGCGGTGGGCTGACAAGCTGAACCAGTATAACTTCAGTCTGGAGTTTATTCCTGGGCGGGCCAACACGGTTGCCGACCTCCTATCTAGAGCTGTGTCTGTGACGAAGGAGACGGGCGAGGGGACACCAGACACAGAGCGACGAAGACTGGGTCCACATCCTGCACGGCCCCTCGGTTCAGTAGTCACTCTGGCGGAGCTGCAGCAGGCCTCAGCTACAGACGAGGCCCCTACAACTCTCCGTAACTACGTCCAGGACGGCTGGTCGGCCAAAGTGGATGACAGGTTGCTTCCCTATTACCGCTTCTGTAACGAGCTCTCCTGCTGGGGGGCAGTGTGTCTGGCCCGTGGCCACCGTGCGGTCGTTCTGGAGATTCTCAGGTCCAGAGTACTAAACATGGCGCATGAGGGGCACCTGGGGGTGGTCAAGGTGAAGCAGCGCTGCCGTGACACAGTGTGGTGGCCCCACATAGACTCTGATGTTGAGGATCTGGTACGTAACTGCGCCTGCTGCCTCCTGAGTGGGAAAACTGGTCATCCTGCCACAGTCCCTCTCACCCCGACCCCTTGGCCATCTTCGCCCTGGGAACATATTCAGGTCGACCTCTGTGGAGAACTTCACGGGGCACCTGCTCACGCTTGCTTCATGCTGGTTGTGCACGATCTTCATTCAAAATGGCCAGAGGTTTTCCAGCTGAGCTCCATCACTGCACACTCCATCATCGACCGCCTGGACAACCTGTTTGGGCGCTGGGGCCTCCCCAGTGTTGTCACGACGGATAACGGGCCCAAATTTGCGTCGGCAGAGTTCACTGAGTTTCTAACGATACGGTCCATCAAGCACATCAGGACGGCAGTGTATCACCCGGAGAGTAATGGGGGGGGGGGGTGGAAAGATTGAATAAAACTCTTAAAAATGGAATCCGAGCTTGTCTGGAGGAAGGGAAAACCTTCAGCAACGCACTCGACCAAACTCTCCTGACCATCCGGGCATCCAAACATTCCACCACTGGAGTGTCACCTGCATTGCTCATGATTGGGCGCGAACTAAAGCAACCACTGGACTGTTTGAGAGCTGAGCCAGCTCCTACACGTGGAAGCCCAGGGCTCCAGAAAGCCAGAGCTCAGGTAAAAGGTTCGCAGGTTCGGATGAAAGCGAGGTTTGATGTCTCGCACAGAGCGCAAAACCCCTCACTTTCTGCAGGGGTTTGGGTCAGGATCAAACACCTCCACCGCCAAAATAAGCTGCAGTCATACTGGTCAGAGCCCCTGCGGGTGACTAAGCAGTTGGGTCCTACCACTTACAGACTGGAGAATGGGACTCGTTGGCACTCAAATCGCCTGCACAGAGTTGCAGCCCCCACAGCACCTTTATCACCTCCGTCCCCAGCAGTGGCTCTAGGTTGGCAGCCCAGGCCAAGAGCTAACCGATTGGGGGGTAATCCACCAACACCGCCCGATGCAGCTTCACGGCCAGCACACCCTCAGAGAATGAGGGTCCCGCCCGTCTGGCATGGGGACTATGTGACAAGGTGATTGTGACACTGGGGAATGGGGGCTGAATGTTATGTTTCAGTTTCCGGGGGGGGGGGGGGAGAAAATGTTATGTCTGAAAACGTTCAGTATTGTTTCCTGTTGGACTCTGTATTGTTATGCACTGCGAGTGACAGGTTACGGTGCCTTTAAGACTTACGGCAGTGATTTACGGCAAGGGTCAACAAATGTAATGTTTGCGTCAGTTCAGTAAAACGCAACATGAACGGAGCTACACGGTGTGGTTATTGAGTCTTTCACAAACACAACAGGAATGTTCCTGTTCTGCCTTGCCGGGACCTTAATAACGAGTACGAACGGCGGCGTTTAAAGACTATGCTTGAGTTCTGTACAGAGAAACAGAAGACGAAGGCTCCAGCGTAATATGATCTTAAGTAATATAATGGAAAAAGATAGAAGAGCAGAGCGCAGGAGGCAAACAAAACGACGGGTAAGTTTAGCAAGCATTAGCAATTAGCTGGTTGCAGACTGATCTCATGAAATGGCGTATGACACGCCATGAAACGCCATGAAATGGCGTATGACACGCCAATTCGTATTTCCATTTTTGGCGTGCTATCAACACGCATAATCGCTTTTCAGCGTGTTTATCAACGCCTTTGACTTAACGTTATATTACTGTATTATGTATATATAAATATATGACCTACCCCAACCCCTTCCCTAAACCTACCCGTCACTGGGGTTAATACCATTTATGAGTCTTCTCCTACCATCCTAGGAAAAGAAATATCGCTCCAAAGATGTAGATATAGATTTTGCTTCGTTTCGCTCTGACATTTAACGGCATACACATACACGCGGAATCACTCGGACATTTAATGGCCTAGACATACACGCAAAAGATTTCGGCGTGGACATACACCCGGATAGCTCAAAATGCGTATAGATAACACGCCACTTGACTTGAAAGTGGCGTGTATGTTTACGCAAAGTCATGATGTCATGTTGCTGGTTGAATGCGTTATGTTTGTCTTAAGTTATGAGTTAGCATAGCATACATAGGCGAATTGCAACAGACAGTGAAGAAAATGTATTGACAGTGGGCGTGACTTATAAGTTGAACCAATCAACGTTGACCTAGGGAAAGGGAACTAAAAAAGTCCTCGCTCTAGACTAGGTACTGAAAGAATTATAGGAACTACGGTCTGAGAAACTAAAAAATCCCCAACTTAGTCCGGTCGGAACACGCGAAAAAAAGGGTTATAGGAACGTTAGGTTCTAGGAACTGCAAAAGTCCCTCCGGTCGGAAAGCGTTCTGCGTTCTGACGTACAACCCAGCACTGCGCTGTTACACTATGTGAACTCACTGTGGAGGAGTGATCCAGCTCTCAGATTTCATCAAAAATATCTTAATTTGTGTTCTGAAGATGAACGAAAGTTCATGTAGTCTCATGTTAACACATGTAGGCCCGGTTTCACAGACTGGGTTTAGATTAAGCCAGAATTAGACCTTAATTCAATTAGGGCATTTTATTTCTTTTATAAATGTGCGTTTGAAAAAAAAATTGATTTTTTTTTTTACCGGACTGTGAAACTGGGGGATAATGTTTAAGTGTTCATGTTAAGGAACAACATGAGGGAGAGAAATTACTGACAGAGTTTTCATTTTTGGGTGAACTAACCCTTTAATCCTTAATATGTGTTTATGGTCTTGATCAGTGGTGGAAAGAGTACTAACAAATTGTACTTAAGTAAAAGTATTGCTACTTAAGTAATAATTTACTTGAGTACAAGTAGAAGTACTGAAAAATAATATGACTCAAGTAAGAGTAAATAAGTAGTTTGCTTAAAAACTACTCAAGTAACTACGTTACAAAGTATTTTAGTATTATTTTTCTATTTTTTACCCAAAATGGTATGATAGCGATATGAAGCACTAAACACTCAACCCTTTAATGCAATGAGAATCAACATAGCTTGTATCATATAATTTAATAAAATAATATATTGTCACTCTGTGAGAAGCAACATGAAACCAATTTCAAACACGACTGACATGTATTGTGATTTTGAAAAGTATGTCCAGGAAAGATCATTTGAATGTTTCATTTCAATAATTTCAAAATTGAAAACAAAGATGGTTAAGTTAAGGGACCCATAAAAAAGGAGAGATTTACAACAGTAGCCTATGAATAAAAAAGTGCCAGTAAAAAAAAAAAAAAAGAAAGAAAAATTAAGTGGGGTACGGGTTAACATTAATTAAATACTCTTTTTTTCCCAGTTCAACCGATAATGTGCTGGGAGGCCATTATTGTTGCGATTGTAACGAACTACACTTTTACATGCCTCTGATTGACAGATAAATCATGCGATCTTATTTCACTGTTGTTGAGGTTTTTTAAGCTTTGTACAACGTTAGCTTCGTACATTTAGTTTAACTGTATTGTTAAAGAGGGCGAGCTTTACCATTTAATTGAGCTGTGCATTCGTTTTAGACACTTACATTGTTCTTGCTCCGTCAGTGCAATATCTGCGTCCATGTTATGAGCCGAGTTTTTTATTTACTTTAACTGCTCAGTGCTCTGGTATTATCAATGGGATTACGTATTTCAGGAGTTGCTAATAATTCAAATTTAAAATCAGAATATTAGCATAGCTCACTTACATTCACTAAAATATTGAAACGTTAGCGATACTGATTCAAAACACGAGCGCCAGTGATTGAATGTCAAAGCGCGGATTGAACGCCCCGCCCCCCAGCCGAACTGAAAGTTTTGATTGGTTTTGCACCTGAGTCAGACCTGTCTGTTATTGGCTGAAGCGCTTCAGATCTGTCTGTTATTGGCTGAAGCGCAGGGCTCCACCGCAGTAGTTTTGAAAAGTGTCTGTCACATATCAGCTTGCCCTGTTGCTCCGTCGCACCGTTGTCAAAGTACCATAGTACTTTGTACTTTTGGTGAAAAATAAATGTAGCGAAGTTGAATAATTCAAGTAAGAGTAAAAGTACCACATTTTAATTATACTCAAGAAAGTACAACACATCTAAAAATCTACTCAAGTACTGTAACAAAAGTATTTGTAATTAGTTACTTTCCACCTCTGGTCTTGACTCTTGACTGATTGACACCATTATTACCGGTATAATGATGAATGTCTCTGTTTGTCCTCAGATGAGATCTCAGTGAAGAAAGGAGAGGATCTGAAGTTGGATGTTGTGTTGACCAATGTTGATAAAGTGGAGAGGAACTCTAGTGAAAGCTGGACAGAGGTGTGGAGGAGAGGTCACGGGGTCAGCAGTGATCGACTGACCGTCAGTGACAAGACTCTGATCATTCATAACTTTACAGTCAATGACACTGGAACATACAGAGTTCTGGACTCTAATAATGAAGCCTTGGTCACAGTCACAGTCACAGGTGAGAGAAGATCAGTGGATATTTAGATATATTTGAGCTTATTTTTAATGCTAAAAAATGTATGCTAAACTGTGTGAGTAACCTTTCAATCTCCTCTACAGAATCTAGTACAGGATCAACGGGAAACCTGGAAACAGAAGATGATCACAAACCAAGTAAGTAAAACAGGAGACATTGAGAGAAAGGGAAAAAGAAACAACATTTTTAAAAACTGGTGTTCTCTTCCTCTTTCAGCTGTAGAGCATTGGGTTATTGGACTGTCAGTGTGGGGAGCTCTGGTGATGATTTTGGCTGGGATTGCTGTTTACAAGATATACCAACGTCAGTAGAGAAACACTGATCATTCGGTTACATAATAAGGAGCTTAAATTATTATTATTATTATTAAATGTAATCTTGTAGTGTTTCTGGGTGCAAGAATCGCCTACAGGCTCCAATTTTAAATTTTGTTTTCTAAATTATTGTGATTATTTGTGAATCATCTATGATTGTATACATTGTTGTGATATTTTGTGATCGACTTTTTGAAGAACCTGGTAAGAAAGAATAATCAAATATTTAATAGTTAATTAATAGAATTTTAATAGATGAAAAATATTTTTATTTCTAGAAAATATTCACATCATTAAAATTGCACTGTAATGTCACTCTTTACATTGTCGTCTTCTGGCCTTAGCACTGGCTAGCAGAACTGTGCAATGTAACGTTACCACAAGTCTTGTACATGACCACATAATCATCACATAATCATTTTTTTCCTTGCCGCTGTTGCCTTTAACTGGCCACTAGGGGATGTTAAGATGTTTAAAAAAATAAAAATAAAAAAAAATGAACTACGTCCTTTTTGTGTTGTAAACCACTTTTGATAATATTTTGACAGTAATATTTTGTTGTTTTTTAACGACCTATTTTTATATGAAATGGAATTGTGAATATATTCATACTCAGGAAAAAACAAATTCTCAGGTATAAAAATAAACTTTAGCCGCTCTAAACATTATGCAGAGCTGTATGTGGTGCTCAGAAGCCAAGAGAAGCACAGTGTTTGATGACCTTTACACTCCTATTGTAATGGCTTTTTCAGTACCTCACTGTGAACGTGTGAAGAACATGTCTTCATCATTTCAGTATGCTAATGTCTACAGTATCTGTCAGAATCAATCCATCATGCTTGAGTATTGTTGGGATAGTTTTAGGTTTATGGTCCATTAGTTTTCATTCAGTTATTTTCTGTTGATCAGTATTGCTTTGCTCAGGGTATAAGAGGGAAATGAACTGTTGATATGGTCACTTGATAAAGTATATTGTTTCTCTCTGTATATATAAATGTGTAACTTAATAAATAACTACCTGCTTAAAGTTTTGAGCATCTTTCCTTTCATCACTGATGTTTCTCACCTTTTCAGAATTGCTGCGTAAGCTTCCTGTCTTTACCTCAGAAAAATAGACTTCCCCCTTCAGTCCTTCAGAAAACACATGCACAGTAATGCAGTGATGACATGTGAACCGAGAAGAGACATCATTTGTATTTGTACATTTTTGTAAAGAAATTTTTATGTAATATTTTATGTAAAATAATTAATTCATCTCCCAGAATAGAACTTAACTTGTATGAAACCTGTAATATTTATGATCATGGACTCTACAAACACTTATAGCCAAGATTTGCTCACCAACTGTCTTTGCAAGCTAAAGTAAACCAGATATAACACATTTTTGAGATGTTATAAGATGTGTACAGGTTGCAATGAAAACAACAATAGCATTCATTATGATTATTATTAGGGGAAAAGTACAAATACGAAAGTTGCAACACTTGAACTGATAGAGACTATTATTCAATGCTGTATTTCTCTGACGGAAGTGGAAACACTGTGGTTTAAGTGTCTCTGCATTGATCTGAAACCTATCGTTTTATCAACACCTTTACGAACAACAGACACAATGGAGAAAGTCATTTTCTTCTGTGTATTTTCTTGTTGGATTATGCAAATCACATCCAGTGGTAAATATATTCTATTTCAAGCATTCATGAAATTAACATATCAACCTCAAATACAATAACTATAAACATAGTCTAAAAGGATGAGTGTTTATCAATGTCTCTCCAGATTTGTCAGTTGGAGGATCTTCTGTTCTGAGAGTTCGGATGGGAGAAAACATCATTCTGAACTGCAGCATGAGGAACAGATATGAAGTCGCCTGGTATCTTCTCAGATCTGAAGAACTCGTTCTTCTGATTTCTGCAGAGAAGGACAAAACCGGGAGAAAACTCCTGAACAACTACAATCCAAACAGCAATCATGTGAAAATTACAGCAGACAGTTGGGTCACCAGAGTCTCTTTAACTATTACTGGAGTAACAGAATCAGATTCAGGACTTTATTTCTGTGGAATAAAGTCTGACGCTCCAGAGATGCACTTCGACAAACCCATCAGACTGGAGATTGAAGGTACCAGATTTCAGTTTTTCTCATCATATCTTCACAAACTAGACAATGTAGGAGGGAGTGGGTAAGATGAGCCACTCAAGACGAGATCTGAACATGATTTTTGTTTTAGTGGTTTGTGATTGACAGCAGTACACAAGAAGATATAAACTTAGCACCAGACATTGCTTAACTAACCCAAATTTTACAGTTAATTGAGGCAATTAAAAAAATGGTCATAAAAACTTGTTAAAGTTACAGAAGCAGGTTTTTGTGTGTGTGTTCAATATATTTATGGATAAACATATAATATATTCACAGGTCTTTTTGTAACAGAAGAGACGAATGCAGAAGTTGAAATCACAGGTAATGTTTTGCTTGTTTAATCAATTTTTCTATTTGTTGTAACGGCTCTTCTGTGGAGATCCAGCACTAAATGTTGTATGAATGTGAGTAACTCTTCTGTCTCTGTAGACGAGGTGACGGTGACGGAGCGTGTGTTGATGTTCGCTGGTGTTGGACTGGCTGTGTTTGTGTTTT
This sequence comes from Rhinichthys osculus, assembly GCA_029959095.1. Classification (NCBI taxonomy): domain Eukaryota; kingdom Metazoa; phylum Chordata; class Actinopteri; order Cypriniformes; family Leuciscidae; genus Rhinichthys; species Rhinichthys osculus. The sequence goes on along the minus strand of JARWKJ010000015.1, from coordinate 40,043,954 downwards.
TTCTGGCTACAGTCGTCGCAGGAGGAATCATTTACCATCGTGGACAGCAGAAAGGATGGAAAGCAGCAAAACGTGCATCTATGATGAGCCACAAATCAGCTAAATGACACATTTGTGTGCTTTATTTGACAATCTGAGCTTTGCACTGCCAGTAAAATAAGCTTTGCTGTAGGGAAACACAAATGACAACAGACAACTTTGGCTCAGATGCTTTTCCTGTTTGTCAGATTTCACTTCAAGAAAACTGAAGCTGAGATGTTGAGGTAAAGGTCGCCTTTATTCAGCACCAGTGAAACTTGAACAGGCTTTAATGGTTGAGGGGATTATTCAGGTTTGTGTGATTCAGTAAATGTTCAGTTAGATTTTAAAGTGCTGTCTTTAATGTAGTGTTTGTCAAAGCAAACAGTTTCTTCTTAATGCAAACAAAAGCTTTAATATCATTAGACCAGCAGGACTCGTGATAAAAATCAACATTGTGTCTGGCTATATCTTTACACATTATATATATTTTTTCTAGAGTAGCATTATTATGTACATATAAGCTGTTTTCATAGTGAAAATATAAATGTAAATCTCTTCTGTGGCACATAAAGCTTGATTTAACAAAAATGTCAGATGAATTCAATGAAAAATGTGTTGTTGGGAGATCTGAACAAATAAACAGCAGTAAAACCAAGAAAAGATGTGATTATATGTGCATTTTCTGCCAGAAAACATCATCATTAGCAAAGCTAAACCTCTTCACATAACTGTAAATTCAGAGATGTTAGATCTGTTCTCTCACTTTCAGAGAGAAGGTTTCACATCATTGTCATGCAATGCAGAGTAATGATTTCCTGACTGACTGCATTATCTTGTTGAAACTAAAACCACAAAATATGAGGTAGGGGTGATGACAAATGTCATGCTGACTTTAGAAGGGCAAATAAAGTAGTGTGTGTGTGTGTGTGTGTATACCCGCGAAAACCAGCGCCTTCGTTTGGTACGAGCGGTTTGGTCTCCTTTTAAGGCTTAAAGAAAGGATTTGTGCCAATGACATTGGCAGCTGGAAATACAGAGGAGTGGCCCGACTCCATGCAGGACTCCACACATCACTCTAAAAAATACAGTTGGTCCAAATTTGACCCAAACATGGGTTGAAACAACGGTTTGGTCCCGGAAACACCTCAGTTCTGTTTACTAGTGACACGAAGACTTTCGCAGAAAGGTAAAACATTTCTTTCAAACACGTGTTGTGTTTCCTCTTTCAGATCTTCATCCCCCCCCCCCCCCCCCCCCCGTGTCGTCACTCGTCAGAGAGTAATTTTATTGTATATTATATCCACAAGTCTCATCCACATAATCTTTAACTTTGCCTGAAATAATAAAACCGATTGCCAAATTAAGTTAAAAAAAAAGAAAAGAAAAAAAAGGGTAAATTATAGGTTGGTTATTATAGAGGATTTTTCTCATCCCTTACATTCTAAATTTCAGTTGAAACAACCCATCATTTTTTAGAGTGTATGGATGTGTCCGGCCCACACTTTCAGAAAAAAGGTACAGAAGCCGTCACTGGGACGGCACCCTTTAAAAAGGTTCTAATATGTACCATTTAGATATTGATAAGCTCTTACAAATGTGCAACCTGTGCAACTGACCTCTCTCTGGGCTGTGTTTCCCAGAAGCATTGTTAGCCAACTATGGTCGGAAGTAGAGGTCGACCGATTGATCGGTCGGACGATTAATCGGCCGATTTTTTGCATTTTTTTACATAATCGGCATCGGCCAATATCCAAGTATATCAAGCCGATTATTAGGCAGGCGCATCTGCGGGCAGCCTAGTGTTGTCGTGGAACACGTGTTTGACGCGCGCTGCCGCTTGAGTCATTTTCCAGCCGAGTGAGCAGACCTCATACAGTGCCTAAGCAGGAGCTAACTAAGTGCTTTGGAGAAAACGATAAGGATTCAATTCTTATAACTCCTTTATATTTAATTAAAAACTTTTGATATGTTACTGCCAACTTCGAGAAAAAACCTGAATAAGCGACATGACATTCGGCTACTTTGGATCGTAGTTGAAGTTCCATTATCACAGAAGAGTTGCGATCATGTCACAATAAGTAAGCAATAATTTTGCAATTACAGAGTGAATCTGAGACTTTTATTTGTTCTGTTTGTGTGGCTTATATTTGAGAGGGTTGTCACTCAATGCAGAGAAATAAGTAACGTTAAAATAAATAAGACCAACGCACTATAGGCTAGTGACAGACTGGCTTTGCTTTGCTAGCGGGTAGCTACAGACAGACCCGGTGCTAATACGGCACTGGAACCTTAACGATCGTTATCTACCGCACCGAATATCAACGCGGATTTCTGTGCTTCAGTTCGGTGCTACTGTTATGCCAGTGCTTCTCTTGGATGCTCAGAAAACGGACGTTAGAATAACAGAAACATCGCTTTGCTGCACGTGACGCTAGTCAGCAGCGAATTTTATCATACCATTAGTTAGTTAGTAGCTGGATTAAACATGGTTAAAATGCTGGCCAAACAGTGTAAAGTGTGACTGCATTTCACTGTAGACTAAAAGGTCCAACAGCGGGATGCAGTTGTCTGAAGAACAACAGACGGACGGTGCGTTGTGGGCATTTAAAGTTTTTGTAAAATATAATTTTCCCATCTGGTGGTTGTTTTTGTCGGTCAACAGCAATTTACTAGTGAAATACGTTATTGTTATAAGTTAAATAAAATAAAATATAATAAACCTTATATAAAAAAATATTAAATAATTAAAAGTTTTTTTCCCCTTTTTGTGATAATTAGGTTATGTTCATTTGGCTTTGTCCGTCAACAAACAAAACAAACAAACCAAAAATACAGCCCATGTTTCAGGACAGTTTTTGGGAAGAGGATAGAAATGTTCCCTTTCGTTGTCACTCCGAGTTCCGTCGGATGGCGACGAATGGGGTTTCGCTTAGAAAGCCAATCGACTTCGAGTACTACAAAACGAGCCAATGGCAAAGAAATGCCATGGGTCTGCGGAATTTGCATAGCGTTACTCCACCTCACCTCGTGGGTATTTAAGGAGAACGCTGGCAGCAAATAGGCATGTTTTCGCTTCGGAGCCAAGGTGATCCTTCGTTCCACAAGCCATTCCTGTACTTTCAGTTCTTCAAGACGAGCGAGATTCTCTGGTGTTGGTGTGACGCGATCTCCGGCGAGCGCGCACTTCCTGCTTATCTGTCTGTGGTTTGACAGCGAGTGTGTTTCTCCCCGGGCGCTTCAACACAGTCAGTTTCTTTTCCTCTCACAAAAGAGCTTGCACGCGGCACGTCTTTTTAAAGATGCCTCGACCGTGCACTTCTGGTTGCGGTACTCGTTGCCGACTCTGATGGGCACGAGCGTTGCATAGTGTGTTTGGGCATTGATCACGCTAGAGCAGCGCTCGTTAGAGATGGGATTTATGGCTCTTTGAGGAGATCCGGATCTTGGCGATCCGTTCCTTTCAAAGAGCCGTTCAAAAGAACGGCTCTTTTGATTCTTTTTAAATATTTAGTCAGTTTTAAGAAGCCAGCTTGGGGGCATCTCAGTTTATCCTGGAAATAATCACTGGGAGGAATGATGAGGTGAGATTTGTAGTCAAATAATTAAAACTCAGATATCACACACCAATATCTGAGTTTGAATTATTTTGAAATATTGATTATTACCTCATTTGTCATGTGTGGACTATATTCCATAGGGTTGCACAACATCCCTCTGCTTAGAAAGTGATATCACTATTTTGGATTTACCTTTAGTACAAAGTGTGTGTATGTGTAAAGCTATGTTGACTTATGTTATTCATACAATACCACAAGAACATTTTGATAAAAAAACAAAAAAAAATTAAAGTTGTAAATATTTCCTGTAGATACAATAACATGAACACAAAATGCAATGTAAATAAATACAAAGCAGTTCCTTTGTATTTATTTACAAAGGAACTTAGTGTTACTTTAGTGGTTTTTTTTTTGTTTTGTTTTTACTGGAGTAACCATGTGACGGCATAAGTCATTGGCTCCGCGCTCCTACCCAATGACAGAGGCACGAAGGGTTTTTTCCCACTGGAGTACTCACGTAAAGGATGCGCGCGCGTGCAAAACTATCATCATGCTGTTAGGCAGTAGCACCCCTGCGCTGGGTGCGCCCCTTCCCCTATAACTGAGGAAATAATTTGTGTGCATCTGTGTGAAACACGCATGAAAAAAGAACGACAGAAAGAACGGCTCCCCTCCAGCCGTGACTCGGCTCCCATCGTTCATGTTTATGAGCAGTTCAAAAGAATCGGTTCGTTCGCGAACGTCACAACTCTAGCGCTCGTGGATGACTCATGTTCTCTCTGCGGGAACATGACCATCGCAACATTACGATCAAGACTCAGTGATCTCGCAAGAGTGAGAGCCCACTCATCCACAACCCGATCTACTGACTCTAGAAATAGAGCTAGTACTTCGGCTGGTGGCCAGGGTGATCTGAGGGTGACGGTTTGGAACCAAGCGCCAACTATCAGTCCGTGCCCAGCCGCACCCTCTCCAGTGTTGCAACCCGTGAGTGCTCAGGGGATTCCGGCGGGATCATCTTCGGGTGCCCCGCGGGTTTCCTTTGGCGCTCCAGAGGAGGACGCGATGTCTATCGCGGCATCACAAGGTGGGTCTGAATCTTCTGGAAGTGAAGACTCATCACAGCTGCCGCCTTTGGGTGTGAATACAGTTGTGTCAGAGTCTGATCCGGAGATGACGGCCATGCTGTCTCGAGCCGCCGCGAGCATCGGGTTAGAGTGGACCCCTCCGCCCTGCCCCGAGCGCTCGCGGCTGGATGATTGGTATTTGGGTCGGGCTGCGGATCCCCGTCCCCGTCAGGCCCCGATACCTTTCTTCCCGGACGTGCATGATGAAATCTCGAAGTCCTGGAAGACTCCCATGTCTTCCCGTGACCGCTCGATGATTTCATCCGCCTTTCCTCCCCTCGATGAGGCCGCTGCCCGTGGGTACACTGGGCTCCCCCCGGTTGAACGCTCTGTTGCGATGCAACTGTGTCCTCAGAGCGCTTCTTCTCGTGGTGAGCCTAAGCACCCATCCAAAGACTGTAGGTACTCGTCTACGCTAGTGGCGAAGTCCTACAGAGCTGCGGGACAGGCAGCCACCTCTTTGCATGCCATGGCCATTCTGCAGGTCTACCAGGCCCAGATGCTCAGGGACATGCACAGACCCAGGGCTCTTCAATGAGCTGCGCGCCGCCACCGACCTTGCTCTCCGAGCGACGAAGGTGACCGCACGCTCCCTGGGTTTGGTGATGTCCACAGCTGTGGTCCAGGAGAGACATCTCTGGCTGAACCTTGCTGATATGAAGGATGCCGAGCGGTCCCGGCTGCTCGACACCCCCATATCACAAGACGGCCTTTTCGGCGGTGCAGTCGAGGATTTTGCCCAACAGTTCTCGACTGCTCAGAAACAGACTGAGGCTATTAAGCATATTCTGCCCCGACGGCCCGCTGCTGCCTCCACCCAGCCGACCGGGCAGAATACTCAGTCTGTTCGCCGCCGAGGGCGCCCTCCTACGGCTCCCGCCCCTTCCGCCCGGCCCAAGCAGCAGCCTTCACCTGGGCCCGGTCGCGGAGGAAGCCGTAAGAAGGCGCCCCAGCCCTCTCCAGCCCCGCCCCCCGCTAAACGCCGGGCCAAGCGGCGCTCCTGAGACGGGCTGCTCAGGAATGATGTGCACTTCTCAGGAGATGGTGGCAGGACCACTCCTTCCCCCGGTGGAGGGCCGGGGGAGAATCTTTTGTTCTCCACTCCCCGCTGCTCACCCTCGGGTGGGCAGCACCCTAATGTGGTTAAAGAAAGAAGTGACACATTCATTCCTGAGCACACAGAGTTCTCGGACGACACGGTGCGCCGCCCCCGGGCCGTGCACCCCTCGTCCTCCTCTGTCCCAGAGCCGGATGACAGTGCGCGCCGTCCCCGGACCGTGCCGCTCTCATCCTCCTCTGTCGCCAGACCCCTGGCAGAGCAGACCCCCGTGGAACGTTCGTCCTTCCCTGGTCTCCTCTGTCAGGACGCGGCCTATGGCTGTACCCCCACACCGGGCCGCTATGCCGTCCATGTCTGGGTCAGCCATACCGCCTCGCTGCCCCACCGACGGGAAGTCTGTGGTTCGCGTGACCCCGCTGGTACAGTCCTTGGGAGCCTGGCTAGAGCTTCCCAATCTGTCCCGCTGGGTCGCACGAACGATCAGGCTCGGCTACGCGATTCAGTTCGCGCGGTCTCCTCCCCGCTTCAGGGGAGTCCGCTCCACTTTGGTCGGTGGCAATGTCCCTATCATGAGAGCGGAGGTTGCTACCCTGCTGGCGAAGGGTGCGATCGACACTGTCCCTCCAGCCGAAATGAAGACCGGCTTCTACAGGCCGTATTTCATTGTCCCGAAGAAAACCGGTGGGTTACGGCCAATCCTGGACCTGCGCGTTCTGAACCGCTCCCTTCACAGGCTGCCGTTCAAGATGCTCACCGCCAAACGCGTTTTCGAATGTGTGCGTCACCAGGATTGGTTTGCAGCGATCGACCTGAAGGACGTCTACTTTCATGTCTCCATCCTCCCTCGACACAGACCGTTCCTCCGGTTTGCTTTCGAGGGGCAGGCATATCAGTACGCAGTTCTCCCATTCGGGCTAGCCCTGTCTCCTCGCGTCTTCACGAAGGTCGTCGAGGCAGCCCTTGTTCCCCTCCGGGAACACGGGGTTCGCATTCTGAACTACCTCGACGACTGGCTAATTCTAGCTAATTCACTCTCGAGATCAGCTTTGCGAACACAGGGATTTGGTGCTCCGCCATGTAGCCCGTCTGGGCCTTCGGGTCAACTGGGAGAAGAGCAAACTTTGCCCCGTGCAGAGGATCTCTTTTCTCGGTATGGAGATCGACTCGGTCGCCATGTCCGCGCAGCTTACGAGCGAGCGCGCGCAGTCACTGCTGACTTGCCTGAGACAGTTCGAGGGCAAGAGTGCGGTTCCACTGAAACTTTTTCAGAGGCTCCTGGGGCATATGGCATCCGCAGCCGTGGCAACACCGCTCGGATTACTTCATATGAGACCGCTTCAGCTTTGGCTTCGCGACCGAGTCCCGAAGTGGGCATGGCAACACGGCACTCTCCGAGTACCACTTACTCCGACTTGCCGTCAGACCTTCACCCCGTGGTCGAACCTCAGTTTTCTACGGGCCGGAGTGCCCCTGGAACGAGCTTCCCGGCATATTGTCGTAACGACAGATGCCTCTACCACGGGCTGGGGTGCCATGTGCAATGGACGTGCTGCCGCGGGCTCCTGGACAGGACCCCACCGCCTATGGCACATCAATTGCCTCGAGTTGCTGGCTGTACAGCTCGCCTTGCGCCGCTTCCGAGCCGTGCTCAGGGGCCAGCATGTACTAGTCCGTTCAGACAATACCGCGACCGTAGCGTACATCAACCGTCAAGGTGGTCTGCGCTCCCGCCGTATGTCGCAACTCGCCCGCCACCTCCTCTTATGGAGCCAGAAGCATCTGAGGTCGCTTCGTGCCATTTATATCCCCGGAGCCCTGAACTGTGCAGCCGACGAGCTCTCACGGCTTCAGCCCCTCCCGGGAGATTGGCGACTCCATCCCCAGTCGGTTCAGCTGATTTGGGACCAGTTCGGGGACGCACAGATAGATCTGTTTGCCTCTCACGACTCGACCCATTGCGCCCTGTATTATTCCCTGACCGAGGGCACGCTCGGCACGGATACACTGGCGCACAGCTGGCCGCAGGGCCGCAAATATGCGTTTCCCCCAGTGAGCCTTCTTGCGCAATTTCTGCGCAAGGTCAGGGAGGACGAGGAGCAGGTCACTCTGGTTGCGCCGTATTGGCCCACCCGGACCTGGTTCTCCGAACTCATACTCCACGCGACAGCACCTCCTTGGCCTATTCCTCTGAGGAAGGACCTCCTTTCTCAGGGACGGGGCACCCTATGGCACCCTCGTCCCGATCTTTGGAACCTCCACGTGTGGTTCCTGGACGGGACGAGGCAGGTTTGAGTACCCTACCACCAGCGGTGGTGGCTACCATCACTTCCGCTAGAGCGTCGTCCACGAGACACGTCTATGCGTTGAAGTGGAACCTCTTCGTCAACTGGTGTTCTTCTCACCGAGAAGACCCCCGGAGATGTTCGGTCAGTGTCCTGCTTTCCTTTCTTCAAGAGGGGTTGGAGCGAAGGCTGTCTCCCTCCACCCTCAAGGTCTATGTAGCCGCTATTGCCGCACATCATGACCCGATAGAAGGTAAGTCTGTGGGGAAGCATGACCTGATCATCAGGTTCCTGAGGGGAGTGAGGAGACTGAATCCTCCTCGCCCTCCTCTCGTACCCTCTTGGGACCTCGCAGTGGTCTTAACTGCCCTGCGCAGCGCTCCCTTTGAGCCTTTGCAGTCAGTCGAGCTTAACTTCCTGTCAATGAAGACAGCGCGTCTGACTGCATTGGCCTCCATCAAGAGGGTAGGGGACCTGCACGCATTCTCCGTTGACGAAGCGTGCTTGGAATTCGGGCCGGGTGGCTCTCACGTGATCCTGAGACCCCGGCCTGGATATGTGCCCAAGGTTCCTACCACTCCCTTCCGGGACCAGGTGGTGAACCTGCAAGCGCTGCCCCCGGAGGAGGCAGACCCAGCCTTGGCACTGCTCTGTCCAGTACGTGCTCTTCGCATCTATGTAGACAGAACGCAGTGTTTCAGGACCTCAGACCAGCTCTTTGTCTGTTATGGTGGGAAGCTGAAGGGAAAGGCTCTCTCCAAGCAAAGCTTGTCTCACTGGATAGTGGACGCCATTGCTTTGGCATACCAGCAGCAAGGTCGACCGTGCCCCCTTGGTGTGACCGCCCACTCCACCCGGAGTGTCGCGTCCTCTTGGGCTTTAGCGCATGGTGCCTCGCTAACAGACATCTGCAGAGCTGCAGGCTGGGCGACACCTAACACATTCGCCAGATTTTACAATCTTCGAGTGGAGTCTCCTCCCGTGTACTGTCTTTTTCAAGCTAACATGGGATCCGTTAGGTGTCTTCGCTTGCTCGCCATGCCACTCCTCAGACTGGATACGTGCGATATTCTCCTCAGGTGAGCTTCCCCGAAAGCCCTGAGCTCCTCCAGCACTGCTGACGCTGGCGCCAGTGTCTATTGCCATGCGCGTTGGCTAGGTGCCTTCCGTGTGCATGGTACCTCCTCTGAGCTACCCCCACATGTGTATTTCCACTGTAAGCCTCTTTGAGCATGTGTCTTCCCTCGGCAAGCCACCTTGCCACCCCTGGGGTTGAAATATTCCACCTGCGGCTGGACACCCCAGTGATTCCCCATATGCATCCCTCGCAGGGACGTGCACAGGGGGGTTGCTCAGGTTGCCCGGGCAACTGCCCATATGCCCTTCTCGACTCACGTTGCCCTTCCGAGAAAAAAAAGAAAAGAAAAAAAATCGTACAATGGATGCAGAATTCCACGTAGGCCTAGATAAAAAAAAAAAAATCGCAAAGCCTCATTCACTTCCATTCGGGCACCGAAAGTGAAAGTCAGTAGGGGAAGGGCAAACTCTGTTTACGTGGCTGCGCGTTGCACGCGACCGAATCATACTACAAATCATGCGTAGTTGCCCAGTTACCATATGTACCATCAGAACGATCAGAACTGACCGACGAGCAAGAAGCACAACTGAATGTACGGGAAGCCAAAAGGTTAAAAAAGGATTGTATTTTTTCCCGAAATCTAAGCGTTTTTTTTTTTAGAAGCGAGTTTTCCCCATCTGTCAATTCAATCCAGCCCAGCCAGCACAGCCATGTGGGGCCCACATGGGTTTGACGTGGGCTATCTAACTGGGACCCAGCCAGTTTTGCTCCCGGTTTCCATGTAGGCCCCACATGGGTTTGCCCAGATGAAATGAACACTGCTCAGTGTGCACACTACAGGCTGTTAAATGTAACACCGATCAGTGTTGGAGTTAATGAGATAATTAAGTGATTGAATATGATTGAAGATTATTGAAGACACCTAAAGCAGAATCACTGGAGAAAATTGTAAGCCACCGTTATGGCGATCATTGTTTGCTTTAGTTGGGCTCTTGACCCTTATGTTATTAACTTTAGATTTTGTTTGGCTGTTGTTTCTGACTTATAACTGCCAGAAGAAAAAAAAAAAAAAAAAAAAAAAAAAGTTATGTAATGGTGTTGGTTATATTATGAAATTTATGTCATCATTTGAACCTTATGTTTAGTGATTTATGCTGTTGGTTACAGCATAACTGTGATTCTGCATAAATATCCAGAATTTTAGATATAATATAAAGGATTTCTTAAAAGTTGTTTTCAAAAAAAAAATCTTTCTTTTAGGCACACCCAGACGTCAAGATTCAGTCAATGCATCTCAATAATGGTGACGAGCAGAATATTCAATTAGGAAAAGTAAATTACATAGACAATTCAGATCATAATTTATTCATACCGCAATGCATGATGGGAGCCAGTAATGAGTTGTGATTGGTGGCAGCCACTGCAACATGCATTATTATTGTCACCATTGTTGAGATTCACAGACTGATTATTGATGTCTGTGTTTCTAAATAAATTCATTTGAAAGTGTTTTGATCAGAACAATGTTTATTAAATATTTTGGATTAAAAAAAATACTGATAATCATATGCTGTGGAATCACAAAGCTGTTGCTAACATGTTGAACCAGAAGTTGAACCATCTCAATAAGTTTCATTTATCAGATCACAGCATGATTATGCCAAAACATAACCAACACTATAAGATCACACTTTTCTTTGTTCATTTGACTGTTATAAATCAATAACAGCAGACAAACAAAATTTAAAGTGACAGTCTAAGGGTCAAGAGTCCAACTAAAGCAAACGCTGATCGCCATACCGGTGGCTTACAATTTGTGATTTTCTCCTTCAGTGATTCTGCTTGTTAACATCAGGTGTCTTCAATAATGCTCAATCATTATTCAATCACTTAATTATCTCATTAACTCCAACACTGGTCAGTGTTACATTTAACAGCCTATAGTGTGCACACTGAGCAGTATTCATTTCATCTGGGCAAACCCATGTGGGGCCTACATGGAAACCGGGAGCAAAACTGTCTGGGTTCCAGTTAGATAGCCCAGGTCTAACCCATGTGGGCCCCACATGGCTGTGCTGGCTGGGAGATTATTTCTTTTCAAATTTAAAAAAATAAAAAATAAATAAATGATAATAAAAATAAAAAAAAACTATAAACAATAATATGAGGAACTCTTTTTCTCATGTGTATTTTGGTGACATTTAACATATTACATTTTGTATAGCCTACTGTTTACAAAGTTGTATATCATAAACCTGTCATCTCTGACGTTTTGCGATCTTTATAAATAATAAGACCATAATATGAGGCATTGAGTTTGGACATAAACACGGTCAGATAAGGCCATTTGTATGGGCAAAATTCAACGGAATATATTCAGACATAATACAAAAACTATGAACAAGTGCAAGATTAATTAAATTCACAGAAATATTACTGGAGTGTGAGAACCATTTTATTATGCTGCAGGGATTTTCATGACTGAAGTCATGTTTTTCTGTGTCATTATTAGTAGTAGTTAAGGTGATTGAGTGCTGTATTTCAGTTTTTACTTCTTTGAGAATAACAGGGTCTTTATTAAAATATATATACACAGTCCTTCATATAGCCCGTGAGGGGTTTTTTTTTTTTTTGGGGGGGGGGGGGGGGGGAACCCTTTTTTCAGGTCAGAGCAACTGCCCCTAAAAATTCCTGTGCACGTCCCTGATCCCTCGGGTCATATGTGTACTTTTAAGTCCCCCCCTCTGGGTTGGCAGTAATTGCATACTTCCCTAAAAGATCTGGGATATGCTCCCCAGTGTACCTTGGTATTCCTGTGTTAAATAGGAGTCCTTCGTCCGTGCAAGTCTCACGACAGGGATCTCAGATTTACGCAGGGCACTGGAAGACAGCTGAGAAGTGGCGTGATTAGACTGGTATCCCCATTCGTCGTCATCCGACCGAACTCGGAGTGACAACGAAAGGGAACGTCTCGGTTACGGATGTAACCCTCGTTCCCTGAGTAGGGAACGGAGACGTTCCGTCTGCCTGCCACTTCCGCTGTACCGCGGGGATCGCCTGAGCTCAGTCTTGGCTCCTCAGCGAAGAAAACATGCCTATTTGCTGCCAGCGTTCTCCTTAAATACCCACGAGGTGAGGCGGAGTAACGCTATGCAAATTCCGCAGACCCATGGCATTTCTTTGCCATTGGCTCGTTTTGTAGTACTCGAAGTCGATTGGCTTTCTAAGCGAAACCCCCGTTCGTCGTCATCCGACGGAACGTCTCCGTTCCCTACTCAGGGAACGAGGGTTACATCCGTAACCGAGACGTTTTTAGCCTTGTATTACTTACAATGCACTGACATTATAAATTTTTAATTTAAGTGTACAAGTGCAGATTGTTCATTGTTCAAGTGTTCAATAAGTGTTGGAAAGAGAAAAAAGTCCAGGGTGCTCAAGGAGTTCAAAAAAGTATTAGAAGGTGCTCTTTGGGGTCGAGAGTTCAATGTCATGTAGAAAAGGGAATCCAAGGCACTCTTCTTTAGAAAATTAAAAAGCCTTTATTAGACTGGCTCTATCATGATTGAAAAAATTGTTAAAACATGTTGTATTTTCCCCCACATGTTTTAACAATTTTATCAATCATGATAGAACCAGTCTAATAAAGGCTTTTTAATTTTCTAAAGAAGAGTGCCTTGGATTCCCTTTTCTACGTTCAATAAATGTTTTTGAGAAAGTTTGTCTATGTTAAGTAATTATTATTTCTGTTACATTTTATCTTTCAAATAGAGGTTAAAACAAGCACATATCGGCCAAATATCGGCCAAAATAAATCGGCAGCATTAATCGGCCATCGGCCGACCCGGATTTCAAAAGATCGGCATCGGCATCGGCCTGAAAAAAACCATATCGGTCGACCTCTAGTCGGAAGTCCGTTGTTATCATCAGTTCAACGAGTTGTGTTTCCCGAAACCATCGTTCCAACGAACATTCGCAAACAGTATTGCAAAGTTGTGTGTTTGGAACGACAGATCTCGACCTGTGGTTAGAACCAGTTTCATTAACCGGGAGGGGACAAGTTTGGTTCACTCAGTTTTCTCGTGGCTGTGAGATATTAATTCGTGAGAATGTGATAAGTTGTTGCAACTAAATCATTTTTTTTTTTAGGTAATGTCATCCTTATGTCGTGGCTGTTATGATTTTGAGGATGAACCCAAGCGCAGGATGCATGACACAGTTTATTATTGGACAACAACCAGGGAAAACAAAACCCACGAGGGGGCAAAACATGGACAGGACAAAGAGTGACTAAACTAGACTATTACTAGACAGATAACTAGACGATAAACAAACAGCAAATATAGAATCAGAATCTTCACAAGACACTACTCTTGACAGGATACTCACAAGGTTAAACAAGGTATGAAAATGAATCGGCACAGGACAGCAAACACAAGGGGATTAAATAGGGAGAAACTGATAATGACAGCAGGTGACACAGAGGAAGCAATAATGACTAACGAGGAGAACAAGGGGACGGGGTGAAGTGACGAGACAACACAAGCACATGGCCCAAACAAAAGGCCATGTGCTTGCACACAAAACATGGGTCTGTCATGATCCTGCCTCAAGGCTAGAGAAACTCAAGGACACAAGGGCAGAATCATGACAGAACCCCCACCTTAACCCTCTGGGGTCTGAGGTGTTTTCGGGGTCCTTGAGATGTTTTGGCATGCTCTGACATTTCTGCTTTTTTCAGTTGCTTATAAACATATTAATGGCACAGGTGAAATTACACTCTATATAGCACACACAGGGCTACCATAATGTGTGAGCAACATGTATGTACATGTTTGTATTTTTGAGAGAATATTGTTTATGTGTGGTTATTGAAAAAACAAAAAAATAAAGTTTCTAATATAAGGCCACAAATAACATACTAAATATCTGTCCACAAGACTTTTGACTAGTGGATGTTGTCGCCTAGAGTTTTTGCTTCAAATTGATCTGAAAATCATTCTGCCTAATCATTCACATAAAACAATAGATTGTTTTAAATTGTGAAAAACATTTTTTTGTTTGCAAAGGCAATATGCGGATGGGCGGAACGGCCCAACCCCCTCATGAATAATTAGGCAGTTCTCACCTGAGCAGACTGCATACTAATGAGCCTTTCATTCAGGGGTGTCACACAAGAAAGAATGCAAGGACAATATATATATATAAATAAATAAATATTTATACACACACACATATATATATATATATATATATATATATATACAAACAATCAAAATATAAAGCCAAAAGCACATTTTTAGTCACACCTTTTAGCCATCCACATACCATTTTTAGCCATCCACCGCGTAAAAATAAACCAGTCGCATTTCAAAGTCGTTCGCGAAATGACCGCCAGGTGGCGCAAAGGGACATTTAGCAAAACGTAAGTGGGGCTAATGTCTGTAGCCTAAGGATGAAATACTACAAGTTATGGTAATTTCCAAATAAGCCTACAACAAACATTTATAGCCTACTCCGTAATTGTTGGTCATACAGATAAGATATAATCTTTTAAAACTGTAAAAGGCTAAAGTATAGGCCTACACTCACAGGCTAAAGACAAAACGTTTTCTCGCTCATGTGAGAAACAGACGTTTGGGTATTTGTCAGTGAGAAAATTCATAGCTGAGCGGTAGTACTTACGGTTCATCATCAAGATGACATGGGTTCAAATCCCGCACAAACATGGTCTGTTGTAAGTTTTATATTTATTTAGATTTGTCTAGCTCTAAAACTCTGTTACACCATACAGTTTTTTTGCTTATATTTATAAAATACAATTATCATGCATTTCCATTTTACACTAAGGAACAAAATAGTATCCAACAGAACGACTTTGCATCTGTATAATAATATGCTACCAATCGTAATTTCAAAAGCAGTTGTGTAAAAAATTAATTATATATAGCATATATATATATATATATATATATATATAGCCTATACTATTTTTTTTCTTTTTTTCAGGGCTGCCAACTCTCACGCATTGAGCGTGAGACTCACGCAATTGACCCAAATCTCACGCTCTCACGCCACACCTCCCGATTTCTCACGCTGAAGTGTCAACCCGGTCGGTCAAATTCCTAAAAGATATAGTTTATCTATAGATCTACCTGTTAAGCCACTCGTGATCGACTAGTTATACCGCAAATTACTTAAAATATCCCGTAATCTTTCTAGAGCGAGCGTGCATGCGAGAGAGACAGATATTGTGCTCCAAACCATGCGCGCGCATGGCAGAGAGGTCTGTTCCCTACAACCTAGAGTTTTTAAAAACATGGTTTTAAGTAAAGTGTGATTTGCAGGGGGGATTGGGATTTCCTTCTGGTCTAAACATCCCTGCTTCTGCTGAATTATTTTAATCCCCACACCCCTCCCTCCACAGCTAATCAATGCTATAGGCTACTTCACCAATATCAAATATATAAAATAGAGATATGCAACAGGCACGTTTAAACGACAAACAATAAAATCAAAACCAGCGTTTCAGTTGTTCATTAGTTCCAGTGGCCCTAATGCATGCACGACTTTTCAAAATTTCACAAAGCGTGTTGAGATTATTTTGAATGAAATATTGAAGTTTATAATTAAGTGTTTTGGCACACCACGCCGAGTGGCCCTATGCATTTTTCTAAAGTCGGGTTTTATTCTGGCATGGTGAGTTAGTGTTCGACAAACGTGGCGGCGCGTTCATTTAGATTAATTTATTTTTCTCATTATTACAGCTAAAATAACTTAATAGGCGACTCCGTAATTTGATTTCGGAGTTATTCCGTAACTCCGATTTTTTGGTCATACAGGTAAGAGTAGAGTAGCTTACATCGTTCAAAACTGTAAACTTGTATTCATAGGCTAACGACAAAAACAGTATATCTGTCGTCTCTGTCTCCGGGAACTGCGCGTCCCAAAAATGAACCGAAAGCCACTTCAGCTCAGTCACGATAAGAAATCGGCTATGTCTAAAGCCTTTAAATGTCTAAATATTTAGGCTAATAAATGTTATCTGTGTCACAGTCCTCGTCTGCACCAGTCTGTCTTTGTGTCTGCACTACACTTCCCAGAATCCTCCTCGTCTCCACACCTGTATTCACTCCCTCACTTACCAGCCTGTCCCTCGTTATCATCATCAGTGTCACCTGTTTTCACCTTGTTATGTTTGATTCATGCTTGTATTTAGTTTGCTTCTGTTCAGTCTGTCCTTGTCGGTCGTTGTAAATGTTTTGGTGTTGCGTGAGTTATACTGCCTGTTTGTACCTGACTGAAGTTTTATTTGTTAGTAAAAGTATTTGCATTGCAGCTCTTGCCTTTTGTCTTCTTCTGCCTGCACCACCCGTGACAGAACGACCGACCAAACAAAAGATGGACTTGGCTGGCCATGACCTAACTGACTACCTCATCAGGATCCTGTTTGAGAGAGGTCTCCGCATCACAATCACCCAAGTGATGCCTCCAGCCATCTTCGCCACGCCGTCCATCCTCACCCAGGATCCAGCAGAGCCCGCTGATCCTGCGCCAGAGACGATTCACGTCCAGCCTGCCCAGCCAGAGACGATTCACGTCCAGCCTGCCCAACCAGAGACGATTCACGTCCAGCCTGCCCAGCCAGAGACGGTTCACGTCGTGCCTGCCCAGCCTGAGACGATTCGCGTCATGCCTGCCCAGCCTGAGACAGATCCATCCTGCATCAAGCCTTCGCCGCTGGTCCCGTCCAGCCCTGAGCTTCCTTCGCCGCTGGTCCCGTCCAGCCAGGAGCTCCCTTCACCGCTGGTTCCGTCCAGCCCAGAGACCCCTCCACCGCTGGTTCCGTCCAGCCCAGAGAACCCTTCGCCGCTGGTTCCGTCCAGCCCAGAGACCTCTTCACCGCTGGTTCCGTCCAGCCCAGCCAAGCCTGCACCGCTGGTTCCGTCCAGCCAATCCGAGCCAGAGCCCGCTGATCCTGCGCCAGAGCCCGCTGATCCTGTGCCAGAGCCCTCTTCACAGCTGGTCCTGCCCAGCTCAAAGCCCTTTTCGCCGCTGGTTCCGTCCAGCTCAGAGCTTCCTTCATCGCTGGTTCCATCCAGTTCAGAGCTTCCTTCGCCGCTGGTCCCGTCCAGCCCAATACTTCCTTCATCGCTGGTCCCGTCCAGCACAGAGACTGTTCACGTCAAACCTGCCGAGCAAGAGGCTGTTCCCGTTCCTGAGCCGGTGTCAGTTCTCCCCAAGAAAATTTTTGGGGGGGGCTATCCGTCACCGCCATGGCCGCCCGAAGGGTCCTCACCGCCGTGGCCACCCGAAGGGGCCTCACCACCATGGCCACCCGAAGGGGCCTCACCGCCATGGCCACCCGAAGGGTCCTCACCGCCATGGCCGCCCGAAGGGTCCTCACCGCCGTGGCCGCCCGAAGGGTCCTCACCGCCATGGCCACCCGAAGGGGCCTCACCGCCGTGGCCACCCGAAGGGGCTTCTCCGCCGTGGCCACCCGAAGGGGCTTCTCCGCCGTGGCCACCCGAAGGGGCTTCTCCGCCGTGGCCACCCGAAGGGGCTTCACCGCCGTGGCCGCCCGAGGATCCAACAGCTCCGCCCTGGACGCCCGAGGGGTCGTCTGCTCCGCCCTGGCCACGCCCACGTCCTGCTCTGCCCTGGCCACGCCCACGTCCTGCTCCGCCATGGCCGCCTGGACCATCCTGGAGTCTGTCCAGCTGCACCCGGTCCGCCTTCCCGTCACAGACTCCAGGATGCCCACCCTCCCACCCCTGTTCTACGGCGTGAGGTCACGCCTACCGGGAGGGGGGAGTAATGTCACAGTCCTCGTCTGCACCAGTCTGTCTTTGTGTCTGCACTACACTTCCCAGAATCCTCCTCGTCTCCACACCTGTATTCACTCCCTCACTTACCAGCCTGTCCCTCGTTATCAGTGTCACCTGTTTTCACCTTGTTATGTTTGATTCATGCTTGTATTTAGTTTGCTTCTGTTCAGTCTGTCCTTGTCGGTCATTGTAAATGTTTTGGTGTTGCGTGAGTTATACTGCCTGTTTGTTCCTGACTGAAGTTTTATTTGTTAGTAAAAGTATTTGCATTGGAGCTCTTGCCTTTTGTCTTCTTCTGCCTGCACCACCTGTGACAATCTGATTATGTAGGCTAATCCATATGAAAACGAGAGGTACAGAGGATCTACTCAAACATGTAATGTAAGCGCTTCCCAATGAGAAAATGACAAGACAAGGGTGAAAATCTCGCTCTAATTAAATGTAGGCTAAATCGCCCTGAATTAAAATGTAAAAACAGATCAAATAATGTATTTGTCGAAATGTTGCGATATTGTTTCATTTAAGTTCATAATTATTCTATAAATGTTATTTAATTTAGCAGCATTACCACGAAGCACCGTGTTTCGATATTTATTTGAATAATACAAAATAAAATAAAAACTTAATTCACAAATTGCATGCCTGGTTGTAAGGATCCAAAGATCCCTGTAGACTTTAATATTGAGTTGAACATTTTGTTCATGACAACAAATTAACAAGTGTTTTTTCAATTATATTTAGTTTTGCTTGGAAAAAGCTGCCCCAAACCAGTTTTATTTCATCAATTATTGAAATAATGAAATATTTAGTAATAAACTTTTATGACAGAAATATCACTAGGCTACATGTAACTTAAATCATTTAATTCCTTCATTATCAACACTGTCCAGAATAGTGATTTAAGTGTGAATTGCGACTTCTCTTTGTGTTAAGTCAGCCTCAGACTCCGATAGCCTGTGGGGGGTTGGAGGGACAGTTGCTGGACAAAGGTGTTAATGTTCCTCTTTCATATGGAGAGTGTCGGATAGCCAGCCTGATGAGCAGGCAAAATTATTGTAAGGATAAATCTGTGTCCAAATGTAGGCCCCATATCTTATTAAATTATAAATATTGTAGTTTATTTATTGTAGCCTATTTAAAGTTTTTTTCACACAAAATTTCAATTGAAGTTATTGTAAGGTGAATTCAACAAGGCATGCTGTGTCTTTGAAGCAGCAATTAAAGGCTAAATAATTTTTCCGTGATTTGTATGGCTGACACGCAGCGACATACAGTATTATCAGCTGTATGATGTGTTTTTACCCTGAAATGTTTAATTTCGAGAGAGACCCGGCGCGCGCAGCGAGGGAGACTAAATAAACTTGTTAAAAAAGAGATCCAGCGCGAGAGAGGCAAAGAAAAACGCATGTTTTTAATTTAATTATGTTTCTTTGGACAATTTTCGTTTTGTACTGTTTTAATTGTTTAATTTAGCTGTAATTTCTTGGCAATACAAATTTAA
This sequence comes from Rhinichthys osculus, assembly GCA_029959095.1. NCBI lineage: Eukaryota > Metazoa > Chordata > Actinopteri > Cypriniformes > Leuciscidae > Rhinichthys > Rhinichthys osculus. Next base: position 40,024,503 of record JARWKJ010000015.1, on the reverse strand, counting down.
AATGTCGCAAGAATAAGATTAGCCTAGTGTTTCTTATTTTGCATCGCAAAAGAAATAAACTCTAAACCCGATGCAACCCTATTTAAAAAAAAAAAAATTGTCCCGACACTTTATTTAAACCTTGAAATGTTCGAACTTGGTTTCAAACTTAAGCAATTTTAGTGTTCTTTTACATGACACAATAATTTAGCAGACTAAAGACGAGCTTCTTCATTTTCATTTTCTGATGCAATCGGCTGACAATCTTCCTTCGTCAGTTTTTGTCGTTTGTGCAGCGGCTGCGGTTCCACTGGAATGTAGCAAATTTATGTTGTAATGATAATTAAACAAAACTCTTGACTTTAAATAAGTAAACAGTTATAAACAGTTACCTATTTAAGCATCAAGGTGGTAAAATATAAACGCTGTAGGCCAACATCGGTTAACAACATGTATGCTACATTGAGATTCGATCTCGGGTCGATTGAAGCTCCTCGAAGCTCGTGTTGTTGCGTTGATCACTGAGCTACCATCTGTACGCTGTTAAAGTTGTAAAGCCTCATTGATGTAGCCTAAATGTTTTTATTGCAATGTTTTATGTTGAAATGTTTTCATTATTTATTCAATTACATTTCAGTAGCCGAATTTCAGTATTGTGATTATGAATTATTTTAACTACGTTTCACTTGTTGAATTAATCTGCTACCAGCTTTCAATCGCTCTGAATCAGCCGCGGTGCGGCAGCAGATTACACATTAGAGAGAATAAACCGGAATAAACGAACACTTTTCAGAGTCTATGATTGTAGCGCCTCTTAGCGGTAAAAGGCAGCAAATACACCACACATTTTACCGCCGCGGTGGAACGGCTGATGTGGGCATTGTCATGGCTTGCCTCGACATTTGCGTTTGAATAGCGCGCGTCCTCCGTGGGCGTGTCAGATTAACGCGTAATGAAGTGTAATGAGCTGGGGAAAAAATACTGACAGCACTCTCTTTTCATACAGATTGCATAAACTGACAATATTTGTTTTTTATATAAATTACTTCATTTAAAAGAAGAGAATTCAAGCTTCATAAAGAAAAATTTCTCGTGCCTGTGTGACAAGTAATCGCGGAGTTACAGTTAATCTTAGGACGCGTTTCAGAATGGACTTCACTGACAGAGAGAACGCAGAACTCGCATCATGTTTGTTTTTCTTTATTTGGTGAAAAGCACAACACTTTGTTTTTATTGTGAGTATCCACAAAAAAATAGAAACTTAACAGGATCTAATGATGTATCACACTTATATGTAAGATCATAATCAACCGAGTATTTTGAGTCTCTTTTGCACTGATAAGAAAAAAAGCGAGACAATCGCGCCGGCGCGATAGCAGACCCCAGGGGGTTAAGGAGCGGCTCCTCAAGGGGACATCAAACACGGGACATGACAGACTGAGACATAGACACAAACCAACAAAACATGACGAACAACAACAAAGGCATACATGAAAAAAACGATAACAGGGTTGGGATGACACATCAAAAATAATAAACATGGAAGAGGGGTCGGAGGAAACACAGAGTTCATGGGGGGTGGTCCAGGGTGGATTGGAGTGCTGGGGGGCTTAGGTCCACGGGATGAGGGCTGGGGACAAGGAATCCAGGCAGGCTTGGACGGGGACACACGCTTAGGGGCTTAGGGGTGACCGGGGAAACACACAGCCCTAGATACCGACACAGAGGATACAGAAGGCGGCAAAACAGGAATCCTGACCGGGGGAACAGCAGGTAAAGGAACAGGGCACAAGACAGGGGGTGTAGCAGGCGCCTGGGGAGCGGGAACAGGAAAAAAATAGAAACTTAACATCTACCGGGAAATTTCGAAGACCACCGGCCCAATAAATACCCCGGTTGGGGTAAAATATACTGTAATATACATTAGTAAAAAATATACTAATGTCATAGAACCCTTGCAAAATTATTTATATATATATATAAAAAAAACTAAAAACAACAACTTTTTCTCGAAATTGTCCCCCACCACTTTTTGAAACATTGAGGCACGGATGTACCTAATACAAATAAATAAAACATCTCCAGTTAACTAGCAGAACATTAATTTAGTTCGCTATTAAATACGAGATCTAGCGCTTAAATCTGTTGTTTTTTAAATCAAGCTGAGCGATCGTTGCCGCTGCTTACAGACTGTAACCACTGATGAACATATTCGGTTTTGATGAGAGAGAAAAAAAATCTATACGAGGGCGGATTAGAACCCGTAACCTCTGACACGCTTGGCAAAAGATCCACCACTAGACCATTTAAGAACTCAGACAAATATTGCCGATCAATGCATTTATTTACGGGTTGAGCAGAGAGGCTGCACAGTTTGGCCAGAGGGCAGCGGCCGCACACCAGGCTGCCGGATGGTGTTATAAAGAACTTGCAATGAATAACTATTATCTGACCGGCCCTCGCAGCCTCGAAACACTACCGGCCCACCGGGAAAAGCCCCGACTCTCCCAATTGCCACTCCGCCCCTGTGAATTACACTGCGCAAACCAAAACTACCCAACGGATGAAGAAGGGTTGGCTCTCAGTCTCCACAGAACATAAAATATTCATTAGGGCCCAAGCCCTGAAAGGGCGAAGAGCCCTATTGTTTTCCTTAGGATTATTATTATTTTTAGGGCCCAAGCCCTGAAAGGGCGAAGAGCCCTATTGTTTTCCTTAGGATTTTTTTTTTTTTTTTTTTTTTTTTTTTTTTTTTTTTTTTTCTATTTTTCTTACGACTATTCGGGCACTTTTGGGGCCCTTAACGTGCCCGAAAACTCTTGAAACTTTGCACGCGGGTCAGAACCCGCGGCCATCAGGGCCGGGCTGAAGCTGGTACCCGGGCGTGGCAGGGGGGCTCGACAGCGCCCCCTGGAACGCGGTCCGAAAACTTGGTCCATAAATCAAACACGCTTGCATGGAATAATATGAAACTCGGTACACTTATAGATCTCATCGGTTCATATATACTTCATGCTCTGATTTTTTACCCCAGCCCGACAGGATGTCGGCTATTTAGGGTTGTTTGGAAAACCCATGCTCAGGAATTCGAAATACTCCTCCTAGAGAATTCAAACACACGGCACGAAACTCGGTCAGCATGAAGTCAAGACACTGAGGATGAAAAATTGCCAGGGGATTTTTGATATCTCGAACGGTTTGGCCGTGGCGAGGAAACGAATTTATGGCGAGAAACAAGAAACAGGAAGTGTGTTATAACTTCTTCATACATTAACTGATCTCGATGAAACTTCAGCAGTGTGTTCGCTGTAAGAGGCCGATCACATGGATGTGACTATTGTGAGTCAAAGTTATAGCGCCACCAACTGGCAGCAGGAAGTGTGTCACTTTCAAAATGCTTTGAAATCACCCTCTTATTTTAACCCGATTTGCTTCAAACTTCATCTGTATAATGTAAAAACACGCCAGATGTAGACCTGTGAAAGGATTGTTTAATATCTAAGATAATGTTGCCATGGCAACGCATCAAACTTTAATATTCTTTTTTGATGCTTTTGAGACTCTTAGCATGCTTGAAATTGCAGGAAACTCGACAGACACATCTCATTTATTAGCTAGTAGACATGTGCAAAGTTTCAGAAACGGGCGTGGTGAGGGGCTCAGTAGCGCCACCTTTAGTCAAAAATGGGGTATTAGTTTTACCTACAGTAACAAAAATCGGTATGGATATTCGTCTCCTCGAGCCGGACAACTTTCTAATTGACAGTCATTAGCTCCGAACAACACAAAGTCAGATATTTTGGTTTGAATATGATTTTCAGGAGAATTTTCTCCCCCTGTCTCTGTGTGTGGGGGGGTTGGGGAATTTGACTATTATTTTAATGGTGTTCAAGGTTTCAGGGGCTTTTGGGGCCCTTAACGTGCTTGAAAACTCTTGAAACTTTGCACACAGGTCAGCGCCCACAGCCATCAGGCCCGGGCTGAAGCTGGTACCCGGGCGTGGCAGGGGGGCTCAACAGCGCCCCCTTGAACGGGGTCCCCAAAACTTGGTCCATAGATCAAACACGCTTGCATGAATTAATCTGAAACTCAATACACATTTAGATCTCATCGGGCCGAACAACTTACCCTCGGTCAAGTTTTACGCCAGCCCAACAGGAAGTCGGCTATTATGGGTTGTTTGGAGAACGCTTGCTCAGGAATTTGAAGTACTTCTCCTAGAGATTGCATCCGTTTACCGCCAAACTCGGTCAGCTTGAGGTCAACACTTTGAAGATGCTAAATTGCGGACGGATTTTTGATATCTCGAACGCTTTGGCCGTGGCGAGGAAACTAATTTATGGCGAGAAAAGAGAAACACGAAGTGTTATAACTTCTGCATACATTAACTGATCTTGATGAAACTTCAGCAGTGTGTTCGTGGTAAGAGGCCATTCAGATGGATGTAACTATTGTGAGTCAAAGTTATAGCGCCACCAACTGGCAGCAGGAAGTGTGTCACTTTCTAAATGCTTTTGACAAAAGTGGGGGGGTTAGTTTTATCTACAGTAACAAAACTCGATATGTATATTGTACTCTTCGAGCCGGACAACTTTCTAATTTACCGTAATTAGCTACGACCAACAGGAAGTTAGATATTTTGGTTTGAAAATTGTCATTTTATGTGTCTCTCTCTGAGCCTACGTCTCTGTGTGTGTGTGTGTGTGTGTGTGTGTGTCTGTGAGTGTGGGGAGGGGGAGGGGGGCTAGATTAACCATTTCACTGCTGTGTGGTTTTGCCTGCATTAAAAAGGAAAATAAATGGCTTATGCCTTGTATTTTTTAAATAGGTTTTATTAATAAGTAAAGGCATATAACCAAATTAATTGTAGTGCATTGAAAATAGTTTTATATAATTAGTTTATTAATTAAATTAACTTGGTCCATAAACTTGGTCTGAAAATTTGGTCCATAAATCAAACACACTTGCATGTAATATTATGAAACTCGGTATATAGATCTCATCGGGCCAAACAACTTTAAGCTAGCCCAAAAGGAAGTGGGCTATTTTGGTCTGAATGTGAATGTTTTGCAAAACCAGCCTCTACATTTTTACCCACTCCTCTTAAGTGGTTTATTTTGTTCCCACCAAATGTTTTCAACATGATGAAAATACATTAAAGAAGCATAATTGTGAATATCTATTGAATATCTCTAATTGTTTTGCTATGGCGAGGGATTGAAGTCATGTAAAAAAAATAAACACTAAAAGCCTCATATCTTCTAAAAATTTAATTATACACCATTTATTTCTAGATAAAATTATACAAATATCACAACTAAACCCATTTTATTCTTGTTTTCAATTTAAGAATAATGTACAAGTTTAAAAACAGCCAGAATGCACTATTCAGTTAAAAAAATAAATATATCAAATAATACATAGGGCTATACTGCCCTCTTGTGTTCAAAATCAGGTAGGCCTGTTGTATTTAAATATATTAGGTAGCCTATGTGACTCCGAGAATATTTTCTCACCGGTTATTTGACGTGTAACACCGGGGGCTTTTAAATCGCTAAGTTAAAAGTGAAAGTAAAGTAAGGACGTCCGCATGGACATTTATAGTGGTGGCGCTCACAGTGCGCTCGAATGAATTTCTATGGAAGTAGAAATGAAAAAACGTTCGCTCTGTTTTGCTCGCTCGTCGCCATGGACGCGCACCGTTATGAATGCCAGTGCAGCCGCATACTTTTTAGTGTCACTTTAAAATTAGCGCCATATCGGGGACCGATTGCTTCCGGTTTTCAGGGAAAACACAACAACAAAAGAGTAAATGACAGATTCGCTTAAATAGGTGCTTTTACACAAAATATTCCGTCATAATTTTTCCAGTCAGCTCTTCACTCTCGTGATTAATGAAATTTGACTCCTGTTGCTGATATTTGCTGCAACTTTCGTTCTGCTCACAATTTAGTAAGCAAACACGCTTCAAATGTGTTTTTATTTTATTTTTGTGTATATATATGTGTGTATATATATATATATATATATATATATATATATATATATATATATATATATAGCTTATGTTTCAAATATGAGTTAATTAACAATCGTTTGAAAGAATGATACTTTTTAACATATCACTAAACCGTCATTAGGTGTCGCCAGGCGACCGTCTTAATGAGCGAGTCATTGATTCATTTGTTCGAACGATTCGTTCGAACGGCTGAGTCATTCATGAATGAGACAGATTATGGATTGGTCATTGAATCTTTGAGTCAACCGATTCGTTCAAAATGCTGAATCATTCAGTAATGAGAAAACACGTTGCTGTGAGATGCTCGATGGTTCTGCTGTGATCTTTGTTTAACTAGTTTCACTGCTGAAACAGAAAAAAGTCAATATTGCATCTAAAATGTAAGTGATTTGACTTGTGTGTGTGTGTGTCTGTGTCTGTGTCTGTGTCTGTGTGTGTGTGTGTGTGTGTGTGTGTGTGTGTATGATTGTGTCTACTACAGTGATTGTTTAACCCTTGTTAAAGTTTAGGCCTTGTCTTTTTGGATATATATCTTTTTATATAAAAAAAATAGGCATACAACCCATATATTTTAAATGTATCGTTTGCTTTAAATTACATTAAGATTTGTATGTTTGGTAATTGAACCTGAATGAATTTTAAATGAATGTGCTATATTTCAGAGTTTTCCTTAAAATTTGAACTAACTTTATTCTCATCTGAATGATAGACTATTTATTTCTGTATAAAATAAAAAAGAGATTTTGGTTGGGTGACAGTTGTAGTTTACAGTTTGACAAAAGCACAATGTTGTGTTTTATTGCGATTGTACACAAATATAAGTAAACACTTTGCAGTTTTAATAATGTCCTGTATGAACAAAAGGACGGAGTATGTTTTTATGTCTACATTGTTCAATCACGTTTCACACACACACACACACACACACACACACACAAACTTTTTTCTAATCAGATCAGGCAAGTAATATTCTGTCTTGGCACACTTGATTTAACTTTCAATCTTGTGTACTTATTTCATGTGTCCATTAAGTCCATGAGACCGTAGGGTGTCTCATTTTTCATTTTAGGTTTCAGAAGGTTGCTCACGCATATGATATGTGCCCTCAATGCACACTTTTGCAGAGCCCACACCAATGCAAGCTCTACAGTACACATCTTCTCAACAGTCAAAGCGGGGTTAAGTTATTGCCCGTCATGCACAGTAACCCTAAAGGCACCAGGGTGGCGGTGCCACCGGCTTGTTTATATATATATATATATATATATATATAAATATAGCTGCGAGCAGCGATGAAGGGCCAAAGCCGGTGGCACCGCCACTCCGGTGCCTTTAGGTAACTAAAGGCACCGGGGTTGCGGTGCCACCGGCTTGGGCCCGTAATCGCTGCTCGCAGCTATATTTATATATTTTTTTTTTTTTTCTATTTTTCTTACGACTATTCGGGCACTTTTGGGGCCCTTAACATGCCCGAAAACTCTTGAAACTTTGCACGCGGGTCAGAACCCGCGGCCATCAGGGTCGGGCTGAAGATGATACCCGGGCGTGGCAGGGGGGCTAGACAGCGCCCCCTGGAACGGGGTCCGAAATCTTGGTCCATAAATTAAACACGCTTGCATGTAAGAATATGAAACTCGGTACACATATAGATCTCATCGGTTCATATATACTTCATACTCTTACTTTTTACCCCAGCCCAACAGGAAGTCGGCTATTTAGGGTTGTTTGTAAAACGCATGCAATGGAATTTAAAGTACTTCTCCTAGAGAATTCAAAGAAATGGCACAAAACTCGGTCAGCATGAAGTCAATACATTGAGGATGAAAAATTGCCAGGGGATTTTTGATATCTCGAACGGTTTGGCCGTGGCGAGGAAACGAAATTATGGCGAGAAACGTGAAACAGGAAGTGTGTTATAACTTCAGCATACATTAACTGATCTTAATGAAACTTCAGCAGTGTGTTCGTTGTAAGAGGACGATCACATGGATGTGACTATTGTGAGTCAAAGTTATAGCGCCACCAACTGGCAGCAGGAAGTGTGTCACTTTCAAAATGCTGTGAAATCACCCTCTTATTTGAACCCAAATTGCTTCAAACTTCATCTGTATAATGTAAACATACGGCAGATGTAGACCTGTGAATGGATTCTTGATATCTTTGATACTGTTGCCGTGGCAACGCATCATACTTTAAAATTCTTTTAGGATGCTTTTGAGACTCTTAGCATGCTTGAAATTGCATGAAACTCGACAGACATGTCACATTTATTAGCCAGTAGACATGTGCAAAGTTTCAGGAACGGACGTGGTGCAGGGGCTCAGTAGCGCCACCTTTTGACAAAAGTGAGAGGGTTAGTTTCATAGTTTTACCTGCAATCATAAAACTCGGCAGGAATATTGTTCAGATCAAGCCGGACAACTTTCTAATTTACAGATTTTGGCTCCGAACAAAAGAAAGTCAGATATTTTGGTTTGAATGTGGATGTTTCGGAGTAATCTCTGTCACTCTCTCCCTCTCTCTGCGTACCTCTGTGTCTGTGGGGGGAGGGGGATGTGTCTGTTTGAGTGAGAATGCTTTTAATTATTGTTGTTCAAGGTTTCGGGGGCTTTTGGGGCCCTTAACATCTTCTAAAACTCTTGAAACTTTGCACACGGGTCAGAACCCGCGGCCATCAGGGCCGGGTTGAGGCTGGTACCCGGGCGTGGCAGGGCGGCTCGACAGCGCCCCCTGGACTGGGATTCGAACACTTTTCCATAAGTCAAACACACTTGCATGTAATAATATGAAACTCGGTACACTTATAGATCTCATTGGGTTGAACAACTTTCGTGCTCTAAGTTTTACGACAGTCCAACAGGAAGCCGGCTATTATGGTTTGTTTGGAAACGCATACCCCTGAAATTCGATTTAATTCTCCTTGGGAATTGATCGGATTCCAACCAAACTCAGTCAGCATGAAGTCAAGACATTGAGGATGCTAAATTCCAGACGGATTTTTGATATCTCGAACGGTTTGGCCGTGGCGAGGAAATGAATTTTATGACTAAAAAAGGACACATAAAGTGTGTTATAACTTTGCTCGTTTTACCTACAGTTACAAAACTTGCCACGGATATTGTTCTCATAAAGCCGATCAATTTTCTAATTTAAAGTCATTAGCTCTGAGCAACAGAAAGTCAGATATTGTAGTTTGAATGGATTTCTTGTGCCCCCTGCCATTCTCTCTGTGTGTGTGTGTGTGTGTGTGTGTGTGTGTGTGTGTCTGTGTGGGGAGGGGAGCAGAGGGGAGGGGAGGGGAGGGAGGGAGGGTTGGTGTCTGTGTTTATGTGTGTGTGTGTGTGTGGCTGGCTGTTTGATTTTTCCTGCATTAAAGGATAAAGAAATCTCTAAGTCCTTGTCTTTTCGCATAACAATTTTTGTATTTTTTTTAAATGACAAAATATGCATATAACCCCCATCTTTTAAATGTATAGTTTGCTTTAAATAAAAGTAAGATTGTTTTGGTAATTGAAGCTGAATGAATTTAAAATTCATGTGCTATATTTCAATATATTTGTTTTCCTTAAAATTTTAAAACACTAACCTCATTCTCATCTGAATTAAAAAAAAAATTCTGTATGAAATAATAATCTGACTAAAAACACTTTTGATGTTTCTTTTTTAATCAATGTAGAATGTGTAACTTAAAAATAAACAGATTAGAGCTCTGTTTGAGGACAATCCTGTGTGGGGAGGTGGCAGGGGGATAATCAGGTAAAGCAAGTAATATTCTCTGTATCTTTATATAAATATACACACATGGTGGTAATGGCGCAGTGGATAAGACACATGCCTTTGGTGTGAGAGACCCGGGTTCGAATCCACTGTGAGACACCAATGTGTCCCTGAGCAAGACACTTAACCCCTAGTTGCTCCAGAGGTGTGCGACCTCTGACATATATGGCAATTGTAAGTCGCTTTGGATAAAAGCGTCAGCTAAATTAATGAATGCAAATGAATATGTGTGTGTGTGTGTGTGTGTATATATATATATATTTATAGCTACGGGCAGCGATTACGGGCCCAAGCCGGTGGCACCGCAACCCCGGGTATAGCGCCACCAACTGGCAGCAGGAAGTGTGTCACTTTCAAAATGATTTGAAATCACCCTCTTATTTTTACCTGATTTTCTTCAAACTTCACTACTATAATGTAAACACACGGCAGATGTAGAGCTGGATGTAGACCTGACCTTTCAGAAGGTTGCTCACGCATACTTTGTGATTGATATGTGCCCTCGATGCGCACTTTTGCAGAGCCCACACCAATGCAAGCTCTACAGCACTCTTCTTTTCGACAGTCAAAGCAGGGTTACGTTTTTTTTGCACGTCGTGCACAATAACCCTAAAGGCACCAGGGTGGCGGTGCCACCGGCTTTATATATATATATATATATATATATATATATATATATATATATAAATATAGCTGCGAGCAGCGATGAAGGGCCCAAGCCGGCGGCACCGCCACCCCGGTGCCTTTAGGTAACTAAAGGCACCGGGGTTTCGGTGCCACCGGCTTGGGCCCGTAATCGCTGCTCGCAGCTATATTTATATTTTTATTTTATTTTTCGTGTTCGCATTTATGAGGGAAAAACAATGTTACGGACGTGACCGTTCTGAAAGCGGCACTAAAAGATGCTTTAAAACTTTCACAGAGACCTCAAACAGAAAGCACAAAACCTTTCTTTAAAGTCAATTTCGTTTTATATTAATTGTATCTTAATTTTAATCAATGTTTCATCAACCAATTGCCTGGATTTAATAAATAAGAAGTAAATATAGCAGATGATAGATAATCACGAAACGGAGGCGCCGGCGCGTGATCTGGAGCTCGTCTCATAAATGAACCGAAACTCAGCGTATAAGGTAGCCTACTTACCTCACAGACATGTCTACTTTTAAACAGAACAATTCAAAACGAAAGAAAAGAGACTACAGACTGCTCTCTGCTAATGTAATCCGTATGAAATGTGCATTTCTCTCTGGCGCGTTCACTACTGCGAAGATCGTCAGTCAGCATCGTCAACTTCATCTTTGCAGCGACACTGACAAAGAAAACACTTGTTTATTAATAAACAATTAAAATATCTCCTTGCTATATTTTACATAGGCCTATTCATAATCATTACTTTTGCCGGTTCTTTGTGACAGCCTTTAGGTGCTTTATTGGCAGCGCCACCCTTACATGTTACATGAACGCGTCACCACCGCATCACTGCACCCACCAGAATAGCAGGATTTGATGGCCGCATTCTTACAATTATAAAAGGCAATTCAATGTGGAAGTAATCCAAGTATTCAGAATACATTACTCAGATTGAGTAATGTCAAGTAATGTCAATTAATGTAATGGAATACGTTACAAATTACATTTTTGGGCATGTGTTCTGTAACGAAATATGTTTTGAAAGTGTCCTTCCCAACACTGCGCATAAGGAATAATTTACCATCGTGGACGGATGGAAACCAGCAAATTGTCTATCTATGATGAGCCACAAATCAGCTAAATGACACATTTTTTAAAATTTGTGTGCTTTATTTTACAATCTAACTCAATATTACCCAGCGCTTTGCATTGCTGTAAGTTTACCACTAATTAAAATAAACAACTGTGTCTCAGATGCTTTTCCTGTTGGTCTGATGCTTTTATTTCAGAGAAACCGAGATGTTGTGGTAAATGTTGTCCTTTTTAGCACCAGAGAAACTTTAACAGTCTTAAATGATTGAGGTGACCCGTGTTAAAGATGAACATTGTGTATGACTAAATCTTTAGATGTTATATATTCAATTGAGGAGCATTACTATGTACGTATTTATAAAGCTTATAAGCTGTTTTCAAGCGAAAATATAAATATAAATCTCTTCTGTGGCACATAAAGCTTGTGCCACAGAAGAGATTTATATTTATATTTAACTGGGAAAACTGGGAAATCTATGGGAACGGAACAGAAAGAGTACACAACGTTTCAATATGGTCACGTATGGTCCAGGGGTATCTTGTTCGCATCTTACCGTGTATAGAATCGAATGTCGTCGTCAGAGTGGGCGAATCTTTGTAATCCAAATTTACAGCTAATTTTCAGCTCCTGAATCTCTTTCTTTAATGAGTCATTTTCTTCTTTTAATTTCGTGTTTTCGTCGATTGCCGAGTCCATGAAAGCGGGTTCTGGGACAGATGAATAGTCATGATCAGCAGCAGGAGTGCAGTCCATATGTTGCCCATCTTCTGCTGATGCCAGCTCAGGCTGAAGTTAGCTTACTCTGTCCCAAACGCTCAGTCTTGGTGATGGGATGGATGGAGTAATCATTCCACTGGAACAATACCGGGACAGCTCCTTTCTTTAGTTGCCTTTTCCCCTCCGGTGTTTTCGGCTGAATGATCTCCTCCGGTGTGAAGTGCAAACTACAGACTTTGCTGTGTCCTGTGACAATGAACTCATCACGACGAATATTCACCAGCCACCGCTTTCTGAGTTCAACATCGCTGGGAAATCCCTGGTAACTTAAAACGCAGTTGAATTTCGATGATGACGTGCATGTGGGAACACAACAATGTTCATGATATTTTCTTTGTTGCCTCTGGAAAAAAACTCTATCTTTTTTAAGGCTCATTTTCCGCTGTTTACGCCGCCGCCATATTTCGCCAAACAGGAAGAGAGCGGGCCGTATTTACCCGTTGCGGATATGACGTCAGGTTGCTATGTGCAAGGAGCCCATTGTATTTCAACAGGTAAAAACTATAATTCCTGATATCTGTAATTGTGTGCTAAGTTAAATGTCACCATAGACTGCTATTCAAATTCAATTGTTGTGAAGGCTGATCTTAATTTATTTTTATTTTTTACCCATTTGAGGTAGTCTCTCCTGATGCACATAAAATATGTCCATAAAGCACGCACTGAGATGCGGTTGTAACAACTAATAAATGTGGTTTATTAATCATAATCTCCGGTTTACTTTCCAAACAAAAATACAAAATTAAACTTCCTAAGTGAGAACATGAATCATCCACAAACACAGAATTCCCAAACATGTGAGATAGCGATCGTGACTCTGTCAACAGGAAACAAACGACCGCACCCAGAAACAAACACACACATGGGACACGGACAGACTGGGACAACAATACAGCCCTGGCACTGTAACCAAACCACTGTAACCCCCCCCCCCAGACACAAATGTGAGGAGTTAGGGGCGTTCGGGGGCATAGAACATTTGGATTTCTCGACCTACATGTGCAATTTAAGACTTTTGAAGGCAAAAATATTGATAAGAAATAGCTTTTAAACCATGTAAGTGGGCAGTATGTTATTTGCCAATGCTCTCTCCTTATCTCCATTACTCTTTCCTTTTCTCTCAGTCTCCTTATCTTGCCCTATTTCGTCCCCTCCTAAAGATGAGCTTTGACTTCTAGTATTTTTATTTTCGTCTGTGTCAGTGTAAAGCAAACATAGGCTCAACTGATATTTATGTTTTATGAGTCATTTTTGTAAGACTGGGAAACTGGTTGAATCTGGAAATTAACATTTGGCCTTGTAAGAACTGGTTGGAGACACTGTCTTGACCACATGGTCTATTGAAACAAAGGAACTTGCTGAAATAGCATTCGACCTCCCCCTCACGCAGTCTCACCTGATTTACATTTCACCCAGTAACAGCTAAAACTCACATAAGAATATATATATGGTTTAATGTGAATGATTATCATTGAGTATTGTGTTTAGTATCATTTAAACTGTCGCAGGGTAAGTGATACATATGTCTCATTTCCAAATAAGTAAAACAAAAGGAAATAAGGTTTTTAAGAGTTTAGGGATATCTGGCACACAAATGAATGTGGTCTCCTGCTCCCAGAAGGTGTGAACTCAATGCTAATTTCCACTGTTGGCAAATGGTACCATGTAAATCAACTTCTGCCCCCAGTAAGTCTGGGGGGATGAACACAGTAAAGTTCCACTGTGAATACAGGTTTACATATGAAATGAGGTCTGGCTATTTAATGGAAGGCAGCAAGGGATCGTGGCTCTTTCTGTATCTCAGATCGGCCCGTGGACGCGGAGTCGCCGAGACTCAGCATTCATGTATTTCATGTCGGGTAAAAGATTTTCCTCTTTGTTATAGAACATTTGATGATTTGCATTGATTATCTTTCAATTGATTATGGAATTAATATAATACATTTACCTGACATAATAAATTGTTATATTTGATTATTCTAACAGACTTTGACTTTATTTTCATTGGAGTTAAAACGAATAGTCAAACATTAACGTATACTTAATGATGCACAGATATCATTGAAAAACACTTTCATTTTATGGAGTCAGATGAAACGAGTTAATACATAAAACAAATTGTATTGCATTTAATTAAAAATCCCTTTGCCATTGGAAGAGACGGAACGCGCGTTGAGACCTTCACCTCTAATCGAGGACCGCAGTTGGCTCGAATTAGACGGACTTACATTTTCTTAGACAAGTTAATTTATATGGGCTACCAGGAAAGCTAACCAGGTTTATTAAATGCATTCACAATATGTAGCTACACATTCATTATTAATATTGTGCGCAATATGATAAAAAAAATGGCTTCATTAAAGGGGTGATGAACTGAGAAATCAAATGTTCCTTGAGCTTTTGACATATAAGAGGTCATCATACTATAAGAATATTCTATAAGTTTCAGAACTGAAAACTTCCTTGTTAGTCTAATAAAAGCTTTTATTGACACCAGGGCCATGCAGCGAAACGACAGGTTTTTCAAAGTGTGGATCTATGACGTCAAAGGGGATCAAACACCACCTCCGCAGAAGAAGATCAATGCCGACTTCAACACTGTGGGCCCTATTTTAACGATCTGAAACGCAAGTATCAAGCGCAAAGCGCAAGTAACTTTGCGGGCGTATCCCGGGTGCTGTTGCTATTATACCGGCGGGATAAATGACTCTTGCGCCCGACGCAAATCTAAAAAGGGTTGGTCTGAAGTAGCTTCATTATTCATAGGTGTGGTTTGGGCGTAACGTGAAATAAACCAATCAGAGTGTCATATCACATTCCCTTAAAGAGCAGGCGCGCTTCTTCCATGGCGGATTGTTATTATTATAACGGCGGATTTACCAGGCGCACGCCAGGAGCGTTCACAGCCGAGGAGACCGACGTTCTCGTCAGGGTCGTAAAAGACAGAGAAGTGACGTTGTGTGGGGATGGAGAAACCCACCCAAATTAGCTTCGGTTAAACAGGCGTATAATAATTTGGGTAAATGTGTAAGCTAGATTTATGCCTATTTTTTCCACATCTTCATGGACACAACAATGATTTCCCCCATGTGTTAATATTTTTCCTTGTAATAATGTATGATTTGCAAAAATGAAAACTGCTGCATCTGTTTAGATTAGAGAATCAAAGTGTATGCGCGTTGTTCACACGCTACATAATGGCCAAGCATGCGCCCTTAAAATTGCATATGACTAATGCGCAACGTGCTACTGACTTAAGACGAGGTTTTTCCTGGTCAGTGGCGGAATTGTTTTCTCAAACAGCAAAATAGCACCAGGCAACGTTTGCACCGGAACACGCCTCCTCTTTGCGCTGAACCGCCCCGGGAAGCGCAATTTCATTCCCTAATTTACTGACGTGCGTCTGTGGAGGGAAAAGTCCGCTTTGCGCGGGTGCAAAATAGGAATAATAAATGCGTCGGTGTACAAAATTTTGCCGCTTTTCCACTACACAGTACCAACTCGGCTCGGCTCGGCTCGACTCGACTCGCCTTTGTTTGGTTTTCCACTGTGTTAAAGTCTGTGTTGAGATGGCAGTAGGATGTGGTCCAGCGCCTGTAGCCTACATACAGGATTGTAGTTTGAATAAAGCTTTGTTTCATGAGTTGACTTGTGCATTTGTTTATTGTGTGATGATGACTTTCATTCATCCTTTTACTAATTTATTAATATTTCTCATTGTTGTCAGTAAATAAAAAATAATTATTTAATTAGTTCTTTAATTGTTTGAATGAAAATGGAGATATGTTCACTATATACACATCTAGAGTGTATTCATGCATAGTTATGTCATATGACATACATTAGCCTACATTTTGTTTGTTTTATTGAATTATATCATTTTCAGTAAAAAGTAATATAATTAATTATTGGTCAGCATTTATTGTTGTTATTATTGTATGTTTTGGGGTAGGATAGCAATTCAATTAATTCTGGGGTAATATTAATTTTTAATATTAATGATACGAGTATAAAATCAACAGTTTTCTCCAAAGGTGAATCTTCACACAGCTGCCCAACATCTCCTTAGTGCAGACATTAGGAAAACCGTTCTATAGGGCTGTCGAGTTACTGATGTAATGAGGTTTATATATATATATATATATATATCATGGGTTTGCATACATAATATGAGATTTTATACACAGGAAAAAAAACTACAAGGTTAAATATATTAATATATATTTTCTTAAATAATTAATTATAATACATTTAAAAAAATGCATTTTTTGTTATTTATAGGCCTGAGGGATGAAACGAGAGTTAAATTCAACAAGAAAAAGAGGAAAACGCTTGTGGATGAAAAGGTTTGGATATAAAATAAAGAAATGAACAACATATTCAAGAGATGACGATATTGGGGTTTCTTAATAAAATATTATATAGTTATAAGGATAAGGGGTCACATTAGTAGGGTTTAAAATATAACAACTTAAATCAACCCTAATGTATTCACAAAATAAATGGGCAGCTGTTTCTTAAACAATACTACCACAAAATGAGCAAGTTTCATCAATATCAAGATATTTACGGATAGATGAATTAAACGTGTCCTTCATATTTTAAGTTGTTGCACTTGTGATAACACATCGTACGTCAACATGGCGGATGATGTCCGGATCGCATTCATACTCAACGAGATTTGGTTATAAAGTAGGCCTACCTACTCTTTTAGCGCTCGTTAAGTAAGTAATCATTGAAATTAAGTACCTACTCATTGAGTATGCGATTCCGAACGCAGCCCAGGTCTTCTGTGCATCCAGACTTTTGGGAGATCGTCTGGAGTTCTTTCACCTTCCTTCGGTCAGAGTCCTCGCGGTGTTTATCCCTGTCACTTGTCTCCAGCTCGGGATGGTGGCTTTCAGGTCGCCCGCCTGCAAACGTGGCTTTTTACGTATACACCTGTTCTGTCTGTCGTCAATAAACTGCTTACTTGCATTTGGATCTTGAGACTCATTATTTTGACACATCATGCAAGAAAACATGAAATATTCCAGAGGGAATAATATGCTGATGTGATTTGCTGCCCAAGAAACATTTCTGATTATTATTAATGTTTTCTTTTTAAAAAGTCAGGATTCCTTGATGAATAGAAGATTCAAAGTAGATTTATCCGAAATAAAAAAAGCTTTTGTAACATTATTATACATGTCTATTGTCACGTTTGATTACTTTAATGCGTCCTTTCTGAAAAAAAGTAGGCTATTACTTTCTTTAATTTCTTTAAAATGTATTGTATAATGTTACAAAAGCTTTCTATTTCAGATAAATGCTATTATTTTCAACTATGGTTTGTGTGTAATGTGACTTTTTTGTGTGATCTTAAAATTTGTCTTAGAATTAAATTGTACATAAATAGGTTAAGCAAAACAAATGTGTTTATGTCTGAGAAAATTGTAAATGCATACAAACCTGAAATGACATACTGTGTGATACAGTACAAATATTTTGAGTGTCCCTTATTTTCCTTTAAAGAACAACAATTGTCCCACATTTTTCTTCTCTGAAGTTGGCATCCCGTCTCCGCCCCTGTGAGGATGTAACACTTGATCTGATATAGAGATACTTATTCAAAGCTTTAGTTTGCTCTGGAAAAGAAGTGGAAACTCTTTCAGTTTAAGTGACTCAGCATTGATCTGAAACCTTTAGTTTGTTCAACACCTTTGAACACAATGGAGAAAGTCATTTTCTTCTGTGTATTTTCTTATTGGATTATGCAAATCACATCCAGTGGTAAATATATTATATCTCAAACATTCATGAAATTTAACATATCAATCTCAAATACAATAGATATTAACATAGTCTAAAAGGATGTGTGTTTATTAATGTCTCTCCAGATTTGTCAGTAGGAGGATCTTCTGTTCTGAGAGTTCAGACGGGAGAAAACATCACTCTGAACTGCAGCATGAGGAACAGATATGAAGTCGCCTGGTATCTTCTCAGATCTGAAGAACTCGTTCTGCTGATTTCTGCAGAGAAGGACAAAACCGGGAGAAGACTCCTGAACAACTACAATCCAAACAGCAATCGTGTGAAAATGACAGTGGACAGTTGGGTCACCAGAGTCTCTTTAACCATTACTGGAGTAACAGAATCAGATTCAGGACTTTATTTCTGTGGAATAAAGTCTGACGCTCCAGAGATGCACTTCGACAAACCCATCAGACTGGAGATTGAAGCTACCATATTTCAGATTTTCTCATCATATCTTCACAAACTTATCAGTATAGGGGGTAAGATGAGCCACTCAAGACGAGATCTAAACATATTTTTTGTTTTAAGAGATATGGATCTGGCTATTTGTAGTTGAGAGAAATGCATGGGTTGAAATGCAGAAGTTGAAATCCCAGGAAACACATTGGTTGTTATCTTGATTGTTTAATTAATGGAAACCCGCTACTATATTTGGTTATGGGTAAATAATGTCTGGTTGTATGATTGTGAGTAACTCTTCTGTCTCTGTAGATGGAGTGACGGTGATGGAGCTGTGGTGATGGAGTGGCTGAGTTTGGGTTTTTTACGATTCTAGTCATCACATTAGCAGTGTTTGCGTGGAACACAATATGACAGGCGTCACGTATTCAGAATCCACATCATGAGTAACTGTATTCCATTACAGTTACAATTTAAATAGGCCTAGTTGGTATTTAGAATACAGTTACATTGTTGAAATCAATGGATTACATGACGATACTTCTCTTTTTCAAGAGTTTATTCACTCTCTAAATAAATCAAGGCAACTAATTTCCCAGATGCCCCAAAATGAAAACGAAAAAATGCGCGGTTTGCGTGATCAGTCACAATGGAGTCGGAAGAGGAGCAGCGGGATCTAGATAGATGGAGCCGGAACAACAGAGCCAGGGCAAGAATGCGTTTCTATCTTGGAAATTCAAACAGCATTTCACATTAAAAAAGAGAAGGGAGAACGAAATATAACTGTGCAGTGTAACCTCTGCTTGCCAGCCACAACCTCCTTTCAGCGTCCACCTCCAACCTGAAGAAGCATCTAAAGTAGCCTACTTTTTTCCCCTTTTTTAGCCAGGGGTAGTCGTCTCACTCGTCTGCTGTAGTTTTACTGGTCACCTTGCTATTTTTTAGTTGTATCAGCTAGCTATCAGGGCTGTAACGATATGCGATATGAAACCGAAATTGCGACACTCAGATCCACGATCCTGTGTCGCGGTGTGAGAAGGCAGAATCGCCACACACCCCTTCCAACTCCCAGAGTTATTCTTCCCGTCCAGATCCAATGCTACCACATCTTCAAATTACTACCGGTATTAGTATTATTTTAAGTTAACATTATAAAATACGTAGACCTACACCACAAAACTAGTTGAAAATAAATTCTTTAAAATTGGGCAATTCCAGCGTTATGGACGTGATATTTGCAGTCAAAACTTGAAATATAAATTCTCAGAAAATGCATTTCATACCAATATATTGAAACGTCTGTTTATATATCCATACTCCCTTAATAAAGGAGTCCAGACATTAGAAAAATATCTGTCTACACATGCGTTTTATATTTAATATGAGGGAAATAAACATGTGTGACACAAAACAATCTTTAACTTTTAGGTGACAAAATATTTTGGGGCGGAGTGGGACCAAAAAAATCTACCGGGAAATTTCGAAGACCACCGGCCCAATAAATACCCCGGTTGGGGTAAAATATACTGTTATATACATTAGTAAAAAATATACTAATGTCATAGAACCCTTGCAAAATTATTTATATATATATAAAAACCCCCACCACTTTTTGAAACATTGAGGCACGGATGTACCTTCTACAAATAAATAAAACATCTCCAGTTAACTAGCAGAACATTAATTTAGTTCGCTATTAAATAAGAGATCTAGCGCTTAAATCTGTTGTTTTTTAAATCAAGCTGAGCGCTCGTTTCCGCTGCTATCAGTGTCATGAAAACCGTTTTTTCTCTAGTGGCTCGCGCACTTCCGAGTCTTCACTCAGACGCGCTCTAAGTGCTCCTCTTCGATCTATCCGTTGTGGAGACTCTCTATTCGTTCCGGTGAAATCACAAAATAAAATGCACACAAACGTGTCCCTGCTTGATATAGACTGTAACCACTGATGAACATATTCGGTTTCGATGAGAGAGAAAAAAAATCTATACGAGGGCGGATTAGAACCCGTAACCTCTGACACGCTTGGCAAAAGATCCACCACTAGACCATTTAAGAACTCAAACAAATATTGCCGATCAATGCATTTATTTACGGGTTGAGCAGAGAGGCTGCACAGTTTGGCCAGAGGGCAGCGGCCGCACACCAGGCCGCCGGATGGTGTTATTAAGAACTTGCAATGTATAACTATTATCTGACCGGCCCTCGCGGCCTCGTAACACTACCGGCCCACCAGGAAAAGCCCCGACTCTCCCAATTGCCACTCCGCCCCTGTGAATTACACTGCGCAAACCAAAAATACCCACCGGATGAAGAAGGGTTGGCTCTCAGTCTCCACAGAACATAAAATATTCATTTTATTTTATTTTTCGTGTTCGCATTTATGAGGGAAAAACAATGTTACGGAGGTGACCGTTCTGAAAGCAGCACTAAAAGATGCTTTAAAACTTTCACAGAGACATCAAACAGAAAGCACAAAACCTTTCTTTAAAGTCAATTTCGTTTTATATTAATTGTATCTTAATTTTAATCAATATTTCATCAACCAATTGCCTGGATTTAATAAATAAGAAGTAAATATAGCAGACGATAGATAATCACGAAACGGAGGCGCCGGCGCGTGAACTGGAGCTCGTCTCATAAATGAACCGAAACTCAGCGTATAAGGTAGCCTACTTACCTCACAGACATGTCTACTTTTAAACAGAACAATTCAAAACGAAAGAAAACAGACTACAGACTGCTCTCTGCTAATGTAATCCATATGAAATGTGCATTTCTCTCTGGCGCGTTCACTACTGCGAAGATCGTCAGTCAGCATCGTCAACTTCATCTTTGCAGCGACACTGACAAAGAAAACACTTGTTTATTAATAAACAATTAAAATATCTCCTTGCTATATTTTACATAGGCCTATTCATAATCATTACTTTTGCCGGTTCTTTGTGACAGCCTTTAGGTGCTTTATTGGCAGCGCCACCCTTACATGTTACATGAACGCGTCACCACCGCATCACTGCACCCACCAGAATAGCAGGATTTGATGGCCGCATTCTTACAATTATAAAAGGCAATTCAATGTGGAAGTAATCCAAGTATTCAGAATACATTACTCAGATTGAGTAATGTCAAGTAATGTCAATTAATGTAACGGAATACGTTACAAATTACATTTTTGGGCATGTATTCTGTAACGAAATATGTTTTGAAAGTGTCCTTCCCAACACTGCGCATTAGGAATAATTTACCATCGTGGACGGATGGAAACCAGCAAATTGTCTATCTATGATGAGCCACAAATCAGCTAAATGACACATTTTTTTTAATTTGTGTGCTTTATTTTACAATCTAACTCAATATTACCCAGCGCTTTGCATTGCTGTAAGTTTACCACTAATTAAAATAAACAACTGTGTCTCAGATGCTTTTCCTGTTGGTCTGATGCTTTTATTTCAGAGAAACCGAGATGTTGTGGTAAATGTTGTTCTTTTTAGCACCAGAGAAACTTTAACAGTCTTAAATGATTGAGGTGACCCGTGTTAAAGATGAACATTGTGTATGACTAAATCTTTAGATGTTATATATTCAATTGAGGAGCATTACTATGTACGTATTTATAAAGCTTATAAGCTGTTTTCAAGCGAAAATATAAATATAAATCTCTTCTGTGGCACATAAAGCTTGTGCCACAGAAGAGATTTATATTTATATTTAACTGGGAAAACTGGGAAATCTATGGGAACGGAACAGAAAGAGTACACAACGTTACAATATGGTCACGTATGGTCCAGGGGTATCTTGTTCGCATCTTACCGTGTATAGAATCGAATGTCGTCGTCAGAGTGGGCGAATCTTTGTAATCCAAATTTACAGCTAATTTTCAGCTCCTGTATCTCTTTCTTTAATGAGTCATTTTCTTCTTTTAATTTCGTGTTTTCGTCGATTGCCGAGTCCATGAAAGCGGGTTCTGGGACAGATGAATAGTCATGATCAGCAGCAGGAGTGCAGTCCATATGTTGCCCATCTTCTGCTGATGCCAGCTCAGGCTGAAGTTAGCTTACTCTGTCCCAAACGCTCAGTCTTGGTGATGGGATGGATGGAGTAATCATTCCACTGGAACAATACCGGGACAGCTCCTTTCTTTAGTTGCCTTTTCCCCTCCGGTGTTTTCGGCTGAATGATCTCCTCCGGTGTGAAGTGCAAACTACAGACTTTGCTGTGTCCTGTGACAATGAACTCATCACGACGAATATTCACCAGCCACCGCTTTCTGAGTTCAACATCGCTGGGAAATCCGTGGTTACTTAAAACGCCATTGAATTTCGATGATGACGTGCATGTGGGAACACAACAATGTTCATGATATTTTCTTTGTTGCCTCTGTTTAAGGCTCATTTTCCGCTGTTTACGCCGCCGCCATATTTCGCCAAACAGGAAGAGAGCGGGCCGTATTTACCCGTTGCGGATATGACGTCAGGTTGCTATGTGCAAGGAGCCCATTGTATTTCAACAGGTAAAAACTATAATTCCTGATATCTGTAATTGTGTGCTCAGTTAAATGTCACCATAGACTGCTATTCAAATTCAATTGTTGTGAAGGCTGATCTTAATTTATTTTTATTTTTACCCCTTTGAGGTTATAGTCTCTCCCGATGCACATAAAATATGTCCATAAAGCAATATGTCCATAAAGCACGCTGTTCGATAGGAGGATTGGACTGTAATAGGTGATGATGTGTAATTTCTAGCTTTCCTCAATGGGGTGTCGATCAGAACACACTGGATTCAATCAGTTCCATGCAAAGGAGGTTTATTGTTGACAGTTTTGGCCATGCACAAAACAGCAGTAGATAGGTTGCTCAAAGTATTTATCTGTGTGTGTTTGTGGTCTACAAAGGGAAATAAATAAAGGTATATATATTAACAAATGTCTCTAATATTATTATACAAACATTACTTCCAAATCTACATTCTTCAAATAAAGAATTATCAGGTTCGATTCTATATTAAATAAAGAAATCAAAATACAAGCAACGAAAATATGCAACACCGCCACCAGGTGGTCAGAAATGGCATAACATTCAAAACCGAAACCAAATCTGAGGTAATTTAAATGAACGGCACATAATCATAAAGGTCGCGTCATTAAACTTGAAATAACAAGAGTTTCAAATACTAATGTAACGATCACACATACATATGCACAATCAAACACTGGGTGCAATCTCAATATTATAAATTGCCAGTAATATCGAACATAAACGGCACATTCACGAGCCCTTAACCTCACGCGATTAACGGATTCATCTCTCTTAAACATGCATCACTTTATGAAAGTATGACATCAAGGCTTTACAGCTCCTTAACAAGTATTGATAACCAAAGTAGGTAAACAGTCAACTTACATATATTTATTGACACACTTCGCACACACAGTCTTGCTTGTACAGTCCCGCTCATACAGTCCCGCTCTGTGCTGATGATGACTGAAAGTAAGTAGCGCATGCGCACATGACTCGGCCTTTCCAACACAGCCGCCCCCAAATTTGGTTACAAATTTGCTCCATTGAAAGGCCGACACTATATGGACTACCATTAGTCACTAGTGTGGCTTTCATCCCCTTCATCTCGGATCTCTGGAAGAACAATCAGTCGAGAGATGGGTCTTGTGTAGACTTTGTCCTTAATCTGCACCTCGACCGTTCGAACCCGATTATCAGCCCCAGGAAAGACATAAGATACTCTTCCGATCTGCCTGAATGAACGGGGTAACTGAGGGTCAACAAGCATGACGATTGTTCCGGGTTTAATGTTTACTGATGGATTCTGCCACTTTCCCCTGGCCCGCATGTCAGGTAAGTAATACTTTATGAAGGCCGTCCAGAATCTGTCAGACAATACTTGTGAATGCCTCCATCTCCGTCTTCCTAGGAGCTCAGACACTGGATAGATGACTTGGGGTAGGGACCCATCTGGCCGCCCCATTAGAAAACAGTTTGGGGTGATCGGATCTGCATCAGCAATGTCTGCTGAAACGTAACCAAGAGGTTTGGAGTTGAGGATGGCCTCAATCTCTATGAGGACAGTTCGAAGCACTTCTTCAGTTACTGATTCTGAGCCCAGGGTTGTATAAAGTGCGGCCTTTACTGAACGAATCTCGCGTTCCCACACCCCTCCAAAGTGTGGGGCAGCTGGAGGATTGAAATGAAAGCTAATTTGTTGCTTCGCTAGCTGCTGTTGCAGATCACCACTGAGCTAACTGAAGGCTTCTTTAAGCTCTCTCTCACCACCTCGAAAGTTGGTGCCTTGGTCCGAATATAGCTCTGCAGGTTTCCCACGGCGACCTATAAATCGACGTAGTGCCATGAGAAAGGCATCACTACCTATAGATGTCAGCACCTCAAGGTGCACTGCCCGGGTGGTCAAGCACTTAAATAAAAGTCCCCACCGCTTCTCCGTCCGACGACCTATTTTGACCAGAAGAGGCCCAAAGCAGTCAATTCCGGTTGAATGAAAAGCAGGCTTGAACAACCGAAGTCGTGGTGGAGGGAGATCAACCATTTTCTGGGAGGCTGGCTTCGACCTCCATTTACAGCATTCAAGACATGTTCGCTGGTGCTTTCTCACTGCCTCTCGCCCTTTCAGTATCCACACCTTTCGTCGAAGCTCTGCAAACACTCGCTCCGGTCCTGGATGGCAAAGGCGAGCATCATATTCCTTTATGAGTAGCTGAGTGTTAGGGTGACTGGAATCCAACATGATAGGGTGTACTGTGCTTGGGTCTAATCCTTCCACCCGCCTTAATCGTCCTCCAACCCGTATTACCTCACTGGTTCTGTCAAACTCTGGGGAGAGACAAAGTAAGCGGCTGCTAGAACGAACAGGCTTACCATTTTTCAACAGATGGTAGTCTTCATGAAAACTATCCAACTGGACCTGTCTCAGCGCGGTCAGTTCTGCCTTCTGGTAAGCACTGACTGGAGGGGGGCCACTTTGGTCTGCCGCCCCATGCAACTCCTGTGCTACTGCTTCGACCAAGTCTTTCCAGCTATTAAACTTACTACCATCTGCTGTCACTGGTGCTGAGTTAATCATGCCACAGAAGGCACTTCGCTTTAATTCCATAGCGTCATCAGGCACTAAGCTGCGCATAACTGGTGGTGCTGGCCAAGTACTCTGAGGTTGGAGGAGGAATTCTGGCCCTTGGGTCCACCGATTGGGTTCAATAAGGTCCTTCAGGCTCTTCCCACGGGTAAGATCATCTGCAGGGTTCCTGACAGAGTCAATGTAATTCCACCCTTTAAGGTCCGTCAATTCTTGAATCTCTGCCACCCTAGTGCCCACAAACACCTTGAAGCGGCAGGATTCGGAATGTCACCAGTGGAGGACAGTTGTTGAATCTGTCCAGAAAGTGACCTTCTGGATCTTCAAGGTGAGCTCATTTTCAGCCAGCTTGGCCAACTGCGCTCCTATTAGAGCACCACACAGCTCCAGTCTAGGAATTGAGCACTGCTTACGTGGGGCAACACGTGATCGGGCCATGAGGAATGAAATGTGTACCTTCCCGCATGAATCTTCTGCGCGAAGGTAAGCGACTGCCCCATAAGCCTTCTCAGAAGCATCGGTGAAGATATGGATTTCCCGAGTGACTTCTGAGTTGTCCATGCTGGATGGAAGGTAGCACCTAGGGAGTACTACAAGAGGTAAGTACTGAAGCTCAGCTTCCCACACCTTCCATGCCTGCCGAAGATCATCAGGAAGTTGTGGATCATCCCAGTTCCTGTTCTTAATCCAGAGCTGTTGAACAATCACCTTGGCTCGTGTGGTGAAAGGAAGAATGACACCAAGGGGGTCATACTGACTTGCTAACACACGATATATGTTCCGCATCGTCAGAGCACTGTAAGTAACGGGTCTATGCTTAAATCCTAGGTGGTCCGACTCACAGTGCCAATTCAGTCC
This sequence comes from Rhinichthys osculus, assembly GCA_029959095.1. Lineage (NCBI taxonomy): Eukaryota > Metazoa > Chordata > Actinopteri > Cypriniformes > Leuciscidae > Rhinichthys > Rhinichthys osculus. The sequence goes on along the minus strand of JARWKJ010000015.1, from coordinate 39,998,071 downwards.
CAAGGTGGATTCACGTGGGTCTTCTTTATTATGTGATAGCCACAGCTCTAGCTTGGGAGATCTGGCCTCTGGTGGCAAGTGACTGACGACTTCTTGCGCGTTGCTGGCCCATTGACGGATATCAAACCCTCCGGACGCTAGCAGCTTACGAAGTTTATCTAGTAACTGCCGTGCCTCTTGAGCCAATGGGAAGCTCTGTAGACAGTTATCCACATAAAAACAGCATTCCACGGAATGTCTCACATCTTCATCCGCTGTGCTGTGCGATGAGACATGTCTTTGGAGGGCGAAGGATGCACAGCAGGGACTGCACGTGGTTCCGAACGGCAGCACCTGCCATTCATAGATGTCAGGGGGATCGCCCCGTCTCATGCCACGCCAGAGAAAGCGCAAGAGGGGCTTGTCTTCAGGTAAGAGCAGAACTTGGTGGAACATTCCACGTATATCACCGCTGATAGCCACACAATGCTCCCGGAAGCGAAGTAGAACACCTAGCAGAGAAGGGCTCAAAGTTGGACCAGGCATCAAGGAATCATTAAGGTTCAGTCCTTTATATTGGTAAGAGCAATTGAACACAATACGGTCCTTCTCATTGTGACTGACTAAGTGGTGCGGGATATACCAGGTCTCCCCTGTCATAGTGCTTGCAGCAGCTAAGAGTTTGGTAACTGCTCCATTCAGTTCTAGCTTTTCAATTTCAGCATTGTACACGGCTGCTTTCTCTGGATTTTGGGTTAGTCGGCGTTCCATACTCCGGAGACTTGGAACCACAGCCTCTTTCGGAGCACAAAATGAGGGTGAATCCTTTCTGCGCAGCAAGGGTGTCGCGTAGCGTAAGATTCCATTCACCTCCACACGAATTGTCCTAGTCTCTAAGAGGTTAATGGCCTCCTGGTCCTCCCTGGACCTTGTCACCTGCTTTTCACAACGGAAAGGCAAAACATCAAGTTGCCATAGCCTTTCAACATCTCTTTTGAGTTCTAGTTCCGCAGGGGTGAGAGACAGGAAAAGCCACTGCTGTGGCTGCAACTTGGTCTCCAAGATCTTGGCTGGTCCCTGCAATGTCCATCCTAGCCTTGTCTTTATGGCTGCCGGACCACCAAGTGGACCAATTCGGACAGGTGCAATTGGTGTGATTAGATGTGTGTTATCGGCTCCGATGAGAAGTAAAGGACTCACTCTTTCAAAGGCCTGCAGGGGGAGATCTTTAAGATGCTTGTACTTCTCCAGCAAACTGACAGGATAGGAGTAATCGGCCAGACCAAGACGTTTCGCAGTGAAAGCTGCATTGATCTTAAAGGTCTTCTGTGGTTGAGTGGCAGGGGATATGTGGAAGGTAACCGTGGTACCACTGATGGTCTGCACATCTTGGCGGATAGTCCGCAAGGCTATGTTTTTGGCTTGACCTTGTATACCGAGCTCATGGGCGGCATCAGGAAGAAGAATAGTGCGCTCGGACCCGTCATCCATCACAGCATAGGTGTCGAGCGTCTTGCCTTCATAGTGCAGCAAGACCCGGATGACCTTTAGGAGAACACGCCTGCAGTCAGTGGGTCTGTCCAAGTACAGTGTCTCAGTGGTTGAACTAACAAGGCAGGAACCTTCTCTGGTACTCTTTGTGTTGACCTCATGCAAGATTTGTAAGTGCTTCCCTTTGCAGATGCTACAAGGCTTCTTGAGTGTGCACTGGGCTGCTTGGTGTGCACGACCACAGCGCCAACAACGATGATTGGTCTGGATCCATTCAATCATTTGCCGTTTATCTAAGGACTTAAAAGTGGGACATTGACTAAGATAATGGTCCTCGTTATCGCAGTAAGGACAAAAAACTCTAGGTGGGAGTTTAGGTTTCTCCGCTTCAACTGGCCTAACTTGAGACGGTGCTGAGGGTATCTTTGTGGCAATGTCATCCGCTCCATGAAGGATGGTAGCTTAACGAGCAGTGGGTTTGGTTTCTCTCCAGCGTTCTGGTCTCTGGCTCTTGTAACTGATCTGTGACTCACTGCTTTGACACCAGGCCTCATACTGAAGCCACTCGGAAAATTCACGAAGGTTATACACAGACCCAGGACGGTGGTACATCTGTCTTCGGAATCCTGATCTCATTTCAGCAGGTAACTTACTCAGCAGTCTCTCTACATGTGACCCACATCGAAGCTCGGCTTCACCTTCATCTCCAAGAGTTTCCAACATACCCACCAAAGCCCTAATCTGTAGAGCGAATTTGTCAAAGGCCTCAGTATCTCCTCGTCGGATATCTGGGGAATCCATCACTTTGGCAATCTTCTTGAGTGCCAACTTGTGAGGCTGGCCAAACCTTTCATTCAGAGCAGCCATGGTAGCAGAATATGGAAATGGGGAATTGAGATATGAATCTGCCACCAGACGAGCTTCGTCTAGCTTCAAATGATCCAGCAAGATTTGGTACCGGAACAGTTCTGTGGCATCTGATGGTAGAAGGTTCTCAAGAGCTATCTTTAAACGAGTAAACTCACTGGGGTCCTTAGTGCAAAAGTTGGGTATGGTTGGCACTGGACCTCGGTAGGTGGTTTCTTGCCTTGCAGGATTCACATTAGAGGCATAAGGATCTCTGCGTACTAACTGTGGCCTTATGGGTTGCTGGGACTGAGAACGCACCTGTGTAGGGTAATCTAAAGTCTCTCTCGGGGACTTGTACAATGTCCTGGAATGCCAGTGAGGGACAGGAGTATCTGCTTGGAGGCCTGGCATAGGACGAGCTATTCTCTGATAAAGAGGGTGACTTGGGTTTTCAGGATGCTGCCAGGAAGGGAATTCATGGCCATCACGTGCATTACACATGATTGGCTGAATGTGTGATTTAGTAGGTGCCGCCGCTAAGATCTGATCTTTCATTATCTGAAGTTCACCCATCATTGTTCCCAGAATGTCTAACATTTTAGAGTCACCTATTGTAGCAGGAAGGGGCTGATGTGGCTTTAGAGGTGGCGCTGTTGTGTAGTCTGTCTGGCAACGCTTACCATAGGTAGGTGGGGGCAAAGATGTAGACACCATGGAGTGTGGATGGTAGGATGCCGTTCCAGGATGTGGGAGGAGTCTATCCTGTGCAGGGAAAGATGTACTTGGTAACGGCGTGGACTGATGTGCTTCCCATGGCCGATGATATGGAGAAGTCTGAGGACTATTAACTGACTGCACTGGAGCGTAGCTGGCGCTAGGTTGTTTCAGATCTATGTTATCCATTCCTTGGATAAAATTATCCCTTTCCCCAACTATGGGCGGCCATTCATCCACTGTGTCCCATGGATCTTGACTTATGGGACTAGTTACTCTGGTAGAAGGTGAAGGGATGTTCACTGCAGCATCTCCAAGCCACTGTGTATGCTGTGTTGTGTGAGGCGATACCGGCTGGCTGCCTGCTCTACGATGTACAGTTGTAAGATAATAATCTTTAAGGTAAACAGGAAGATGAACTTGACGTTTGGGTCTGACAATCTGTGAAGATGCTTCTTCAGGTTGCATAGTGATACTGATCAATTCTTTGTCCATAAAGAATGCCAGATCCGGCTCGAAGGACTATTTGTTCGATAGGAGGATTGGACTGTAATAGGTGATGATGTGTAATTTCTAGCTTTCCTCAATGGGATGTCGATCAGAACACACTGGATTCAATCAGTTCCATGCAAAGGAGGTTTATTGTTGACAGTTTTGGCCATGCACAAAACAGCAGTACATAGGTTGCTCAAAGTATTTATCTGTGTGTGTTTGTGGTCTACAAAGGGAAAGAAATAAAGGTATATATATTAACAAATGTCTCTAATATTATTATACAAACATTACTTCCAAATCTACATTCTTCAAATAAAGAATTATCAGGTTCGATTCTATATTAAATAAAGAAATCAAAATACAAGCAACGAAAATATGCAACACCGCCACCAGGTGGTCAGAAATGGCATAACATTCAAAACCAAAACCAAATCTGAGTTAATTTAAATGAACGGCACATAATCATAAAGGTCGCGTCATTAAACTTGAAATAACTAGAGTTTCAAATACTAATGTAACGATCACACATACATATGCACAATCAAACACTGGGTGCAATCTCAATATTATAAATTGCCAGTAATATCGAACATAAACGGCACATTAGCGAGCCCTTAACCTCACGCGATTAACGGATTCATCTCTCTTAAACATGCATCACTTTATGAAAGTATGACATCAAGGCTTTACAGCTCCTTAACAAGTATTGATAACCAAAGTAGGTAAACAGTCAACTTACATATATTTATTGACGCACTTCGCACACACAGTCTTGCTTGTACAGTCCCGCTCATACAGTCCCGCTCTGTGCTGATGATGACTGAAAGTAAGTAGCGCATGCGCACATGACTCGGCCTTTCCAACACACGCACTGAGATGCAGTTGTAACAACAAATAAATGTGGTTTATTAATCACAATCTCCGGTTTACTTTCCAAACAAAAATACAAAATTAAACTTCCTAAGTGAGAACATGAATCATCCACAAACACAGAATTCCCAAACATGTGAGATAGCGATCGTGACTCTGTCAACAGGAAACAAACGACCGCACCCAGAAACAAACACACACATGGGACACGGACAGACTGGGACAACAATACAGCCCTGGCACTGTAACCAAACCAGCCCACATTACCGACACACAGACACAATTGTGAGGAGTTAGGGGCGTTCGGGGGCATGCTGCCCAGAGAACACTTGGAGTTCTCGACCTATATGTGCAATTAAGACTTTTGAAGGCAAAAATATTGATAAGAAATAGCTTTTAAACCATGTAAGTGGGCAGTATGTTTTTTGCCAATGCTCTCTCCTTATCTCCATTACTCTTTCCTTTTCTCTCAGTCTCCTTATCTTGCCCTATTTCGTCCCCTCCTAAAGATGAGCTTTGACTTCTAGTATTTTTATTTTCGTCTGTGTCAGTGTAGAAAGCAAACATAGGCTCAACTGATATTTATGTTTTATGAGTCATTTTCTTAGACAAGTTAATTTATATGGGCTACCAGGAAAGCTAACCAAGTTTATTAAATGCATTCACAATATGTAGCTACACATTCATTATTAATATTGTGCGCAATATGATAACAAAAAATGGCTTCATTAACCTCCTGAGACCCGAGAGTTTGCCTGGTGTGCATTTTATAATTGTTCTTGCTATTTGGGATAAGTAGGACCTAATAAATATAATAACTAAAATTGGTTTTTGTACAGGAAGTAGTTTTTGCAGAAAATTATGTCCTCATGTGAGGACAGTGGGTCTATGATTTACCATATGATGTCCTCGTGTGAGGTCACAGTACTAGCAATAAAAAAAAAAAAACTTGTGGTTGTAAAATGGTTGTAATTCAAGAATGCTTTGGAATATAGACATATGGTTGGTCTTGTTTTTAAGAAGACATTTGCCAGATTATTGTAGAAGTGAAATAAATTATGAAAGTGAAACAGAAAAAAAGTTATACAAGTTTGAGTTTATGAAAATATAGAATGTAAAAATATAATTATTTATATTTTATATAAAATATATATATTATAAAATATATTTTACTCTAAAACTGCTAGAAAATTAAAGCCAAATATCTAAACAAGTTGTGTTCCAAATTTTAGGTTGATATCTCAAAAAATGAGCTTTCAGTAAGATTTTATTTGGGCGTAGTACCAAACATTTTCACTAGATGGACAGCCAGCTTCCTTACTGACCATATAAGGGTGTCTCCATTTTCATATGTTTTGAGTGATCTGAACCATGTCTTTCCATAATTTCATACAATTTATTAAGTATACATCCTATTCAGAAATAGTATGGGTGTTTTGTATGGAAGTAAAATAATCCCAAATGTTTTTGAAACAAAAAGCCTGTTGAATTGTACTACTTGAAAAAAATATGCATTGCATTAACCCTGCTTGTATTTTAATGCATTGTATTTTTAGGGCTTGCATTTTTATAGGCTGAAATTTAGCATGGTTGAATATTTAAGCTGTGATTATTTCAAATCAAATCATTTCAAACACATTTTCATTAGTAAAATTTCAATAATCCATATTCACCTTTCATATTTCATTTCCCAAATATTCAAACTGATTAAAAATACAACCTATAATATTCAACAGGCGGTTTTCGGTCCATTTTATTTCGCTTTGCAAATTCGCTTCCACAAATTCAGTGGTTCAAATTCGACAGTAAATTCAACATTGACATCCAGGAGCTGCAGGAAAAGTAGTAGATTACCGAGCATAATCTCCATCTGCTGTTAGTCGACCACACCAGCAGGGGGTGCAAGCGCGTGTTGTTGACGAAGACCAGAGCAACAGTTAGTGCAAGCCATTCATTCATAAAAACTTATTTACAAAAATGTAAGTGTATTTGTGATTATTATGACGTCTGTTTTATGTGAAATTCAGTGTATTCATGATTACTTTTCCTGTGTAGCCTACATGCATCTTTCTCTACCATGAACGATAATGTTATTCCCCCGATGCGGATGTACAGATCCAGTGTTACATTTGACATATTTCTCTTGGTTGTTTAGTTGCCTTAACCTTATATTGCAGCGATGTGCTGCATGCAGTACTAGGGTTTGGTTTCCCTCAATATGTCGGGATTCCCCTGCTGGACATATAAAACGCTTAACGTAGCTTAATGGACATAAAAGACCAAACTCGCAGGCTAGCAGATGGACTCAGAATATGAATTTAACGCGCAAAGTTTAATGCTGAGCGTTTCCCAGTGATATACTGGCATAAATTTGGTTTGACATTGGACATTCGCACATTTAGGGACCGTCTCTAAAGTTACATACGAAATTGGTATACACGTTTCTAACTTAAATACCATTTGAAAAGAACGACTTACAGTCATAAAACCAACTGTAAAGTGTTCATGTAGGTGTCAGGCTCAGACATAATGCGCAATTTATTCAAATAGATTGAAGTTTGCTATTGAAGTTAGAAACGTTTAGGCCTATAGGACTTGTTACTTTAGAGACGGTCCCTAAATGTGCGAATGTCAACCCAATTTTACATTTAGTCTTTTAGCTGGCACTTTTATCCAAAGCGACTAGTTAAACTAACAATATAGAACAACAATATGAAAGTGCTACTTCCCAGTTTAATCTAATGCAGTACATGTACAATACATACTTTCCAAATAAGGTGCGAGTTTGGTCTTTTATATCACTGTACTGTAGTCCATTAAGCTACGTTAAGCGCTTTGTCCTGACGGAATTCGGGGAATCTTTGAGTATGATGATGTATTGAGGGAAACAGATTATAATCCCGTTCACTGTAGAAAAGGCTGATAACATAAGGCTACACAGGGAAAGTAACAATGAATGAAACATAAAAACAGCTGTTGTGCCTTTATCATCTTTTCCGCATATATACTGACCCAGATAATCGTCACAAAAAACATAATGCATGCTGAGTTTTTATCAAGGGGGTAATCCATCGACCGGATGTTGAAGCCCGCCGGGTGCCGCCATGTTGTAGCAGAACTTCACTTGCGTTAGCATTTCCATTGAATCCCATTCATTTTGGCGTCACTTTGACAGCGAATAACTTTACATCTGAGGCGTTTAAAGACTCCATTTGTCCATTATTTATTTCTAAAGAAACACGACAATGTATAAAGGGCTCCATTACCTTCTATGTTACATTATGGCCCCGTAGAAACAGTTTTAGTAAAAATAGGCTAACGATTGCGTCATAACCACTCGACTCTCTGTCGCGCTGTACAGAAATGACCGTACAGACAGGAGGAGAAGCTCGCAGGCGATCGGGGGGACATCCCGTCGAGGGAGAAGCCCATAGATAATGAGTCCATAAAAGCAACGGAATACTTACTCCTGCTCACTCACGCCAAAGAACTCTTTGCTCAAGTTCCCCCTCTCTGCAATTTTCACGCACAGCTACTAGAAGATTAACGTCTGTCAGACAGGTTGCTCACGTCATCAAGCTTAGTTTGAGTCGGTTTGAGTCTGCGCGTCAGGAACGGAAGTGCTCAAAAATCGCTAAAAATGGGGTTCAACTGTCTCAACTGAGTTCCAATGAGATGGCTCTGTCCACTTCTTATACTGTCTATGGTTTTTATGAATGAACGGCTTGCGCTAACTGTTGCTCTGGTCTTCGTCAACAACACGCGCTTGCACCCCCTGCTGGTGAGGTCGACTAACAGCAGATGGAGATTATGCTCGGTAATCTACTGCTTTTCCTGCAGCTCCTGGATGTCAACGTTGAATTTACTGTCGAATTTGAACCACTGAATTTGTGGAAGCGAATTTGCAAAGCGAAATAAAATGGACCCGAAAACCGCCTGTTGAATATTATAGGTTGTATTTTTAATCAGTTTGAATATTTGGGAAATGAAATATGAAAGGTGAATATGGATTATTGAAATTTTACTAATGAAAATGTGTTTGAAATGTTTTGATTTGAAATATTCACAGCTTAAATATTCAACCATGCTAAATTTCAGCCTATAAAAATACAAGCCCTAAAAATACAATGCATTAAAATACAAGCAGGGTTAATGCAATGCATATTTTTTTCAAGTAGTACAATTCAACAGGCTTTTTGTTTCAAAAACATTTGGGATTATTTTACTTCCATAGTTTTGGCAGTATTTGATTTGATTTCAACCTCTAATAAACATAAAAAGAGCACATATGTGCATTATAGCTCGCTGTCGCATCACAAATCGAGAATTCATAATATTTTTCTTTATATTCTAAAAATGTTCAGACCTTTTTTTCTCATAACATTTAATTAGTGTTATCTTTAGAACTCTTGGCATGAAAACAAACTGAGGTTTCTACCAATCTTTCATGATTTTTCATGTTTTTTTTTTTCTATTTCAAAATAAAGGCCTAAACACGCCTAATGAATATGAAATATTCTTGTTGCAAATTGATAAATTACTGTAATTTATTTTAAAAAACAGCCACCAAATATGAAAACTAGAGATTGTAAGCTTTCAAATGATATTTAGTTTGTCAATATTACTTTAGGTTTTTACTAAGATATTATTGTTCTAAATATATATGGGCAAACGTCCCACGTGGGACAGTGACAGTTAAGGGGATTACGTAATATAGTCCCAATGTCCTCAAATGAGTACTTCATATTTACTGATGTCCTAGAGTGCTACTATTACTAAAACATGTCAAATTTTAATCCCCATATGATGATAGAGACAGTATTGTACATAAATACATTTGTTTCATTCATATAATTTGAATAGATTTTTTACCTGGGTCATTTTTCTTTCGGGAACTGGTGTAGAAGTGTTAGGGTTAGGGTTAGGGTCATTTTCTTCTCACTGACATTGGTGTAATGTTGTAATATCACCACAAGATGGTGTGGGCAGTGCCCCTAAATGTGGCCAACATGTCTAAGCTTTACAAATTTGACTATCATTGTGTCAAGAGGCAAAAATGTAATGTCCTCATTTGAGGCCGCAGGGTCTCAGGAGGTTGGGTGATGAACTGAGAAATCCTTGAGCTTTTGACATATAAGAGGTCATCATACTATAAGAATATTCTATAAGTTTCAGAACTGAAAACTTCCTTGTTAGTCTAATAAAAGCTTTTATTGACACCAGGGCCATGCAGCGAACGACAGGTTTTTCAAAGTGTGGATCTATGACGTCAAAGGCCAGGGGATCAAACACCGCCTCCGCAGAAGAAGATCAATGCCTACTTCAACACTGTGGGCCCTATTTTAACGATCTGAAACGCAAGTATCAAGCGCAAAGCGCAAGTAACTTTGCGGGCGTATCCCGGGTGCTGTTGCTATTATACCGGCGGGATAAATGACTCTTGCGCCCGACGCAAATCTAAAAAGGGTTGGTCTGAAGTAGCTTCATTATTCATAGGTGTGGTTTGGGCGTAACGTGAAATAAACCAATCAGAGCGTCATATCACATTCCCTTAAAGAGCAGGCGCGCTTCTTCCATGGCGGATTGTTATTATTATAACGGCGGATTTACCAGGCGCACGCCAGGAGCGTTCACAGCCGAGGAGACCGACGTTCTCGTCAGGGTCGTAAAAGACAGAGAAGTGACGTTGTGTGGAGATGGAGAAACCCACCCAAATTAGCTTCGGTTCAACAGGCGTATAATAATTTGGGTAAATGTGTAAGCTAGATTTATGCCTATTTTTTCCACATCTTCATGGACACAACAATGATTTCCCCCATGTGTTAATATTTTTCCTTGTAATAATGTATGATTTGCAAAAATGAAAACTGCTGCATCTGTTTAGATTAGAGAATCAAAGTGTATGCGCGTTGTTCACACGCTACATAATGGCCAAGCATGCGCCCTTAAAATTGCATATGACTAATGCGCAACGCGCCACTGACTTTAGACTCGGTTTTTCCTGGTCAGTGGCGGAATTGTTTTCTCAAACTGCAAAATAGCACCAGGCAACGTTTGCACCGGAACACGCCTCTTTGCGCTGAACTGCCCAGGGAGCGCAAGTTCATTCCCTAATTTACTGACGTGCGTCTGTGGAGGGAAAAGTCCGCTTTGCGCGGGTGCAAAATAGGAATGATACATGCGTCAGTGTACAAAGTCAATTGCGCTGGGTGCAAGATAGGGCCCTTGGGCTAGTAACTGAAAGCTTATACTATTCCTAGTTCTTGAACTGAAAATTATAGTTTTTATATCAACTATTCTTATAGTATTTATAGTAAAAAAACAACAACTGAAAGCAATTTAATATATATTAAAAAAAAAAATTATTTAAGATTTTTTTAAGATGTATACTTAAATTTCTATTTGATCTTTATTTTCCTGTCTATCACTGTGAAGCTGCTTAATATTCAACAGAATTATTGATCTGACTGCTTTGAAACAATCTGTACTGTAAAAAGCTCTAGAAATATATGTGACTGGACGATGGATTGAGGAAAGTTGGAATCCACTACAACAACAACACTACAACATCTTCACATATTTTAAAACACTATGAATCGAACACTTGCTGCCTTTGTAAATGATTAAAAAATTGGACATCACACACAACAATTTGTTCTAAAATTGGCTCAAAATATAAAACAATTTTGTTCTTTTCCAACTGGATAATTATTGCCTGATTAAGCTAAAAAAAATCTGTCTGTGCCAATCTATGAGATTGTCCTGTGAGATCTCTCAGCTCAAGCCTGCAGTCTGGCTCGGACGTTCAGCAACTACTACATTGTGTCAAATTTGATTTATTTACCTAACTTAAAAACAAATACATTCAACTTTTGAAGTTAACTCAACTAATCTGCTCCAATTAAAGTCAACTTAAATACTTTTGTTCATCTAATGAGTAACAGGTAGTCTTTTGAACTTAAAAATTCATGTCATGGCAACTACAGATTGTTAAGCATTTAGTTGCAAACAGCTACAATCCTTGTGCTTTCATCTGCATGTCCACGTAAATGCAAAGCAATGATAATTTTTTTTTCATGCCGCAATGCATGCTGGGAAATGGCACGAAATTGTTGAACTTAAAATAGTTTGTTCACATAACTCCATTGGAAAGTTGGGACAACATTTAGACTTAACCTCTTAACCGTTGCCAGAGCGCCGGCGCACTGAAGCGTTTTTTTTATTTTTATAGTTCAAAGTTACTATCATATTTAATGTTATTACCTTGACAAACTATACATCATTAAAAAGATATAAGACTCAAGTTTCAGTATTTGACCACTATTGTATTCTGAGAAACTTATAATGACAGTTATGTCTTAATTTGTGCCAGGAGTTATGTAATTAAAAAATGAGTCGATACCTTTAATATGAATTAGGCCTATGAGCGTCAGCCGCTCCCATTCAGAAAAAAAACTCCTGTGCTGTCGTCATGACAGCGCTTGACAAAACAACGTCCCTCAGGGCTTTTAGCTCAACAATGTGCAGATGTGGAGAAATATTGATAGATTCTCATAGGTTTACATATTTCTATAGACAGGAATAATGTTTATTGAATTTATACCCAAATGCGTCGATGTAATCATTATGAGCGCTGGATACTCTGATGTACTGTGTTTTCAATCCATACTGGCAGCCCGAGGGCGCTGTGTGCACATGTAGTCCATATATGGATAACATGAAGAAGAGCCATAACCATGTGACATTCCAGGAACTGCCTGACAACAAAGCTAACAGAGATCGCTGTAACATGCAAATAAAGATGTTTTGAAGACAATAAACATGATTGCAATGATATTTGATTTACCTGTGTTCTTCGAGCCATGTCAGGTATTTTCATAATAATAGCTAATCGATATAGACTTTATCATTGTGCAGAATACTATAACATAATATATTTTCTGTCTTATTTTTTTTTATCTGAAGCCAAATCAGATCACAGAAGGTTATTTAAAACACTCGACTTGCGTTATAAAGTAAGTTTGGAGCACAAACATGGTTTTAATCTCATAAATTGTCGTGTATTGATGGTGTGCTAAGCTAACATGCTAGCTAGCTCTAGGTGCACCTGCCACCAGGTTAGCTGTTAGGGGTGGTGATGGCGCAGTGGATAAGACACATGCCTTTGGTGTGAGAGACCCTGAGCAAGACACTTAACCCCTAGTTGCTCCAGAGGCGTGCGACCTCTGACATATATAGCAATTGTAAGTCACTTTGGATAAAAGCGTCAGCTAAATGTAAATGTAAAGCTGTTATTTTTAATATTTTTTCTAAATAGGAATGCTTACTGAAATGTTTCTTTTTTCAAAAAGGGCATTTGATACAGTTTCAAATGTGAAGTGAGAACTTTGATAAAAGAAACGAGGGATTAAAACAGTGTGAATAGCCAGTCGTTAGTAATTATAATGTAGACAAAAGAAAAGCATATTTAGAGCAATAACCAAGCCGGAGAGGTGTGAATGTGTGCAGGGGGGACTGACACTGAATGGGGCTCGTTTAGCAACACAAAACAGCAGAGACAATAGACTGAATAGATGCTAGAATATGACAATAAACAACAGTTTGCATTTTAGAGTCTAATCAAAATAAAGTCATATGACATGATCTTGAAAAACATTTAACTAAACGCAGAGTTTTAGACTTATCATCTTCAAATTTTAAATATAACATGGTCAGACGTGGCTTTAGTTGCAGTGCATTTCTAGATTGATACAATGCCAACTTCAATTTTATTTTCATGAAGATGTTTCATAAAAATAAATTTCTAATAACTTTACAAAACTTTGAAGCCATTTATAAAAATTTTTTTCATTATGACTAATTAATTCAACATTTACAATAAACTGCCAGGTGTCAGCTTTCAAATGAGATCTTACTTGTGCTTTTAGCACAAAGGGTTCATGAACTGCATCTGTTTCAGTTTGGGTATGCCATTTCTGGGGATTTTTAAAAAGTGGGGTTGCAGCTTAACAGGTAAGTAAGGTCAACTTAAGGTCAAAGTTCAGTAAGGTCAAACTTTTGTTAGCAACATGTTTAGAGTATTCTTATTTAGTTCACACAACATAATAAACTGACTTTGTTCAAGCTACTTTACATTTGTAAGAAGAATTTTGCAAGTTAGATTTTTTTACAGTGTACCGTCCACTCGTTCAGACTGTGAATCGGGTCAAAGGTCAGTGTATTCCAGCCTTAAAATGATAATCATTGTGGAGATTTTTTGACAACTGTATGTATTTGTATATAATTATACAAATCAAACAACATTTGTAAGTACCGTATTTTCCGCACTATAAGGCGCACTTAAAAGCCTTTAATTTTCTCAAAAAACGACAGTGCGCCTTATAATCCGGAGCGCCTTATATATGGATCAATTGGTTAATAACGCTCCGCGTTATTAAATTCGCCCGCGAACTCGCGCTCGTGTCCATCTTATGGCCGCTCTGTCAGACTGTCACACGGCCAGTTCAACCTCGTATAAATCAGGTTATGTGTGTAAGTCACTCAAGAGCACTCACTCTTACTAAACAGACACACGAACAGACACACTGTCCCCGGCGCTGCTCGCAATGTATGTCCAACACCTCTGAACATTTGAGTGATCTGATAGTAAGCGCGCTTGCTCGTGAGCGACCTCGCGACATACATTCACAATCTGACCGGTATGAGTGCTTAGATACTGCGGCTCGCTGACAGCGATGGCACGCTGTTTCATATATGACGCCCCGGTTACCTTGAACGGGGAACGTTTTCTGAGAGCTTTGTAGCGAGTGCGCGGCGCCGGAGGCGAGGCGTTTATTAATAAGCGTGAGCGCGCTGGGGCGGGCACGCAACTTACATTCGCAGCCTCGCGCTCGTGTCCATCTTATGGCCGCTCTTTCAGACTGTCACACGGCCAGTTCAACCTCGTATAAATCAGGTTATGTGTGTAAGTCGCGTGCCCGCTCACGAGCGCTCACTCTTACTAACAGACACACGAACAGACAAACTTACCCCGGCGCTGGTCGCGCGTCACAGAATGTTCATAAAGCGCTCCCCGCTCACAGTAACCGGGTCGTCTCATTCAAAACAGCCAGCTGTTGCTGTCAGCGAGCCGCCGCACATGAATACTCATATGAGTCAGGCTGCGAATGTAAGTTACGTGCCCGCCCCAGCGCGCTCACGCTTATTAATAAACGCCTCGGCTCCGGCGCCGCGCACTCGCTACAAAGCTCTCAGAAAACGTTCCCCGTTCAAGGTAACCGGGGCGTCATATATGAAACAGCGTGCCATCGCTGTCAGCGAGCCGCCGTATCTAAGCACTCATACCGGTCAGATTGTGAAAGTATGTCGCGAGCTCGCTTACGAGCAAGCGCGCTTACTATCAGATCACTCAAATGTTCAGAGGGCTCGCGACATACATTCGATATATATGTCCTACATATATTCCCTTTAGCACATCTAGTGGATGCATAACGCAAACCCAGTCAAACGTTTGACTGCAGTATCTTATGCGCCTTATAATCCGGTGCGCCCTATATATGAATTTTTTTCTAAAATAGGTCATTCATTGAAGGTGCGCCTTATAATCCGGTGCGCCTTATAGTGCGGAAAATACGGTAATACTTTTGTTGGTATGCATTTTTTTTTGTATATATGCATATTTGTGTTTTTATATATATATATATATTATAATATGGTGAAATAGAGGATGTTTCAAGAGTTTACTTCTGTTGCATTTACTTAAAAAATAAAAATGAAGTTTCATAACTTTCCGCAACAGATTAAAGCAGCATGAGCTGAAATCTGCTGCTAACTGTTGTGATCTGAAATGATCCAGGATCTTGTTTAAAATAAGCTTCAGTCGTTCTGAACATGTGATACTCAGCACTTACAGAGATTTACCATATCACTCTCTAATTTACCACCTGTTCTATTTTGGTGTCTTGTACAGCTCTAAATTGGTGTATTTGCATAATATCACTTTAATGAAATATATAGTGGTAAGCTGTAAAACATACAGGCGTCATTATGCAATCCAGTAACATTGTCATCGTGTTTTTGCATGGTGAATTTTTGGCAACTACTATTGCTGTTTTTTAACCATGATTGTAATCACAAATCATGTATAAATATTATGACTTCAAAAGTAATAAATATGCGATACAAAGTTGGAATTATGATTTGAAAAGTCGAAATTATGACTCAAAAATGTATAATTATGACAGTCCAAATGACGTAATGTTACATCTGTCAGCTGCGGTGCCCTTATGTTCCAGCAGAGCCTCGTCCCTCACTGTCTTCACACACAATGCTCAATATTAGTTTGTCTTGTTAATCATATCATTTCCCTGTTTATTTAAATGGATTTTGCCCTGTATTGAGTATGAAGTCTTGTTTGTATTTGTTTGCATGTTACCGTGTCTGCATTCCCCAGCAGTCTCTTTGTTTCTGTGATTATCTCTGCATGAGTATTGGATTTCTCGTTGCTGTCTTCCTCAGTGGATCATATGTGTTGATAACGTCCTCGGGTTACGACTGTAACCCTTGTTCCCTGAGAAGGGAACGAGAACTGCGTCGAATGACACTTTGGGGGAACGCCCCTCAGCGTAGCGCCTCTGAAGTATGAATGAAACTGAGCCGATCTCTGATTGGTGCAACGTCATGACGTGATGTGTGACGGCACATAGGCGGAAGCTATAAAGGCAGCCGGCACACATAATATGTCAGCTTCTGTGATGAAGCAAGCGCTCCCAGGCAGGGGAAGGCGTGGCCAAGGGACGCAGTTCTCGTTCCCTTCTGAGGGAACAAGGATTACAGTCGTAACCCGAGGACGTTCCCTTTCGAGGGAACTCCAACTGCGTCGAATGACACTTTGGGGGAACGAGTACCCACTACGCCACAACGTGCCCTGCCTGCCCTAGTGTGAAGCTGCTCACAGGCACACTTAGGACGAGAGCACAAGAGAGCCGGGTGTCGACGGAATGTCCAGACTGTAAAACCTAATAAAGGTATGAGGGGTAGCCCATCCCGCTGCATCGCAGACCTCCTGGATGGGGGCCCCCGCGAGAAGGGCTCTAGAGGACGCCATGCCTCTGGTAGAATGAGCCCTCACGGCCAGAGGTGAAGGCAAACCGCGCACCTGGTAGGCCGTGGAAATCGCATGGACAATCCAGTTCCTGATGGTCTGTTTTGAAGCGGGAAGCCCCTTCTTGGGCGACCCGAAACACACCAGCAACTGGTCCGACTTCCGCCATGAAGAGGACCTCTGAATGTAAATACTCAGTGCTCTGACAGGGCAGAACATGTGAAGTCTCTCTTCATCTGCCGTCACGTGAGGTGGAGGATGAAAAGCCTGCAGAACCGTAGCCCGTGCCGCACTGGACTGCACCTTAGGCAAATAGCCGGGCCTAGGGTGAAGAATGGCCTTAATGTTGCCTGGAGCAAACTCCAGGCACTCGTTAGATATGGAGAGCGCCTGGAGATCTCCTACCCTCCTCAGAGAAGTAATGGCCAACAAAAAGACCACCTTCAACGAAAGGTTCTTGGCCTCAGCCGACTCCAGCGGCTCGAAGGGGGCCTCGGCCAGCCCTTCGAGAACCACTGCCAGGTCCCAAGTGGGAACCCTGGTACGAGCCGCAGGTCTCATCCTCCAAGCCCCACGGAGGAAACGTACGACCAATTGGTGTCTCCCCAGAGGCCCATCACTCAGAGGAGCGTGGAAAGCCGCAATGGCAGACACGTACACCTTGAGTGTGGACGGGGTAAGACCAGTGGAGAAGCGATCTTGGAGGAACTCCAGCACTGAAGCCACTGGGCAGTTAATTGGGTCCACCTCACACTCCCTACACCAAACAGTGAAGACGTTCCACTTTAAGCCGTACAATTTCCTCGTGGATGGAGCTCTAGAACTGAGTATGGTTTCCACTACTCCAGCTGATAGGCCGGCCTCTAGGTACTGTGCCCCCTCAGGGGCCAGACCCACAGTTTCCATAACTCGGGCCGAGGGTGAAATATTGAGCCCTCTGCCTGTGTCAGCAGGTCCCTCCTGATGGGAATCTCCCATGGAGGGCCGTCCAGGAGCAAAATTATGTCAGAGAACCATACTCGGGCCGGCCACAACGGGGCTACCAACAGTAGACTGATCCCGTCGCGACGGACTCTCTCTAGAACTCCCGGGAGCAGAGCGATCGGGGGAAATGCGTACAGACGTAGCCTCGGCCACGTCTGCACCATGGCATCCAACCCCAGCGGGGCTGGATGGGTGAGGGAAAACCACAGTGGACAGTGGGTCGTCTCTCGAGACGCAAACAAGTCCACTTCCACTGGGCCGAACCTCTGAGATATTGACTCCACCACCTCGGGGTGGAGTCTCCATTCCCCGGGCCTCAGCCCCTGTCTCGACAGGATGTCTGCTCCCTGATTTTGACACTCCGGGATGTATGTTGCTCTTAGAGACAACAGTTTCCCCTGGGACCACAGGAGGATCTGATGCGCCAGTCTGCATAGAGGGCGAGACCTCAGACCCCCCTGATGGTTTATATAGGCCACTACCGACATGTTGTCTGACCTCACAAGGACATGATGACCTTTGAGGTCCGGCAGGAAGCCCCTCAGGGCTCGGAACACCGCCAACATCTCCAGGCAGTTTATATGCCAGGAGGCATGACGGTCCTGCCATAGGCCTGACGTAAAGCGGCCGTCCATGACCGCGCCCCAGCCCGTGAGGGAGGCGTCTGTCGAAACGGTTCTCCGGCGACATGACGCTCCCAACACCGGCCCTTGGGACAGAAACCAAGCTTTCTTCCACATAAATAGGGAACGAAGGCATCTGCGCGTAACCCTGATCATGCGGAATGGGTTTCCCCTCGGAGAGAACCCCTTGGTTTTTAACCACCACTGAAGGGCCCTCATGTGCAGCAGGCCGAATGGAATGACACTGGACGCTGCCGCCATGAGCCCCAACACTCTCTGGAAGTGCTTTACAGTGATGGCTTGGCCTAGCCTCATCCCGGACACTGTGGTCAGGATGGACTCGATACGCGCGGGAGACAATGGTGCCCGCATCCCACACCGAGTCCCACACCATTCCCAGGAATGTAGTTCTCTGGGCTGGTGTCAACACGCTCTTTTTCGTGTTGAGTCTCAACCCCAGGCTCTGGATGTGGGCGAGGACGACATCTCGATGCCGAACCGCCAGCTCCTGTGACTGTGCTAAAATCAGCCAGTCGTCGATATAATTGAGCACCCTGATGCCCTGAAGCCTCAGCAGTGCCAGAGCTGCATCCATACATTTGGTAAATGTGCGAGCGGAGAGAGTTAGGCCGAACGGAAGAACCCGATATTGGTACGCTTCGCCCCCGAAAGCAAACCTCAGGAACTTCCTGTGAGATGGAAGGATGGATATGTGGAAGTATGTGTCCTTTAGATCTATCGTGACAAACCAATCCTCGGACTGAATTTGACTCACGATAATGGGAATAGTGAGCATCTTGAACCTGAATCTCCTCAGAGAACGGTTCAGGTGCCTGAGATCTATTATTGGACGCAACCCCCCATCCTTCTTGGGAACTATGAAGTAGCGGCTGTAAAACCCGGACTCCCTGTCCGGTGGAGGAATACGATCTATAGCCTCCTTTGCCAGCAGGGAGTTTACTTCCTGTTCCAATACCCGACCCTGCACTGGGTCGACTACAGTCCAGACCACCCCGTTGAATCTGGGTGGGCGGGAACTGAACTGCAGCCTGTACCCATTTTGAATGGTGCGCAGGGCCCAAGGCATCTAAATATTTTACCAAGGGAACCAGGCTCTCGAGCCTGGCTTCGGGTATTAATCGGGATTCGTTCTCGGCCCCCTGAAGCGGATTCCCGGCAGGGCTGAACCAAAAACGATTCTCGATGGGCGGACGCGAATGCTGCCTGACCGCAAGCCTGTGGGGCGGACAGTGCAGCCTGCGTTCGCTGGATACCGATGTGTCCCGAAGCGTGTTTAACGGCGGGAGAGCAACATCGATTTCCTGCGGGCTCCGCGAAAGAGACGACCTCGGTCGCTCCACCATGGGTGGGGCCGCCCGCAGAGAACCTAGGCTGGCTAGGACCTCTTTGAGGAAGCCTTCAAACCCTGCAGGACGACCCTCAGGTCGCACTGTTTAGGCTGAGGCTTCGCCTGAGAGTGCCGTCTATGCCCCCAAGCTCCTTGAGGAGGGGCTCTAGAAGCGGTACTCTTTCACCAAAAAATACTGTTTTAATATTATTACAGTCTCGTAATCTACACGCTGCCTCGGCAAACGCGAGAATCGAGCGGTAACAATATGTTTGGCTTTCATCCCTCAAGAAGAAAGTCAACAGGTGTGAGGCTGAAACATCCGACAGCAAACGCGAGATCCGAGCCACTATAGATTCTGTATTGCAATGCAGACCTTAAATCTACGCGCTGCCTCGGCAAACGCGCGATCCCAGTCACAGAATCTTTATTGCAAAAGTAGACCCGTCTACACGCTGCCTCGGCAAACGCGAGATCCGAGCCACTAGATTCTGAATTGCAATGCAGACCTTTAATCTACGCGCTGCCTCGGCAAACGCGAGATCTCAGTCACAGAATCTTTATTGCTGAGTAGACCCGTAATCTACACGCTGCCTCGGCAAACGCGAGATCCGAGCCACTAGATTCCATATTGCAATAATTTAGGACAATTCTTATGGGACAAACAACACCAAATAAGACTGACAGTTTGACATAGAGCGCTTGCTGAAGAACAGAAAGCTGACATCTTATGTGTGCCGGCTGCCTTTATAGCTTCCGCCTATGTGCCGTCACACATCACGTCATGACGTTGCACCAATCAGAGATCGGCTCAGTTTCATTCATACTTCAGAGGCGCTACGCTGAGGGGCGTTCCCCCAAAGTGTCATTCGACGCAGTTGGAGTTCCCTCGAAAGGGAACATGTGCTTTGACCCTGTCTCGATGACCAGTGAGAGTGCCCATCATTACCAGCAGAGGGCACTCCACCCCGACTATTATCATTCCCTAATGAAACTACATTTCCTATAACTCTCTGCCTGGACTCAACATGTTTCATTAGGGAATGACATGTAAGAGGATCCCAAAAACACCCGCAATGTTGGAAACTGCACAATGTATTATTTTTATAATGGAGATGAACATTCCTGTAAACTCTGCAATTGTTGAATAAAAAA
Organism: Rhinichthys osculus; assembly: GCA_029959095.1. NCBI lineage: Eukaryota > Metazoa > Chordata > Actinopteri > Cypriniformes > Leuciscidae > Rhinichthys > Rhinichthys osculus. The sequence continues at coordinate 39,977,460 of JARWKJ010000015.1, read as the reverse complement.
TAAAATAAAATGTAAGAGGATGCCATTTGAGTATTAGCATATTGAGCAGAAATGTAAATGTAAAAGTGCTAGTACCTATTAAGCTCAATATATCTTAGTCTAAAAAGTTACTAGTAAAAAAAAGGTTAAGTATAATTAAATACTAGTCACTATTGGAATGAGCACTAGTGTAAATATATATAAAAAATAAAATAAAATAAGAACTAACTAATACTGTTGTCATGTCAATCTTTTTGGAAAATCACTTCTCAGAGATCTTTGATGCCAGAACTAGTAGACTTTATTTTTCAACAAACAAAGTCGAGCGCCTTCTGCAGAAAGCCACTCCAGATTTTTCTTGGTTCAGATTTATATACCATACTTCTTTTTCCAAAGAAGGTAACACACCCTATAGATAGTTTTGGGTAAAGTACCATGTGACTTCTCAGAATATAATTTTCTGCTGCATCAACATTCAAGGTCTTTTTTCAAGCTACCAAAAGTTACACACACAGTCAGAGGAAATCCAAAGTCACACACAGAGGAAATAATTGTGTCCAAATATATAGCTAAATTACTTATTTTCTAAATAATAAAATCTTCAACAGTACAATTAATAAGCTGTAGTACCTTTATAAAGATACTTTTAAAGACTGAGCACTAGTATAATTAATATAAACTAATATCTACAAAAAATAAATAAGAAATCTTACTAGTAGCATGAAAATACATAGTATGTTTTAAGGATTAAATGTTAACTTGGCTTTCCATAATACCAGATAGAGTTGTGTCTTCTACATGTGTTGTAACTTGTGAGGGAAGTGAAACTCAGAGCTTGATTGGTTTCCCTTTTTTGTCATTTGCCTCACACATGTCGCTGTCCTTTCCAAAGCTCTCGCGCTCCCGTGGCGTCTGTGGTAGCCTGAACATAGACCCATGCAGAACTTTTGCCATTTAAATTTTCATATTTTTAAATATAACTCATCTTGTGTGTTTGTGTTCTACAATAGTTTTGTGTGTTTGTGAGAAAATAAACCTGCTAGTGTTGTTAAAGAGAGTCAAAGTCTATGCTGAATTTGCCCAGTGGATACAATTATGACAATGATTATTATGATTATGTTTTTATATTGCGGTTATTAATATAACTGTTACAATGTTTTAGCATGATTACTCCGATTGGTTGGTAGCAGGGTAAATAACTTCTAAAACCTGTTGTTTCCTACAATGTAACAGTTAAGTGTTTTAAGAAAAAAACAAACAAACAAAAGCATCTTAAACAATTTTGACAACACACTTGAACTGCAGGTGACCATAATTGTTACAGCAAAGACACATTGTGTATTGGCCCAGAGATCAGAATCTAACCACATCCTTTACTCATAACCGCACACTCTCAGATAAACTCCACCATTAGAGGCGGTATATTAGTCCACAGAGGTGAAGCTGGACATCATGTGGCTCTGCTATATATTTTGTGAAGGTGATGTTACGTGACTAACCCATGCAGTGCCAGCCCGAGCCTTTTGTGGGCCCTAAGCAGAATTTGATTTGGCCCCCCCACTTCAATGTGCTTGACGATCATTGACACAAATGTGACGCTATAATGTTACATTATAAATTAATACAGTGAAGTTATGTATCAATACAAAATAAAGCCCCATTCACACTGCCAGTGATTTTAGCCCCGTTCACACCGCCAGCGACTTTAGCCCGGTTCACACCGCCAGCGACTTTAGCCCCGTTCGCACCGCCAGCGACTTTAGCCCCGTTCGCACCGCCAGCGATTTTAGCCCCGTTCACACCGCCAGCGATTTTAGCCCCGTTCACACCGCCAGCGACTTTAGCCCCGTTCGCACCGCCAGCGATTTTAGCCCCATTCACACCGCCAGCGATTTTAGCCCCGTTCACACCGCCAGCGATTTTAGCCCCATTCACACCGCCAGCGATTTTAGCCCCGTTCACACCGCCAGCGACTTTAGCCCCGTTCACACCGCCAGCGATTTTAGCCCCGTTCACACCGCCAGCGATTTTAGCCCCGTTCACACCGCCAGCGACTTTAGCCCCGTTCACACCGCCAGCGACTTTAGCCCCGTTCACACCGCCAGCGACTTTAGCCCCGTTCACACCGCCAGCGACTTTAGCCCCGTTCACACCGCCAGCGACTTTAGCCCGGTTCACACCGCCAGCGACTTTAGCCCTGTTCACACCGCCAGCGACTTTAGCCCCGTTCACACCGCCAGCGACTTTAGCCCGGTTCACACCGCCAGCGACTTTAGCCCGGTTCACACCGCCAGCGACTTTAGCCCCGTTCACACCGCCAGCGACTTTAGCCCCGTTCACACCGCCAGCGACTTTAGCCCCGTTCACACCGCCAGCGACTTTAGCCCCGTTCACACCGCCAGCGACTTTAGCCCGGTTCACACCGCCAGGGACTTTAGCCCTGTTCACACCACCAGCGACTTTAGCCCCGTTCACACCGCCAGCGACTTTAGCCCGGTTCACACCGCCAGCGACTTTAGCCCTGTTCACACCACCAGCGACTTTAGCCCCGTTCACAGCGTCAGCGATTTTGTCGCTACAAGTCGCTAATCTCTGTACTGTGAAGTTGCTTGTGGGCGTTCGTAATGCCGTCGCTCTAATGTTATTGGTAGACTGCACGTCTGGCCATATCTATACAAAATACCATCACAAGTGATATATGCAACTATATCATTTTAATTTGACAAGGAATATGCTCTATGCACGAACGCTGCTGACGTATTTCCGGTAGGATCTCAGCGGCAAAACTTTCATAAAATTAATTTTCTCAGAAACGGGGACAACGATTTTAGAAACTGATTCGCTAGTCGGATTTCACACAATATGAAAGAATACTCACCCTCAAAGTTGTCGATGTAGGTTGAAATATATAATTTAAAGCCCTTCTCTTTCTTACTCTTATGTGTGACAGCTAACTGCCTCACAGTGTTGTTAACATCATTCATGTTAACCGCTGGAAGTTCTTGTAAACAGCGAGTGTAATTTGCCATTAACTCCACCTAATGCAAAACCGGCTTCTGACGCAGCACCGGATGCAACTGGGCGGGCTGAGACAAAACACGGAAGTGATCGTGCATAGAGCGTATTAGGCTCAAAAGAAACAGTATGCTGTTGGGAGAGTGTTTTATATTACCACAGTGTTCAGTGGATTAAAACATCTACTAGATTAACGATCGATCAATCAACCAATTTAACTCACTCATACTGTCATAAACTAAAGGGACAATGTGTAGGAATTTCTCCCATCAAATTGTATTTTGCATTCAAACGAATTGTGCTCTCCAGCGCCTTGCCTTTTCAAATGCGTGTTGTATCTACGGTAGCCGTTATGTACCAAAAATCTATAAAAGGATGACTTCCAATAGCACTTCGTTCGAGTGTTCCTTCGGGTGAACAGGTTTGTAATTTCAAACAAACTGCAACTTGACACAACGAACAAACGAATGTTACAGGATGAATTACTGACTGTGAAACCGGGGCCGGGGGCGGGGCGTTCCACGTTGTGGAAACGTGTTGGCCCAGTACTTTTTGTCCCTCTCTGCTATTATAGTTTTTCAAGATGGCGGAACTACATGGAAGCCTCCGTGGACCTACCTGTCCCATGTATGTAAAGATAATAAATTATTCGTTTACGAGGATAAGTCAGATAATTAACAGAGGTATTTGTACACCATTGAGGACATATTTATGAATAAAAAATATTGATTTTAGATAATAAAATACTTAAAAAAGTACACATTGTCCCTTTAACGTCATAAACGTCATTCGAATTTGACAAATAATTAATTTTCTGTCCTATTATCTAAAGCAGAAGGGTTATCTCGTTTTGTCTATCCCTCCTTATATTTGTATGTTAAAGACTCTTATTGTAAAGATATCAATAATTTGTTTTACTCTTTTGTTTGGAAAAACAAATTTCAAAGACTTAGGCTATGTTTACACGGAAACGATCTGAAGAAAAAACGCAAAAGTGGCGTTGCGTTACCACTTTTTATTCTGCGTTTAGACGAGCGTTATGGTTGGGAAATCCGAGTGCATATGGTGACGCAAAAGTGTGTGAAATTCGATGTAGTGTGCACTCCAGGCAGCTAGGTGGCAATGTGAAGCACTGCCACACAACAACACCATATCTTAGAATATTTTGTACAACTGTTGAAAAGACTCTTGTATGTTTTTCAGAGCTGCTAGGTCAAATTGAAGGTCCGACGTATGGAAATAATCTGACATGTTGGTGGTTATTTTCCTGTACTGGCGCATGCCTGTGACGTAAACGCGTACGCGACGAGAGCCACCGTGAGCAGATTTGCGTTTTTACCGTTTAGACGGGAACGCGACGGTGGAGCGTTTTTAAGATTTTCACTCTGGAGGGTGGTTTCACTTTTTTGCGTTTTTAAGCCCCCAAAACGCCGTTGCCGTGTAAACGAAAGGCACATCCGAAAAAATATTTTTACGTTTTCACCCGGAATCGTTCTCGTGTAAACGGGGCCTTAAGAAAAGGGTTCTTATACCAATTGTCAGGATTCCACCAGCTTCACTCACTCCTCCCACTCGTTCACAGTCCCCTGAGTTTTAATCACCATCACCTGCACCTCATCAGTTCACCTCCCTATATAATTAACTCGTCTTCACACACTCATTGTTTGGACTCGCCTCTACAGATTATCACGCAACTTACCTGCCACCTACCTGAGTTCGTTCCATCCATCCATCCATCCATCCATCCATCCATCCATCCATCCGTCCGTTCCATCCAACAATCTGTTCCATCCATCCATCCATCCATCCGTCTGTCCGTTCCATCCAACAATCTGTTCCATCCATCCATCCATCTAGTGATGGCCAAATGAAGCTTTTGTGAAGCACTGAACCACTTGAGCCAATTGGTTCGAAAATGGGTTCATTACTCGAAGCTTCAGTTGCAGCGACCTCTCCTGGCGAAAAGCAAGGCTGCAGTCAAATTAATCAGTGAGCAGTATTGGAGAAACTACTTTAGTTCTGAAGCATCTTTGCTAAGATCACCCTTGGATTTTTAACTATATTTCCTTTGAAAACTCTTTGATGCACACGCTAATGCTGAGCATAATGTTCTATTTACAAATAAAAATTTATAAATATATGTTTTGTGTTATTTAGGAGAGAGTGCTGGGAAAATATGGCATAGGTTGGGTGTGCTTGTGTAACTATGGCAGGGGGTGATTTTTGGGATGGGGAACACTCAAAGATTTTTATTGAGGTACATTATTTTTTCAACAGTTTTTGGACTGAGTCGGTTTCTTTTTTTGCTCACAACCTCTCCAGACTTCGAAAACACTCGCTCACAAGGAACAGATGATGCTGGCGAACATAATTTTTTTTTTGCAAGATTAAACAGATGAGGGTACACATTTTGATGGTTTCGCAAGTACACCAGTGGGTCTTCTGATCTTGCTACTGGTGGATCAGTCATATACCTCTGCACCTCCACTGTAGCATCTGCTGTGGCATTCCTTGCCCTCCTTGCTTCAGAAGCATCTCTGTCCAGAGTTTCCCAAAGGTTAACACCTGAAAGACAAATATGATGATAATTATAAGTACTGAAAGGTTTTAATTTCATCAATTAACTATTTATAACTTTACCTGTGTATGATGGATTTTCAACACTTGCAGGTGCTGGTTGAGCTGATGTGGAGGGCTGTTCTTCTGTAGGTGAATCATGTGATGGTGTGTATCTCATCAGTTGTGAGCATTGTGCTGTTAGTCGTCTTACTGATGCCTGTGCCTGTACTTGATTGTAGAATCCTATGGTTTTGAATCTAGGATCCAACAGTGTCGAAAGGGTCAATGCTGTTTGGTTCTCCATAGTCTCAAACTTGTTTTGCATCGCTGTCACCAAGTTCTGTCCCAGTAATTTAGCTGTGTTGTGGCTTGTTTTTCCAATTGTTTCATACAGGTACTGCATTAACATTTTTGTCATTGGGATAACCTTTGACCCTGAAACTCTCTTCTCCTCAGACAGTTCTACTGTTGCCTGGTAAAAGGGGGCAAGCAATTGCAGGCATGCAGCAGCTGTTTCATAGTCCTCTGAAGACAATGGTCTTACATCTGTTTTCAGCGTTGCAAGAGCTGCCCCCACTGACTGTCTTTCTTCATAAAGGTGTTGTAGCATGAGGAAGGTGCTGTTCCAGCGTGTGTCCACCTCCTGAATAAGCTTCTTCACTGGATGATTCATCTGCTCCTGTACTTCTTTGAGCTTTTCATTTGCCGTTGTGCTAGTTTTAAAGAATGTCACTACTTTTCGTGCCCTTGTGCATAGGTTTTCTAGGCCAGGAGTTGCATCAAGACTCTTCTTCACCACTAAATTTAGGGAATGAGCAAAGCAAAGTGCGTGTCTGAGATTTAAACTTCTGACAGACGCAACCATATTAGCTCCTGCATCTGTCACAATTGAGGTCACTTTGCCTTCAATACCCCATTCCTCCATGAGTGACCTCATAGCAGCAGAGATGTTAACAGCTGTATGAAGTTCAGGGAAAGGTAGCACTCCCAAAAGGACTGTGGCCAGCTTCACAGAATCATCCACATAATGGCACGTCACTGCTAGATATGCATCCATATTAATGGAGGTCCACATATCAGCAGTCAGGCTCACAGCCTCCACCCTCTGCATGATGGCCTTGGCCTTGGCCTTGGCTTTCTCCTCCTCATATTTCTGAACCACCATGTTCTTAAGAGCCTTTCTGGATGGAAGAGTGTATGTGGGATCAAGCAATGCCACAAACTCCTTGAAGCCACAGTCATCCACGATGGAAAAGGGCTGCGAGTCCTTCACCACCATATTCACGAGAGCCTCATCTAGCTCTCGCTTCCAGTCCACTAAGACAAATAAATAGACATAAAGAAATTAAAAATACTTTAATAAAAGAAATTAAGGATTTATGTGAAACTGCATTTAAATGAAGCAGACCTATGAGTCAAGGCAGTCATATCAGATTGTGTAAGTGTGTCTAGGCAATAATAATATAATACATAGCCTACCTTGATTTGTGTTCCCATGGTTTTTAGCAGCTCCATGCTTGGCAGTGAAGTGCCTAATCATGGAGGAAGTATTCCCGTGATACTTCAGCTCGGTTGAACACACCAAGCACCGGACCTGTAAAGAAAGCAATTTGCAAATAAAAATGCAATTTGAGTCTATTGATAGCTACTGGCTACACTAATCATGTACATCATTTTACTGTTATGCTACCTTAATATAGACCATAGCTATAGAAGGCTACTGTACTGACAGTCACTGTTGTATAAACTTTACTTTTCCTACTTTACATGTTAAACAGCCAGAACACCCACCCTATCAGGAGCGATCAATTTAAACTGTTCCCACATGTCAGAACGACCTCTCTTCCTGGCTGGTTCCATAATGATCCAATACAAACGCAACACCAACAACTCGACAGCAATAACACACCTACTACGACAACTCTACAAATTGTACATTGTTTAGAGTGGTTATAAAGACTAAAAGGCGCTCAAAACTGTTTGTCACATGATTTTTTTCGCACCAAAGCAAGCTTTGAAGCAGTGGTTCTCAAGGTTTGTAGTTCAGGGTTTCGAAGCACGTATCGAAGCTTCAGCGTCACACTGCCATCACACCATCCATCCATCCATCCACCCACCTTCAAACGGAAGTTCAGTCTCCAGTCTCCGGTCATCAGCCTGTTCCCAGTGACTCTCCATCCGCATCTGTAATCAAAGACTCTGGTTATCCTTCAGCTAAGTTCGATCCTGAATATCGTCTGCTTGCATACTCACCATATCTCTGTCTGGATCTGCAACCTGTAAATAAACACTATTTCACTTACCACCTGTCTGACTCCTGTTCCATCCGTGACACTGATAAGAAAGTGGAAGGGGGACTGGAGGTACTTTTCTTTGAAGATGTTAATAGAGCTTTTAAAGTCAATTGGCTTAAAAGAGGTTTGATCAATGGTAACTCCCTCTGGAACCATATCCCACATAGTATCTTTAACCAAATAGGTGCTCTAGTATTTCTGTTAACTTGTGACTTTAATATTTCTAAACTCCCTCTCAAATTGTCCAAATTCCACCAGCAAGTTCTTTTAGCCTGGAAAATTTGCTACTCACACAATTTTTCTCCTCACACTTCCTTTATTTGGAATAATGCCAATATTTTGGTTGCCAATAAATCCTTATTTTTAAGGAATTGGTTTAACCGGGATATCTTATGAATATGTTTGATAATTACGGAAACCTTTTATCATACGAACAATTTATATGAATCCATAGTTTTCCTGTGCATTTTAAGGAATTTAATTCTGTCATTAAAGCTATTTCCTCTACTCTGATTCATCTTATCAAAAGTCATATTCAATTTAACCCCACATTAATGATAAATCCAAAATTGATATTAAATGGCATTGAATTGATTGATAAAAAATGCAATAATAAACATATTTGTACAATATTTCAAATACAAAATAAAATAGCACCTAGAGGAAAATTCTTTTGGAACTCTATTATTGATTATATTAATTGGAAGACTGCTTGGTTAATCCCCTTTAAATGTTGCATTAATAATAAAACCAAAGAAATACATTTAAATTTTTTGCATATATACTATTTACCCTGTTAAATCATTAATTGCAAGATACTCCGATATCGATGATTTATGTTCTTTTTGTAAAAGTGGGAAAGAAGTGTTGACGCATTTGTTTTTTGAATGCAAGATTATACAAAACTTCTGGAAGGAATTGGCAGAATTTATCTTTAATTTAGTAAAAATTAAATACTATTTTACTTTAAAGGATATTATTGTGTATTATGAAAACAATGTTAACAAAGATCTTGAATACATTAATTTGCCATGGAACAAAACAAGCTCTGAACATTGATAAAAGAACACACGCTTATATTTAATCTTATTAGATGATAAGTTAATTCATACATTTATGGTCCGAGTGTTGTAATTTTATGATGCAAGTTTAGCACTGCTGCAGTTCATTTTACAGTTTCCCCTGCTTTATGTTGACTATATATAAGGACAAGAAAATTATTATTTTTTTATTTTTTTTTTATTGCAGATAGAACAAGTAACCAGCATACAATATTACAAAACAAGGAAAAAACATTATTTTGTAGCAGGGGATCCAAAAATAATATCAAAATATTTTAAACATGTTAATGACTTTTTTTTTTTTTTTTTAACAATTTCAGAGAAGATATGAAGCAATCCAATTTCTAATTTAAACAACTTAAATATTGGGGATGAATTTAAATATTTTTGCTCATGGATGTAAAATTTTGCCAACAGTATAAATTTTTTTAACAATGTATGAATTAAACTCACTGAGACTGTCGACAGTTTCTTTTCCATGCCTCATTTTATTATATCCATGTATGTGGTTACAGCCAAATCATATAAAACAGTGAAATCGCCCTCAAACTCTTCTGTCTTGCCTGCACTCGAGACAGTGACGTGAGCTCCACTGAAAGTCTTCTTTTGCAAAAGTGTCCTGTGCTTGCCTCTTGAGATTGACACACACAACAACATGCTGCGGTCTCAAAGACACATTGCTCATACACTTCTGTCATGATTCTGAATGTGGCCCATCAGCCAACCACATCCTGCATTGAAAAAAAAGCTTACAGCAGAAAATAACTTAGAGCAAACATGCAGAAAAACACCTTTTACAAACACACAGCAAAATGCAAAGTAAAATATCAAATGCCATTAACTTATCATCTACTAAGATTAAATATAAGCGTGTGTTCTTTTATCAATGTTCAGAGCTTGTTTTGTTCCATGGCTCAGATAAATAGGCCAATAAGAAATATTAACTATTATAATTCCTTTCAATTATACTAGTGAGACACACAAATTTTTTTTTTTATTAGATCAGATAACATTTGAATCTGTCATATGGTCATGTTACAATGAACTCCACCTATGGGGCAAGTTGTCACATTTTACTTCCAATCTTTCAGGGTAGGCTAAATCTAGAAAAAAGTATACACTATAAATAAAACAAAACCACGTAATTGGGAAATTAAAGTGGGAAAAAATAAATACTCTGAACCCTAAGTAGGTTTACACAAACTGAGAAAGTCATAACGCATTACGATAGCCTACCATCGAATAAATCTAATGCCTTTAGAACAAAATAAAGTAGGCTATCATCTAAAAAAGAAGACCAATCTAATGAATAGAACCTCATGGAATAGCTACTGCTAGTAAATAAAAAAATAAGTAGTAGCATGAAAACAGATACTAGTAGGTTTTATGTTTATGTTAAAACGGTTTGCCATCCATAAATGTTAAGGCGCTTGATATACAGCTCCTTTAAAAAAAAATACAGCCAATGATATTGAGAGACAGAGAGAGAGCACGTGACTTCAGTAAAGTCGACTGGGTGAAACTCTGGAAACTCTGAGCTGTGTGATTTTGAGGAAGCCTGAACATAAGACCCACGCAGAACTATTACCACGTAAGTTTTCATATTTTTAAATATAAAGCTTGTGTGTTTTTGTGTTCTTATTCCAATGATTTTGTTTGTTTTTGGGAAACTCGGATAAACAGTGTCTGAGAAACAGTTCAGTCTATCGCGAATGCTCGACATCGCTTTATCCACAAATCGAAACTGTTGTTGCCAAATTCAGTTCACACATCACTGCTGTCCTCATGGTTATACTACAACACTCTGTTTGAAAATGTATGTATAATATATATATATATATATATATATATATATATATATATATATATATATATATATATATATATTTATACTTATAGACCAAATTTTGTTAACACATCACTGCTGTCCTGATGGTTATACAAATATATATATATATATATATATATATATATATATATATATATATATTTGTATAACCATCAGGACAGCAGTGATGTGTTAACTAAATTTGTGTGTGACATTTGAAGTAATTGACTGTTTTTTTTGTAGTAGTTTGGGTTTTGCACTTAGACTTGTAGACTCTTCTGTGGGTAAATTGTTTTCATTCCACTTCCTGTCTGAAAGGCAGAGCTCCATCTCTCAGCCTGCACTATATGGCAAGCCGTTTTAGCTTAAATTGTTCCCAGCTACTCTTCGTAATTGCATTTTGAGCTCTACAATTCAATTCTTACTAGTTGCAATTACAATTAGAGAGCTCTACAAATACATTTTTAGCCTACTAGTCATATGTCTTCATTATGCCAAATGAAGGGATGTGAATTTATGCCAAAAATGCCATTCGACAATCGAGGTGCAAAAGTCGATTATCGTTAAAAAAAAAAAAAAAAACCCCGCACACTCACAATGACAGAAAGGGAGGCCAATTTCATCTTTAGCGATTTGTCATTAAACAAACTGTTTATTTATTGAAGAAGTAACATGTTTTCGTCGTTTTTTTTTACATAGTAGGCTAATTGGAAGAAGAAAAAAACAATAAGCACGACAGTCCGTTTTTTGCATCGCCAAACCAGATGCTCGTTAGATCAATAAATAATGTCATATGTCATAATGATTTTATGCAAACCTGCCTTGTTACTGCAATAGCCTACTTTTTAAACAAATTAGTTTCAATCAATGTAAACTATTCGTGTGATATTCCACTGCGCAATACACACACGTTACCGCGGGATGGCGGATGTTCATTAAACTGTGGACAATGTTAGCTTTTTTAATGTAGCCTATAAATAAATGTATATGTCCAAAAAACGGATAATGTCATCATACTTGTAGTAGTGCTATTGTGGCGTAATAATCTGTTTGGTTGTAAAATGTATTACCTGAATGAAATGAAATCGAATGTATCGTCCTGTGGAATCATTAATTCACAGACAGCATACGAAGATGTTCAACTAACTTTAGATCTTCATCGCTGGCAAAAATATGATGCATTTGCAGATTTACTTTCACTAGACTGTACTGTAGGTCCACGGCCACTTCATCCAACGCTCTTGATGTTATTAAATCTTCCTGTTACGACTCCGAGTTGAGTGTGAATTGAAAGCGCTTCAGACGACTCAGTGCGTGAGGAACTGAACAGATCATTCAAACTGATTCGCGGACCGATTTAGACAGATCTGCCAACTTGTTTGATTAAGTCTTTGAACAGAATCGACTCAAAAGAGTGATTCATTTGTAAATTGAGCATCGCTCATAAAAAAAGATACAGTGCGCTTGGAATAAACTACGCATTTAACAACATGTAGGCTATTGCATTAAAATAAAGAAACGAGAGGAATGTCGCCCAACGTAAAAGTACTGTTTTTTCATTAGAAATGTACCGGTACTCGAGTTAAAGTAAAAGTACCCACATTTAAATCTACTCTTAAAAGTACAATTTCTCAAAAAAAAAAAAAAAAAAAAAAAATTAAAGTAAATGTAACGAAGTAAATGTACTTTGTTACTACCCATCTCTGTTGGGCGCAGAGTTAACGGTCACGAGTCGCGACAATGCTCTTCTTCTGTTGTTTGTTTAGTACACTATGTACTCAACCCTTTACTCACCCCTCTCTCGCTGGTATCCTAGATCGCGCATCTGTGACAGTAGGCACGCCTTCAAATATGTCAAATATAGCTACACATTGGAATTACGCAAAAATATAACGATATTCGAAAAAGCAATTTATGATCGAATTTCGAACGCAGTTCGACTATTCGAAGATCGCGACTCATCCTTAGTCTCCATTGACTTCCATTCTATGGCAACCCGGGTTAGCTTAAATTGTACCCAGTGATACTCGTTGTAATTGCATTTTTACTAGTAAGAATTCAATTAGAGGGCTCTACAAATGAATTTTATCGAAAAGTCTCCATTGACTTCCATTCATTTTTAATTATGGAGCTCTCTTAGGGGTGGGCGGTATGACCAAAATTCTATTTCACGGTATGACTAATTTTATTTCACGGTAACGATATATTTCACGATATAGTTATTTATATATGTAGTTATTCTCCAAAAATCGACAAAAAGGGCTTTGTATAATAAATAAACCCAAATACTTTAGAAATGAAAAGTACTTCACATTGTTTTCTGTTTCTCTTATTTGGTCAATTATTTCTTTGGTAAACTATTTAGATAGCTAAACAAAACACACTCATCAACTTTTAGATGAACTTCCCCCAACTGATTGATATTAAATACAACTCATAGGTGCAATTAAACTTTAAATAAAGTGTTTCTGAATAATTTTTCAATCTCATGTTATGCTTTACTTCATCAATCAGTTTATAATATCTGAATATTTTATATTGAACTATTCTATTCATGATAAATTAGTTATTTCCTTTTAATTTTGTAGGATAGTAATACTAGTTATGTTTAAATGTGTTCCCCGGTACATTTGTGCCATGTCTGCTTAGGCTACACTGCGTTTTTAAGGGACTTGTTTTGCTCTTTTTCTGATATCTGGCAACCCGTCACCCTGCGCTTTAATCAAGAGAAGTTCAGAAGTGACTAGAAGGAGAGCAGCAGTTTGAAAACCGAACAGCAGCGACTGTTAGTGTTGACTAAGTAGCCTAGTTTAAATTATACACTCCTGTAACTGCGTCATTATTTGACCATAGCCCGGTGAACACCGCGCTCTCTCAGTGCGTGTGCACGCGCGTGTCTTCTGCATCAGTAAAATGCGATCGGTTAATTTGAGTGTCAAGTTGTAATCACGGATCGAATCAAAGGAAGATTTTATCAGCTGGTTCGGTGGCCAATTGTTTGGAGTTAGAAATATATAACTCGCTATGCATATTTAGTCATTTTGCCTTAGATAGGCTACAGGATTATACATTCACTTTAACAAGCAGGTTGTTCATAACCACCGGCGGCAAGCTGTTTGCGTGTTTAAAAACTAAGAGACGAAAATATGCAGATAACTATACATTATTTAAGGTTATTTCTATTCGTTACGATATTGATATATGAACTGTTGTTGTCCAGCTTTCCCCGTTGCGAGCGTGCACTCCTCTAATCTGTCGCCTGGGTGCTGCACTGCTCTAGTGACTGCTGCGCCTTTCCCCCCGAAAATATCACGTTAACAACAACAACAACCCTTTAGAAAATGTAATTCCTTTGTGGATCCTCTTGATCTGCTTTCTCCGTGTTTCCTTTTACAATTCGCTGTTTCTCAGTCTCACGCACGTTGCACGCGAGTTAACCACGCCCACTTATTTGCATGTCGCGGTATACACGGCATAAAAAAAATCTGTTACGGTTGACATTTTCTACCGCGGTAACGATATATACCGTCATACCGCCCAGCCCTAAGCTCTCTGATTAAATTCTTACTAGTAAAAAAACCTAATTAAAGATATGTATAATTGCAGAGCTCTGTAATTGAATTAAAAAGCTCTGCAATTGCATTATTACTAGTAATAATTGGATTAGAGAGCTCTCTAATTGTAATTGCTACTAGTAAGAATTAAATTGTAGAGCTCTCTAACTGAATTCTTACTAGTAAAAATGCAATGAGTATCACTGGGACAATTTAAAGGAGTCATAATGTGCAATTTTCACTTTTCCATGAGAATCAATGTATGTTATGATTGACTTATGATTATACATTGGCCGGGATGCCGATATTCAAAAGTGAAGCGTTTGTTTACCCCAGGATTCTTAAACTAGCCAACGTGCACGCGCACTCAAATACGAGATTTCAATTTCTCCCCCGACTTGACGTCAAGACGGGGCCGGATATACCATATATGGACACCGCAGAGGAGGCCCGCCCTGCCCCTCTCCCCATCATATTCAGTCAAGAAAGATGCAGAAACGTAGTGCACACGTGAGTTGCTCTGTGGTTGACTGTCATAATCCACATTCTAATGTTTTTTCTTTACCCAAAACTGACCAAACTACAAGGGACAAGTGGATGAAATTTATTTTTAATGACGCTGTTCCAACAACCCTATCAACTGGCTCAACGTTAGGTGTCTGCGCTAAACATTTCACAAAAGAATCTTTTACAAATTTGGGGCAATATCAGGCGAAGTTGGCATCGAAGCTACGTTTGGAAAAAGGTGCCATTCCAACAATCAGGGACTTGCCTGAATTTGAAACGGTAAGACTGTGTTTTATTACTATATTGTGTGCAACAAACAGCAGCTAACTAATGCGGTTAATGTATGTGATAAGGATAGATAAATTTAAAAAACAGTCAAGAATTAATAAACATAAAGAAAAACATAACGTTACATGTCTGCAGATGAAAAGTATTAAATATCTAAAAAAACACAACGTCAAAAAAGGCTAAAAAAACATAGCAAACGTCAATCTCTATAACCACTGTAAACTGAAAATAAAGTAGACTACATCTCCGTTAATGTAATCTACATTAAATTAAAGCTAAACTTATGTGGGAGAAAATAGCAAAAAACGTTTTAGCTCGTTACTGATGTTAATGTATGTCTCAGTCAAAAAAATTGTCTTTACCATTCAGAGACATGTTGATGTAGACGTCCTTCAATTGACTGTTGTTCCTCTTCCGTTTCCAGCTCTGGTTCAGAGTCTGGCTCAAACATATACGGTTGAATCCCGTAGGTCGCGGCCAGGTCGGGTTCATTAACAACTTGCGCCATGATCTCTTTTTGGAATGATATGCTGAAGTTACCTGCGGTGTCAAGCCCCCTCCTTCCTGCCACCAATCAACGCGCCCCTCATTTGCATTATTAAAATGACCGTCCACGACAGCCAAAACCTCGCATCAGATCTCGCGAGACAATAATGCATTCAGAAATAAGGGTCAAACGAGCTCTGTGTTTATTTTTTTCCAATTTTTCTTTTTTAGAAGGGCATGAAATGACTATACTAGAGCGTGGGTATCAAAGTTAATACTACATTATGACTCCTTTAAGCTAAAACGGCTTGCCATAGTATAGATCAATGTATTTTGTCCACTGCGAAGGAAAGATGGTTTTGAGGAAAATTAAAAGAGATGTTATTTTTGTAATAACAACTTTTAGCTCACGAGTTATTGTAGGTAAGGAAGTTCGAATCTGTGAATTTATTGCCAACTTTTCTCAACCCTCTCTTGCACTCAGACACACTGGCTGAATCCAAGATTAGTGAGCGAGTCCAGTATGAAGGTATTTTTGGTGTAAAACAACTGAACGCCTGTGACAGTGAAATGTGTAGTTGTAGAGAATAGCCACACATGTGTATCAGTAAATGTGAAGTCACAGAGAGAAATGTTTTAAGAGTTGCAAACTTGTAGACTTTTTTTCTCTCCCACAAACACAACACAACAGTTACACCTCAAAGTCTTCATTGCAGGTGCACAAATCCTATTCTACAAATCACAAATTAAGAAACTCGTACGCTCACATTTTTGCTACAGTTGCTGCAGTGAATATGGTGCAAAACGCATTTACACACCTGCATCAACACATGTGAAGTCACAGAGAAATTTTGCTCATCCACAAATCAGTATGTGAATTCATCCAATGAGAGTTGCACACTTGTAGAATATTGTATAAAATATTTATTATGCTGTTTTAAATAGCCTACCCATGATTTTTGCCATCACTTTAATATATTTTTTCTTTCATTTTTTATATTATAATAATTTTAATCTAACACTACCTTTATTATAATAATATTTAAAATACAGGCCTGTGGTTACCTTTTATATAAAATGACAACGTTTAATGTTAAGCTATAGGCTACAGATTAGAATTGATTAGAGATTAGATTAGAACACAAACGCAGCTATTTTAAAAAATAGTAATCTTTCTTAAAAGAAAAACAAATGTTAAATTAAAAGATTGATATAAAAATTAACTAATTGTAGGACTGTCCAACGCGCTGGGGCTCGAAGCTGAAGATGACAGAAAGGATTCTGGAGCAGACTCCAGCAATACGACGGGTCTTTGCGGATGACAAAAGCCGACGTCCAGTACCAAACTTAACGTGGCAAGATATTTCAGTTCTGGAGTCTGTGAACAAAAGACTGAAGTCTGTAGCAGACTTAACCAACGTTTTGTCAGGAGAAACTTATGTTACTGTTTCGTCTGTCACCCCAGTGCTACAAAACACACGTTGTGTCTTAACGGAAAATGACGATGACACACAATTGGGTAAAAAAATTAAGACTGGCATCTTGGAGGAATTAGACGCCAAATATAACAACCACGCAAGCCAAAAACTTCTCCGAATCAGCACTCTCCTTGATCCACGCTACAGAGGTGGATTTAATATGAACGAATTGGAGCAAACCAAGACAGAAGTGCTTGATGCCATTACAGAATGCCATCGTCACTCAAGCCCGGTAAATTATGAGAACATGGAAGAACAACATGCAAACACCAGCGCTCAAGAGGTGCCTTTGAAGAAGAAAAAAAACACACTAAGTGATCTCCTTGGAAAGACCAAATGTGGGTCGGGCAGCATCTGAGCTCACGGCCTATCTTTTGGAGGATGTAATTGACGGAGAAGAGGACCCACTTGCGTGGTGGAAAAATAACGAAAGCCGATTCCCGCTCATGTCTCGTAACGCGAAATTTTTTGTCTGTGCCTGCAAGAAGCAGTCCTTCAGAAAGGGTTTTTAGCGCAGCAGGTCAAATTATCACCCCATTCCGTAATGCTTTAACCCCGGAGAAGGTGAATATGCTCGGTTTCCTGTCTAGAAACCTGAAGCTGAAGCCCCCCTAAAAAGGGCCTAGTGACGCCCCTGGCACACTGTTTTCCATTTTGAGGCATAGATGATGAGATTCAAAGAAGATTAAGTCAAGCAATTCAGGTGTCTGACATTAGCTTTTGTCTTTATGCACTTCCTGGCCATTAAGCTCAAGATAACAGCTGTGCCTTTGTCTCTATGATAATGTGAAGGTATGGGTGATACAACCAGGCTGATGGATTACCATCTATACATGACAATGTTATGCTGATGAGATCAGGAAATCTCTGCAAACGAGCTGACTCATTTACACGCCCTCTTTATGTAAATCCCTCCCCCTTGGAATGTATATTTAACTACAATGTATACTATTTGAGTTAGACTTGGATGGTTAGACTACAGCGATGCAACAGCGACTTCTCAATAAAGAATCCTGCTTAAATGATATCCCAACGTCTCCTGGTCTTCGCTTCTGAGTTTCCTACACTTCAGAAGAAAAAGTTTACAACACTACCCATAGTTTGATTTTAAAATAAAACTTTTTTAATATGCTACTGATAAAAGCAATTTGTCTAAATGATTGAATATTGTTCGCATTGTGTCCTGAATAAAAAAAAAAATTTCCAAAGGTTTCGCTCTCTCATTTTATTTTTAGCGTTAGTATTTTAAATGTTTTCCAGGTTTCCATGTTTGATTAATATTTGTATTATTAATATTCTATTTAAAATATTTTAATGGCTGATGCTGTTTAAAACTTTAAGCCAAGCTATGTCTCATTAATTATTTGTAATGTGCTTCTCTCTACGTATGTATAATGAAAACAGACACAACCACGTCTTATCCATGTTATATTACCTTCAATGTTTTGCTTTAACACATAGGCTGCTGTAGCTATGCATCAAAAACACCAAAAAGGTAAGTGTATGGTTACTAGTACTAAGCTATTTATAATGTATTTGGCAACACATTATTGTCTGGTAACACTGACTGTTATCGATATCACGATATTTGCGAGACATAGTGGACGTCAATATACGATAATATCGCCATATCGCCCAGCCCTAATGTACACGTTTTTGCATTATTACTGCTGTCAAACCTGAATACAGAGAAAACATTTAACATTAAAATTCAATCAAAAAAAATTACAAAAATAAACAGGAATGCTTTATCACAGGTTAATCCATCTGGATCTGATCTCATATCAAACTCTTACTTCAGTCTTCTGACTCAATTATGCTGTATGGTAATATCCCTACCAGTTCATTTGTGTTTGTGTGTGTGTGTTTGTGTGTGTGTCTGTGGGGACCAACAGCAACAGCACGCAACAGCACCCGTCGTAAATGTAGAGAATTTTCTGACATGATTCTACGTACAGCACTCCTTGTTATGTGTCTGATAACATCTATCAAAGTAGCCTTTAAGCAGGCGATACAAAGCGGTAAAATTTACAAACACCGCCGGCAAGTTTTGGACTCTAACGTTACCCCAGAACATCTATCGTCGGCCTGCCATATACCATCTACAGAGTTCACGGATTATGAACGATTGCTGACAAAAAATGAATGGATACATTTCCAGTATCATGAAAGACAATTTAGGAAAGGCCTGAATACTAAGCGATTAGAAGAAAAACAAAACTTTGTACTCACCGGAGATTTCAGGAAGTGGTCAAAGTTGTTTACAATTCTCAACGGGGCTTTCTTCAAAACCGGAATATTTTCCACAAACCGCACAGATGGAGGACAACTTGGACTAACGTTACTCAAGTATGTAGTGCGGATTTTAAGGACTTTGCCACTGGATGATAATGCGCAATCTAAATCGGGCCCTGTTGCAAACCCGGCCGACTGGATTGAAAAACAACTGCGGTACCTGCGGGAGGTGATACAACCAGCGATTATATATTATAAAACAAACTAACCTATCTATGGCAGCACCGTAGATCAAAGGCGATTGACATTATCCTAAATGGCTGCATGTTTCCCATGCCATCGTCAGATCCTGGTAACACTGAGCAAGTGTATAAATATTATCAGCAAAAATGCCAGTCTGGTCCAATTGCTAACACGCTTGAATTACCGCCTTGGAATGATGACTTAGAAAATATAATGACTGAGTTGTCGCCACCTACATCGGCGTTTACAATAGAAGAGATTGAGAAAGTAATTGTAAATCTGCCCAATAACAAAGCCAGTGGCTCAGATGGTGTTACTTATGAGAATCTTAAAGTCACACAGCAAACATCTTGCTACATATTGAAAAGCATTTTTAACACCTGTATGATTAATGGTCCCTAGTTCATGGAAGGGAGCACTCATTCACAGAATACCGAAGAAAGACAATGTACCAGAAGATCCCTCAACATGGAGGGACATTTCTCTATTGCCATCTGTATACAAAGTCTTTATGAAGTGCCTGCTTTCAAGAATATTACCTTGGTTGGTTGATACTGGAATTTTGTCTAACAAACAAAAAGCTTACATTGAGCGACAGGGCATGAATGAGCATGTTTTTTGCTTAAAAACTGCCATTGACGATTTTAAGCACGAATCTGCTAAGCTATACATTGCGTTTCTTGACTTCAGAGATGCCTTTGGCACATTGCCTCATAGGGTCATGATTGGAGCATTGGAAGAGATACAGCTCCCTAAGATCTATGTGGACATAATAAAAGATATATATCGTGATTCCTACCTACAAATGATCTGTGGAAAAGACCTAACCAGACTAATACCACTGGAGGTAGGAATCAAAACTGGTTGTCCATGGAGTGCCGTAAACTTTATCATTGCAATAAATCAATGGCTAAAATGGCTCTTTGCACATGCCCCACCCCACGTCCTGTCACCCAACCCAGTCCAGGGCTATGCAGATGATGTGGTCGTCGCATCCCGAGATGAAGGCGTGGTCAAAAACATGCTGTCATGTACTGACAGATTCCTGATATGGTCTGGCCTACAAGTGAAGCACAGTAAATGTGCAGTCTTCTATGAGAGGAGGAGCGGTGGCAACCGTTGGTACAGATCTAAGGCCGGCCAACCCCCCGATTTTACCATCTTAGACCAGCCACTCAGAGTGTACACCAGACACGAGACCTACAACTATCTGGGTCACAAGTTTAACATCGCCGGAGAATGGAGTCTGCAAGTAACTGACATGGCACATCAGTTTATGACCAGACTGGATCTCATTGATGCATCACCAGTTCCTGTTACTTTAAAAGTGCAAGCAATAAGAGATGTAGCGTTTTCTAAAATTCAACATCTTTTTGCAAATGTCCATGTTCCGCAAAAGGTATTGCATGAAATGGACAACAAAACCGTAAGCGTGGTTAGGAAATGGCTTTGTCTCAACACACATTCCACAAGATGTTTCATTTTTCAGAAAAGACAGGACGGGGGGCTTGGAGTTCCTCACTGCATGTGGGAGTACACCGCCACAAGACAGGCTCACCTCACCAACATGCTGAACTGTGATGACGTCAATGTCAGGCAAATGGCCAGAGCATCCTTATTGCTGGATTTTAAAAGACGGAAGGTGCTACACGCATGCGGTGGGGAAGATAGCTTCCTGGGCTTTAAAAGAAAGACCAATGGAAAGCTAGATGGACAGGCACAGGGATTCGGTGTGTCATCAGACTGGCCAGACCTAAATGACCTATGCTGGAAGACAGGTACTGAACTGAAGTGGAGCTCTCACGATCGACCTGTAGAGGTCTCTGATGCAGTCGTAGAGGACCCATCTGTCATCGTGGAAGCCAGGCTGCACCATAACAACACTGTTCACCTCCTCCAGCCTAGAACATCAAGGCAGACTCTTTTGTTTATTCACAGAGCCCAAAATATGGAGTACTGGACCAGTCTGAAACTCCAGGGAAAGTTGGCAAAACTGCCCTGCGCGGACCACTCCGTATCACACTCCATCTACAGCAATGCCACCATCAGTGAGGAGATCCTCATCTTCTGTGTGAAAGCACGTCTGCAGGTTCTTCCTACAAAATACAACCTATCGCTGTGGTTCCCCTCCACCCACTCGCCCCTCTGCATGCTGCATGCCCCCCTCAACACCTGGAGTCAGTAGCCCACATCATGAACAGTTGCTCAGCACTGAAAGGACTGTATATTGCCAGACATGACAGACTCGTGGACCTCATTGCTGCTCAGATTCCCTGCGTGGCTGAGGAGCAGATTTTTAAACACACTACTGTACAGTCCGAATGGTACAACTCTAGGGCTGGGGAAAAAAAATCGATTTTTCGATTAATCGTTTTTAAAAAGGTGGTCGATTCAAAATCGATTCTCAATGGCCACGAATCGATTTTTTCCATATTTAGGGCTCGCAGTGCTACGTCTTGTGTCTCTCTGCACAAGGCAAGCGTCAAGCGCTGCAGGCGTCGATACACACTCGTGTTTAGGAGTCGGGACATGACAGAATATTCACTTGCACAATCGGGCCAGCATTGCATCTTAACTAACGTTTATCATTTTCACGTCTTTTTAAGTTTTACCAGTTTAAACATTCAAGCATTTTTAAACTATTCAGTGCTCGCGCGCTCACAGAGATGTAAAGCCTAAATCCGCCTCACAAACAGCTCGCCAGTAACACAAGTTCTTTTTAGTGGATTATATCGCTTTATCAGTAAAAAACACGCAAAATTATGTCAAAACTCTGGTCTTGGTGAGTAACCTCGTAAAGACAGTCGGTTATGTCTTAAATAAGCATAAAACGCGTCTGACAGACAGTATAATGAAACAGTAATGGATCCGTGCACTATTATTAAAGTGAACGCAGCCATATGTGTCTGTCATTCATTTTGTTGTCAAAACAACAAAATATAGCATTAATTGTAAGGAATCAGAATTAACAGCCTATGTATTTAATTCAGTCAGGACTAAAAGACTATCCAGTGTTATTTTACATTGGATTACTTTATTCAGTTTCTGTAGTATTTCTGACCTACCCAAAAAACTTTTCTTTTTATGTCTCTTTATTTGTGTCTTTATTCTATTGTATTTATTTGTGCTACTTTTTTCAATTTAATTCAAATATTGAAATCAAGCTTCCATGTGTTGCATAAACTCTTAACAAAAAATGACCCCATTGTAAAAACAAACATTTCGGTGAGATCAATGTAAAAAGAAATTGTCTAAAAAATGATAACTGATATTTATTTATCTATCTATCTTAAACATAAAATAACCTATCGTGTTTGATCAAAGGCATGCGACTGTTCTGACTTGTCCAATTTTCAGCATCAATTTGGCATCTTGCATCAAAATCCTGTCTATTCATTGTATGCATTTAGTGTATAGTGTAAATAAAAAGGGTTTTATATACAGGTTTGTGGCTCTTAATTTCTTTGTATTAATTAACCACTTGTAAACTTATGTCCACTGTTCTTTTTTATAAATATAGGATTTGTATTACATCTATATTTATTATAGTCGAATCGAGAATCGAAATCAAATCGAGAATCGAAATCGAAAATCGAATCGAGAATCGAAATCGAATCCAATTGAGACCTTGCGAATCGAAATCGAATCGAATTTGAACATCTGGATCAATACCCAGCCCTATTCAACTCTCCTGCAAACACTTTCTTAGGAATGGCTAATACGCCCGATATTTGTAACATCTCTCAGAATGGCAAAAAAGTTACACTATTTGAGGTGTCATGTGCATTTGATTTGTTTATGGAGGAGTCTTACTGCTCTAAGATTCTAAAATATCAGTCATTGAAATCGACCATTGAGAACCTTGGGTACAGATGCCGACTTATAGTGCTAGTGTTTGGTAGCCTAGGTCATGTACACAGGCTGGCGGTGTGTGTGTGTGTGTGTGTTTGGTAGCCTAGGTCATGTACACAGGCTGGCGGTCCGTGGACTTTGCATTGGGGGGATTTCTAAAACAAGGGCCAAAGAGTTGGCAAAGTACTGCTCAATCTCAGCAACTATAGGAAGCATGTTTATTTGGAAAAGACGATGTTTCCTGTACCCTTATAACTCTTAACCTTAGTAATTCATAACAATTTGCTGATTTGTTTTAATCTGCTGGACTATTCAAAAAAATTGATTCCAAATGAAATTAACTTGTAATGTGGAATCAAATAAAGTATATAAAATGTGTGTGTGTGTGTGTGTGTGTGTGTGAATGAGTGGGTCTGTTTTTCACTATTGATGCTTTAAAGTTTCACCCCTTCATTGCTGAGCATTTTTTTTTTGGCATTGTGGCTGATTTGTAGAGAATTTGTGTTTTTGTCGATTTCCCAGTTATTTCCTATATGGCCTGTCATTTTTGACCGAAGAGCAAAAGTGTGACACTTTTTTTTTTACGACTGCTGAGCCTGCTCGAATCATTCCCATTCACATTCCAAATGCTATAAAAGTCCCCAAGTTTCGTACCATTCCGATGAAGCTGTGATTTTTAGAAATTCAAAATTCAAAATTTTCCAGGCAGAAATGACCGAAGAGCCTCAGGAAATAATTTTAGGGAGGTGATGTCACGTGACTGAAGATTTCCTTACAGCAGGAACAACTAACTAACTAACTAACTAACTAACTAACTAACGATAACAAGACTGTTAAAGTTGTAAAACGGGAAATGTGTCGGGGCTGTTGTTGGTGATTTACACTGTTGATTTAGGTTTCCGAAGGCGGAGCAAACATAATATTATAAAGTGTTTCAGACATGCGCGAGAGCATGTGCAACTGAGAATTGTTCACATCATCAGCACATTTAATGGATTATTTCAAAGTAACTAGTTTCAGCGCCGCGCTGCTTATGTCTAAACTACAACTGTTTACCTTAAAGTAACTTTTTAAATGTATTATTATGCACTTTTTTTTGCAGTCACACTTTCTCACTCTCTCTCTCTCTCACACACACACACACACACACACACACACACACACACACACATACAAACATGTCCATTGTGCTTTCTATGATGGGAGAAACAAGGATAAAAAGTATTTTTTAATCATGTAAGATCCACATGTTCATCCACATGGATGAATATCTTTCAATAAACTGAAAGTGAGTGTGTAATGTAGTGTGTGTCTGTCTGTCACATAACACACCTTCTTTTTTCTCATCAGGATGATTCTTCTTCTTCTTCCTCTTCTTCTTCTGCTGTGCTTTATCAGTTATAGCGGTCAGTATCATTTTTTTTCCTTCAAGCTATAGGTATACTAATCAAATGTTTTTTTCTGTTGTGCCACTCTGTCATTTGGTGGGTATTTGTGGATTATTGGTGGACATTTTCCATATGATATTACAACCCGAATTCCGGAAAAGTTGGGACGTTTTTTAAATTTGAATAAAATGAAAACTATAAGACTTTCAAATCACATGAGCCAATATTTTATTCACAATAGAACATAGATAATCTAACAAATGTTTAAACTGAGAAAATTTACACTTTTATCCACTAAATGAGCTCATTTCAAATTTGATGCCTGCTACAGGTCTCAAATAGATGGGACGGGGGCAACAAATGGTTGAAAAAGCAAAAAAAAATTAGAAAGGATTCAGGTGGGAGAACATCTAGCAAATTAAGTTCATTGATATCAGGTCTGTAACATGATTAGCTATAAAAGGGATGTTTTAGAGAGGTAGAGTCTCTCAGAAGTAAAGATGGGCAGAGGCTCTCCAATCTGTGAAAGAGTGCGTAAAAAGATTGTGGAACACTTTTAAGGGGTCATATATTGCCATTTTTGTACAAGCTAATATGATTCTTTAGGGTCTAAATTAAAAGTTTGTAATATACTTTAATTAAAAATTCTCATTAGTATTGTAAGAAAACAGTTATTTTACCTGGTCAAAAACAGCTCTGTTTTCAGCACGCCGTTTCAGTGTATATGACTTTAAATGATCATGAGCTTTGCTGACTCCGCCTTCTGTTCTGTGCGTACACCAGAGCTCTGGCGTACACCGTAACTCAATAACACAATAACCATAACGCGTTGTTCAGTATAAACGTGGGATTATGAATTATATTGAGAACGTCATACATAGAAAACATGCCGTAATGTACCCTGAGTGTAAACCTTAGACGCATTCATTGTGAAGCGTGCAGCTAGCGATTTGCAAAGATTAATATATTAATATAAAGTTTAATAAAACGTTACACTCACTTCAGTTGTTCTAGGGGTTCAGCAGGAACACGAATATCTGGTACCGATCCTTTTTTCATGAGCAGCTTCTTAGCAAAACCAGCTTTATACTGACCCTCGTTTATAAAGCAGTCTGGTGAGAAATGATTCGCGCAAACATGAACGCATTGACGTTGTTCGTGGGGAATATTCCCTTCGAAAACAAACTCAGCCACTGCGTCTTCAGCGGTTCAGATTTAGGAACATTAAAATGACTGTGTTCGTTATTACACCCAAGAACAGAACACCACAATCGCTTAGACGCCATTCTGCTCATAGACAGTGCTCCAGCATATCAACAATGACCGCGCTGCGCAGACTATGATTGACAGCTGGCTCACGAGCGAGGGCGGGTCTGTGTTGAAACGCGGCTGGCATTCAACAATCGTGGGAGGGGCTTCCGAGCGTGTGACGTCACACGGTCGAACGGCTCGATTTGAGGCAGGGGAAAACATATAAGGAGATTAAAACAAAAACACTGGATGGATTTTTATCATTATATGATGGTTGTGTACAGGCACTGCCAACACACATTTCAGTACAATCAACTTGTAAAAGTGCATGTACCATTATATGACCCCTTTAAAAACAATGTTCCTCAACGTCAAATTGCAAAGGCTTTGCAAATCTCATCATCTACAGAGCACAACGTCATCAAAAGATTCAGAGAAACTGGAGAAATCTCTGTGCGTAAGGGACAAGGCCGAAGACCTTTATTGGATGCCCGTGGTCTTCGGGCCCTCAGGTGACACTGCATCACTCATCGGCATGATTGTGTGAATGACATTACTAAATGGGCCCAGGAATACTTCCAGAAACCACTGTCGGTAAACACAATCCGCCGTGCCATCTGCAGATGCCAACTAAAGCTCTATCATGCAAAAAGGAAGCCATATGTGAACATGGTCCAGAAGCGCCGTCGTGTCCTGTGGGCCAAGGCTCATTTAAAATGGACTATTTCAAAGTGGACAAGTATTCTATGGTCCGACGAGTCCAAATTTGACATTCTTGTTGGAAATCACGGACGCCGTGTCCTCTGGGCAAAAGAAGAGGGAGACCTTCCATCGTGTTATCAGCGTTCAGTTCGAAAGCCAGCATCTCTGATGGTATGGGGGTGCATACATGCATAAGGTATGGGCAGCTTGCATGTTTTAGAAGGCACTATGAATGCTGAAAGCTATATAAAGGTTTTAGAGCAACATATGCTCCCCTCCAGACGACATCTATTTCAGGGAAGGCCTTGTGTATTTCAGCAGGACAATGCAAAACCACATACTGCAGCTATTATAACTGCATGGCTTCGTCGTAGAAGAGTCCGGGTGTTGAATGGGCCTGCCTGCAGTCCAGATCTTTCACCTATAGAGAACATTTGGCGCATCATTAAACGAAGAATACGTCAAAGACGAACACGAACACTTCAGCAGCTGGAAACCTATATAAGGCAAGAATGGGACCAAATTCCAACACCAAAACTCCAGACACTCATAAACTCGATGCCCAGACGTCTTCAAACTGTTTTGAAAAGAAGAGATGTTACACCATGGTGAACGTGCCCCCGTCCCAACTATTTTGAGACCTGTAGCAGGCATCAAATTTGAAATGGGCTCATTTATTGGATAAAAGTGTAATTTTTTTCAGTTTAAACATTTGTTATGTCATCTATGTTCTATTGTGAATAAAATATTGGCTCATGTGATTTGAAAGTCGTATAGTTTTCATTTTATTCAAATTTAAAAAACGTCCCAACTTTTCCGGAATTCGGGTTGTACATAAATAACACATTGCATCTTCTGGTTGATTTATTAATAAACATTGTTCAGTAAAACTGCACTGACTCATCTCTAGGTTTATACTGTCATCAACATTTGAAATATTTGTAATGTGCCACTTCTAATATTTTTGGCTACTTGTTGCCTTCATGTATTTATTTATTTATTTGTTAATCCAGTTTGCCTTTGTCGCCATTGGCTTTTAGCTTGCTCAGTTGGGGACGTTTCATTTTATATTTAACAATATTACTACAACATTATTTCTCTGTAAAGTTGCTTTGAAATAATCTGTATTGTAAAAAGTGCTATATAAATAAAGGTGACTTGACTTGACTAAAATAACTCTCCTAGAATATTTAAGATCATATTGATTACAGAAAATAGCCAGAACATTTATTTGTCAGTATTGCTAGTGTGTATTGAGTGAATATTGCTGTGTGTGTGTGCAGGATCCTCCACTAAACCTGTGTCAGGAATAAAGGGAGGAATCGTCACTCTATCCTGTGGATCTGAGGACAGAGAGATTGTGGAGATCAGTTTATACAGTCTGGCGAAACACATCCCTGTGTGTGAGGAGAGAAACTGCAGCGGTCGAGTGTTTAAAGAAGGATCATGTGACGTCATCATCAAGGATCTGATCTACAGTGACGCTGGGAAATACTTTTTACATGTTTATTACAATAATGATCAGAGAGAAGTGAAGCGACAGATCCTGGAGTATAATCTTCATATTCACGGTAAAGTCAAAACTGATCAAACCATCATCATGTGTTTTCTTTATTTCCTGTAATAGTGTTGGTATTGTGTGCAGGACTAGACACAGCAGAAACACTGAATGGGACAAACTTAATATTCAGAGTGGATTGGGTTTTTCCAATTGCTGATTTTATCTAAATAAAAAAATGTTTACATCTGGTCCCCATATATTAAATATATATACTTATGGTCTTGATTAAATTAGACTTTTATAGTTATGATTGAGGATGAATGTCTGTGTGTGTCCTCAGATGAGATCTCTGTGGAGATAGGAGAGCAGCTGAAGTTGGATGTTCTGTTGATCAATGCTGATAAAGTGGAGATAAACTCTAATGAAGGCTGGACAGAGGTGTGGAGGAGAGGTCACGGGGTCAGCAGTGATCGACTGAGTGATCGAGATGGAAATCTGACCATTAATGAGTTTACAGTCACTGACACTGGAACATACAGAGCTCTGGACTCTAATAATGAAATCTTGATCACGGTCACAGTCACAGGTGAGAGAAGATCAGTGGAGATATTAAATAAATAATAGAAATAATTTGAGCTTATAAATAATTATTAGTATTATAACTATTCAATATATTTAATCAGCAAATTAATACTAAACTGCATGAATAACCTTTCAATATTCTGGACAGAATCTATTCTAGACTCGAAGGGAAATCTGATCGACACAGATAAAGACAAAACTGACGACACTGAACATCGAAGTGAGTAAAACATGAGAGAATTACAGAAGATCTTAAACAGTGAATTCAAAATATTAAAAAACTCTCTTCCCACTTTTCCCTTCACCTGTAGATTACTGGATTTTGCTGGTTGGACTGACTGTGGTTCTCATGGTTCTGGTGGTTCTGATTACTGTCGTGAGATACAGACGTCGGCACAGAGATTACTTGAAGCGGGAAAGCACTGAGTTCAGGGATCAGAATTGAGGATCTGTGGATCTTGGACCCCCTTGTGGCCCCCCCTAAATGTGTAGTGTGAAATAATTTTTCAGTCACTCATTTCGGTCTTTTGTCACGCACTCCCGCCACACATTGTATTTCTCATGCGGAAAAACTATTTATAATATATTTAATATGCCGCAATTTCTCTGGCTGCGCTGCTCTCACTATGGAACCGGCGGGAATCAGTTCTGAGTCGACCCTGCCACTTATCAGCCAATGAAAAAATAAATAAAGGTGCTACACAATAGCCAATCAGAAAATAGCACTATTGTATCTGGGTAAGATTTAACACAACAACCAATGAAAAAAAAGCATATCCTGGAATTTTTCACGTGATTCTGCTAATGTTACAACAAATTCACAACTTGTTGGACACAAACAATGACAACTTGACTGCTATTAGAGAATGTTTCCCAGATAATTAGCATCAGTTTTTCATCATTGAGCGTCTGTAACTTGGCCAACAGTTTTACAGCCTGTTCAAAGACAACACTTCCTCAGAACAAGTAGTTTAGGCCTAGTCATATTTTCGTTATCACACGATGACTGACATATTGTCACATTATAAACTCTCTCTCCAAATAGGCTTAATAATTTTATTAGCACTAAATAAAAGAGTATTGCATAGTCGATGTTATAGGTCACTTTTAAAATCGTGTCATATTTTATAATTATATCCTGGCCATGGATGCATTAATCATTGCATCTGTCAAAGATGTCAGGTAAAAAGCAATTATGCATCCTATGATTCACCCAGAGAGGAAAGCCCCCTAAAAAGGCCAGGTTAGAGGATAATTTGCTGATCTTTTTGCAAAAAAAACCCCCACAAAAATCGTGGAATACAGTTAATGTGACTGATACTGAATATGTAATGCAAATGTAAAAATATAATGGAAATGCAAATACATTGTTGGATGATTATAAACATGGTATTTAGCCTGTTTATGCCGGCAGTGCAGAAAATGATATGACAACAATAAGGTCTAAATGTAACTGGCCCCTCTAACAGTACAACTGGCCCCAGCTTGGCCCCCCCCAGTTGAAATGTTCTAGAACCACCACTGCAGTTTTATATATATATTGTCCAGACTTGTGTTGGTCATTGGTCTTATCAAATGTTCTAGTTTGTTCTAATGTTCTTGTCAAATGTCCGAGTCCAGCAATATATGCTTTTTTCTCCTTTAAAACAAAACCATTTCCATCAGAGGAATCTGTCAACATATTTCTGCAATATATATGTAATTGTCAGTACATATGAACATTTGTGCTGCAGTGCTACCTCAGGAATCTGTTTGATACTGTATCTGCATTTAGTATTTATGTAAAGCAGCCTTACATATGTAATACATGATCTATGAATTATTTTTTCTATTTAATTTGTCAACTGATGACTGAGAATGATTTGAGAACTGATGATTGTGAGTGTGTATCTGTGTCAAACTGCAACACAAAAAGTGTGTGCTTGTACATATGTATATTTTGTACAGTTTTCTATGTAAATATATATTTATATGTTGCTTTGTCTGTTTAATAGGTCATCTGCACTGTTCTTTGTAAATATGCAAGTATGTATTGTGAAAAACAGAATTAAACCACTTTCTTGCTAAAAATCATGCAGAGCCGAATGTGGAACTAAACAGCCAAAAGAAGAACAACGTGTCTTCTTATAAGTCCTCATTAATTTACTGTATTGGACTGTGTTTAGGCTCATAAATCCAAGTCAAGATACCTTTATTTATATAGCACTTTTACAATACAGTTTTAAAGCAGCTTTGCAGAGATGACAGGAAAATAATGCAACAAAGTTTGTTTCTAGAAGAAAATAAAGTCACAGTCCAGCTTAAGTAAGTTCAGTGATGATTCATTTCTGTTTTAAAAAAAGTTATTAATTCAGTTCATTAATAAATATATCCGCTATATCGTCCAACTCAGTTCTGCACACTTGGTGAATTCAGAAGCGTACACTAGCATGATGTTACTGTACTATTCCTGTCATAGAGAGATACTGTAAAAGTGTGAGAGTTAAACACAGTCTGTGCTTCTGGATTCAGAAACTGTTTTATCAGCCAAGTGTGTGAGCAATCCAGACCAACATCTTCCAGAAGCTCAATCTGCATTAAAATAATAACTAGTAGAGGGAAATAAAGCTCAATCTGCATTAAAATAATAACCAGTAGAGGGAAATAAAGCTCAATCTGCATTCAAATAATAACCAGTAAAGGGAAATAAAGCTCAATCTGCATTAAAATAATAACCAGTAGAGGGAAATAAAGCTCAATCTGCATTAAAATAATAACCAGTAGAGGGAAATAAAGCTCAATCTGCATTAAAATAATAACCAGTAGAGGGAAATAAAGAGTCATCAGCTCCAGCTTTATATTCCAGACTCTGGAAGCTCTTCCTCTGTGAGAAATGCACTAGCATTGAGAAGAACACAGCGATCGCTGAGCTATTGAGTTCATGTATAAGAGCAGAATCAGGATCAGGATCATCAACACAGAAAACACTGTAAGACCGGCTGGAGGAAAGAGGAAAAGCTGTGGATGGACAGTTGAACAAGCAGCGACAGATTTGGAAATAATTCAATTACACATCTGTACCAATGCTTCCAATTCAGCCACTCACACTACTAAATTATTCCTTTTAATTACAGTATTGTCTAATTAAAATGTAATGTGTGTAATAAATATTACAGGTTTCATACAAGTTAAGCTCTATGCTGGGAGATGAATTAATTATTTTACATGAAATATTACATAAAAAGTTATTTACAAAAATGTACAAATACAAATGATGTCTCTTCTCGGTTCACATGTCATCACTGCATTACTGTGCATGTGTTTTCTGAAGGACTGAAGGAGGAAGTCTATTTTTCTGAGGTAATGTAAGACAGGAAGCTTTCGCAGCAATTCTGAAAAGGTGAGAAACATCAGTGATGAAAGGAAAGATGCTCAAAACTTTTTGAGCAGGCAGTTATTTATTAAGTTATACATTTAAATATACAGACGGGAACAATATACTTTATCAAGTGACCATATCACCATTTAATGTCCCTCTTATACCCTGAGCAAAGCAATACCGAGCCACTGAAAACCATTGAATGAAAACAAATGGACCATAAACCTAAAACTATCCCAACAATACTCAAGCATGATGGATTGATTCTGACAGATACTGATACAGATTGTTTTTGGACCCGACGAAACGGCAGCATTGAGACGTCTTGAGATGGTATTCGGTCGGTTGAGAACGCACAATCTGAAACTGGCCCCCAAGAAATGTCATTTCCTTAGGAAATCTGTGCAATTTCTTGGACATGTGATTGATGAGTCTGGTGTATCCACAGATCCAAGTAAGGTTGAGAGTATATCCAAAATGACCAGCTTGGATCTGATGGAGGCTGATGGTGTTATGCCATCTCAGAAGCGCGTAAGATCCTTCCTTGGGATGGTTAACTATTATCAGCATTTTGTACCCAACTACTCAACCGTAGCCAAAGCTCTTTTCGATTTATTGAAAGGTCAGATAAAAAGAGCCAAAAGGGGTCGTGCAAATAAAAGGAATTTTGCATTAAGGAAATTGACTGTAGCTGATTGGACACCTGAGACGCAGCTGGCATTTGAGAATCTTAAGACAGCCATGGTAGAAGCAGTTGTCCTAGCCCATCCGGACTTCAGCCGCCCTTTTGTCCTTTCGACCGATGCTTCTTTAGACGGCATTGGAGCTGTGCTGTCTCAGGTTCAGGCAGGTGACACTAGAGCTAGACCTATAGCGTTTGCCAGTAAGTCGCTTTCTTCGTCTCAACGAAATTACCCGGCACATCGCTTGGAGTTTAGCGTTAAAATGGGCAGTTTGTGAAAAGTTCAGCCATTGGCTGAAAGGTCACGTATTCACGGTATGGACCGATAACAACCCGCTCACCCATATTTTGTCCAAACCTAAGCTTGATTGTTGTGAGCAGCGATGGGTGGCCAAGCTTGCGGCGTACAATTTTGACATCAAGTATGTGCCAGGTGCGCAGAATGTTGTCGCTGACGCTTTGAGTAGGATTCCATTCGTGAAAACTAGCATTGGCTCTAGACTGTTATGTAAGAAATATGGCAGACTTTTATCTGAAGTGCAGGAGGTTTCTGTCGGATCAGTTCAGGATGCTTTTCGGTGGTCTTATGGGTCTGAGGGAAAGCAGGGTGTTTCTAGCAGTGGTCCTTTGCACAGTAATTCGGTGATTTTTGCACAAACTTCCTTGGATAAGGAGGATGTAATGGCCGTGCTTGACTCACAATTGGCATGGGAAGGCAGTGCAAGACTTCGTGCTTTGTCTGTTTTGAATCATCTTCCTCAGATGGTTTCCGACTTGGAGATGCAGCCTACATATTCCGAACGTGACCTCCGTGAGAAGCAGCTCTCTGATAGTGTGCTGTCAAGGGTTCTTCATTATGTGGAAAGACATCACAGACCTAGCAGGCGTGAAAGAGCAAAGGAATCTGCTAGGGTCCTTAGATACATTAAGCATTGGGAGAAATTTGTTGGGAGAAATGGGATTCTCTACCGGATCTCCCGTGACCGTTTGTCTAAGGGTAAACGTTTCCAGTATGTTGTCCCTAAGTCACTTCAGTTGGAGGTGTTGAGGGGAATTCACGATCATGCGGGTCATCAGGGGCAGTCCAGAAGTTTGGGACTGGCGAGACGTCGTTTCTTTTGGCTGAGCATTGACAGAGATGTTAGGGAGTATGTGCGATGCTGTCAGAGGTGTGTTGTCAGTAAAACCGCTGAGCCTGAGGGTCGGACACCCCTAGAGAATATTGTGACAAATAGACCATTGCAGTTGGTATGCATTGATTTTTGGTCTGCTGAAGATCAAAACAACAAGTCAGTTGATGTCTTAGTGATCACCGATCACTTTACCAGGTTGGCGCAAGCGTTTCAATGCAAAGATCAGTCTGCTAGACAAGTGGCACGTGTCTTGTGGGACAAATACTTTTGTGTGTTTGGGTTTCCTGAACGCATACACAGTGATCAGGGGGCAAGTTTCGAGGGCCAATTGATTTGTGAGCTTCTTCGGGTGTCTGGGGTACAAAAATCGCATATGACTCCCTACCAACCTATGGGGAATGGTAGTGTGGAGCGATTTAATAGGACCCTGGGGAGCATGATCCGTGCATTGGCTCCTGATGTAAAGCGTAATTGGCCAAGACAACTGCAATCTTTGACTTTCTTGTACAACTGTACTGTTCATGAGACGACGGGCTATGCTCCATTTTATCTCATGTTCGGTAGAGTTCCTCGCCTTCCGGTAGACATAATTTTCCACTCTGTATTGGAGGATCACACTGTGACTTGCTACGACAAGTATGTAGCTTCTCTTTTGAAAGATTTGGAGGGAGCTTTGTCATTAGCTCAGGCACATGCTTCGAAGGAACAGAGTAGACATGCAGTGCTCTACAACAGGAGAGTCAAAGGTCAGAGCATTGATGTTGGTGATCGTGTTCTTCTAACGAACAAGGCTGGGAGAGGCAAGTGAAAACTAGCTGACAGATGGATGTCTTTGTCATGGTGGATAGAAATGTAGACACTCAGATTTTCAAGATAAGAGATACAAGCTCTCGTCAGGAAAAGGTTGTCCATCACCTGTGAACGGAGTGTGCAGTATCCGACACAGTTTCATCTTCATCTGTGCCTGATTCATGTGATGAAAACAATGTTTCAGAGTCTGTGACAAGAATGGGTGTTGACAGTTTGAAATCGGGGCAGAGTGTCAGAGATGGTGGGTTGGCAAAGACGCACGAGGATTCGGAGTCTGTTAGACCTGATGATGGTTTCTCTCTTGATGCTAATGTCTCATTTTCTACAGTTGACAGTTGTGCCAGAACGTCTGACTGGGTTTCTGGGTTGCCTGATAAATGTTTACTGCTGGGATCAGTTGTATCTTTGAGTAATGTGTCAGTGAGTGCACAAAACGAACCGTTTGATGGTTCAAGTGTTACTGGGTGTTTGGATTCAGAGGTCGAATCTGTGAGTCTTAAACAAATATGGTTTAAGATGTACAAATGAGAAGACACAAGGTACAACATTTTTTTTTTTAATGTTTATTTTCTATTCATGACATACTTTGATAAGTGTGTTACAT
The DNA here is from genome assembly GCA_029959095.1 of Rhinichthys osculus. Classification (NCBI taxonomy): domain Eukaryota; kingdom Metazoa; phylum Chordata; class Actinopteri; order Cypriniformes; family Leuciscidae; genus Rhinichthys; species Rhinichthys osculus. The sequence goes on along the minus strand of JARWKJ010000015.1, from coordinate 39,942,070 downwards.
TTGCTTACTATATACCTTGACATAGAGTTTTGTGAGATGTATACGAGCCAGATCTTGGTCTGAGAGTTTTGCCCTCCTCTCTTTCCACTTCATCTTTTCAGATAACCTAGAGTTTGGCATACCAGTAGGTATCTCTGTGTGTGTACGCCAATGTGAATGTATTGAAGGGTGTTTTATTTTTGTACTACCGCTGCCTTAATTCAGTAGAATTCAGTGGGGGTGAATGTAACAGAGTTACAATTGTATTTAGTTTTATTGTGAATCCTCCTGAATTCAACAGCAGTTATTCATTTCATGTTAAAGTAGTGCCCTCATGTGGTTTGTTTGGGAGCTGCAGACAAAAAATGCGTGGTTTGACGATATAGCGTAACACAGCAGTTGCTACGGGGAACGCGTGCTGTTGGTGCGTATGGTCATGCTCTGTCTCATTTTGGCAATAATGTGTGATTATGACGCAAAATGACTAGCGATTTTAAGTATTTTGTGTTTGTGATTTGGTTTAGCCAATGTTTAAACCATTTAATTCGAGTAGTAACATATATTTGATTAGGTATGGCCTTTTGTAAACTTCCGTCTGATAGTGCTTTCGTTAGCAAGGCCACGAGGTTGCTAATTTTATCTTATATTTTATTTAGATATGTAATGTCTGCAGCAAAACACCACTGAGAGGATGTTTTATTTCACTTTTCAGGTATGTTTTTGTTTATATTTTTGTGTTTATTATTGCTTTTGCTTTTATTATTGCATCATGTTTCATACGAAATGTGGTCATGTGTCGTGTGTTCTATTATTGGTTATATACTGTTGTAGCGTAACACAGCAGTTGCTACAGGGAACGCGTGCTGTTGATATGTAATGTCTGCAGCAAAACCCCACTGAGAGGATGTTTTATTTCACTTTTCAGTAAATACAAATCAACAAAAATGATGTGTCCTTGCATTTATTGAGGAATTGAGCCCACTGACTCCTGTTCATCTGAGTGTACGAAGAACGTGTGAACGAATTGGTCAAATCACAACGCAGAATACAAGAGAGAGAGAGACCAGGGCCGGGTTTACCGATAACGATCTATCTTAGCACTTAAGAGCGCTCTCTACGTGCAAGGTTACGAACGCTCGCCGCAATTCCACGCGCGTTTCCCAAAAATGCACTTAACATGAACGCCCGAGAACGCGTTCTACGTGCTACTTAAACGTGTCCATTCGCAAAGTGCTGAAATATATGGAATCGTATTCTGAACGTTTAACCTAATAATCGTCATTTGTTGTGGATTAAATCAAGACAAGTCTAAAGATATAAAGCACATATACAGACTGACAAAATGGCTGAACAAAAACAAAAAAACAAGAGAAGATACCTTTCAAAAAGATAAAATTAATGTCCTTTTAGAGAAGATTTATAGAGGGAAACAAAGATTTTATTTTTAACAGATTTAAAGGACACCATACAAATAAGGAAAAACAAAACATCTGGGAGGACATTGCAAACTAACTGCAACCGTGTTCAAAGATCAGGGAAGGAGGTCCGCAAGAAATGCCCAATACATGGCTGGTTTTCATGCACGTCAGCAAGTCGTTGACAGAAATTTTGAATTCATCCCTATTTTGCCCAGTCTTTAAAGCATATTTCCCAGATTTCTTATTTTATGATTTTTTTTGTTCATTCGTTTAATTTAGATGTGTATTTCTATTTTTTCTTCCCTTTTTAATCCTTTATTCATTTAAACAAAACACGAGTACAACAAAGTGTACAATAAAGTACAATCAAAACCTTATATTATACTCGCGTTGCAGTGTAATCTGTTAAATCTAGATAAAAGTGTAATCTGCCGGTTGTCCTGCAGTGATCTCATAACTCTGTCTTCTAACGATGCACTTGGGGATTTACGATTACTCCAGAGCACTCGTAGTTCTACGAAGATTTTCAAGTGCTACTTAAGTTACGATGCTTTTGGGAAACAGACCATAATATTAAGATCAGTCGTACGATCGTTTTTACGATCAATTTAGGCTTACGATGCTTTTGGGAAACGCAGCCCAGATCCAGTCACGAGAGCGACGAGATCCGTCACACATGCTGACTCTAGAAGGGCAAATAAAGTAGTGTGTGTGTGTGTGTGTATACCTGCGAAAACCAGTGCCTTCGTTTGGTACGAGCGGTTTGGTCTCCTTTTAAGGCTTAAAGAAAGGATTTGTGCCAATGACATTGGCAGCTGGAAATACAGAGGAGTGGCCCGACTCCATGCAGGACTCCACACATCACTCTAAAAAATATAGTTGGTCCAAATTTGACCCAAACATGGGTTGAAACAACGGTTTGGTCCCGGAAACCCCTCAGTTCTGTTTACTAGTGACACGAAGACTTTCGCAGAAAGGTAAAACATTTCTTTCAAACACATTTCTTTCAAACACTCCCCCCCCCCCCCCCGTGTCGTCACTCGTCAGAGAGTAATTTTATTGTATATTATATCCACAAGTCTCATCCACATAATCTTTAACTTTGTCTGAAATAAAACCGATTGCCAAATTAAGGAAAAAAGGGGGGAAAAAAGGGTAAATTATAGATTGGTTATTATAGAGGATTCTTCTCATCCCTTACATTCTAAATTTCAGTTGAAACAACCCATCATTTATATTAGAGTGTATGGATGTGTCCGGCCCACACTTTCAGAAAAAAGGTACAGAAGCCGTCACTGGGACGGTACCCTTTAAAAAGGTTTAAACATCTACTTTCAAGAAAGCTTTGGAGGCTACATAATAAAATGAGGGACCAGAGACTTCGCATTTCAATGAGCCATGTGTATTATACCATAAATCACCATACAGTCTGTAACCATACACAATACATGAGGAACTTGCATTTCTATATTTCCTTTTGTTAATGCCCTTTTTGCTAATTGATCAGCCATTTCATTCCCCCTTATCCCTACATGTCCTGGTACCCATATAAACGTTACTTGTCCACCTTGGTTAACTATTCTTGTTACTGACTGAAGTACTTCCCACAGAATATCTTGACGACTTTTGGATTTGAATGACCGAAGACTTGTTAAAACTGCTGATGAATCTGAGCATAACAATACTTTTTTCTGTCCCGTCCTTTCTACCCATCGTAATGCAATTAATATAGTCAACATTTCCACTGTATCCTTCCCTACTCTACTTCTTCTACCATGTTTATGCTACTAGGAACCCTCTTGACTAGAGTAGTAGAACCAAATATGACACGGTACAGAGAGCTAATAAGACAAATGTAACTGCAGGCTGTTACAAGGTTCTAATATGTACCATTTAGATATTGATAAGCACTTACAAATGTGCAACCTGTGCAACTGACCTCTCTCTGGGCTGTGTTTCCCAGAAGCATTGTTAGCCAACTATGGTCGGAAGTTCCGTTGTTATCATCAGTTCAACGAGTCGTGTTTCCCGAAACCATCGTTCCAACGAACATTCGCAAACAGTATTGCAAAGTTGTGTGTTTGGAACGACAGATCTCGACCTGTGGTTAGAAGCAGTTTCATTAACCGGGAGGGGACATGTTTGGTTCACTTAGTTTTCTCATGGCTGTGAGATATTAATTTGTGAGAACGTCATATTAACTCGTGGGAATGTGATAAGTTGTTGCAACTAAATCATTTTTTTTGAGGTAATGTCATCCTTATGTCGTGGCTGTTATGATTTTGAGGATGAACCAAAGCGCAGACAGGATGCTTGACACAGTTTATTATTGGACAACAACCAGGGAAAACAAAATCCACGAGGGGGCAAAACATGGACAGGACAAAGAGTGACTAAACTATTACTAGACGATAAACAAACAGCAAATATAGAATCAGAACCTTCATAAGACAATACTCTTGACAGGATACTCACGAGGTTAAACAAGGTATGAAAATGAACCGGCACATGACAGCAAACACAAGGGGATTAAATAGGGAGAAACTGATAATGACAGCAGGTGACACAGATGAAGCAATAATGACTAACGAGGAGAACAAGGGGACGGGGTGAAGTGATGTGACAACACAAGCACATGGCCAAAACAAAAGGCCATGTGCTTGCACACAAAACATGGGTCTCTCATGATCCTGCCTCAATACTAGAGAAAAATCAAGGACACAAGGGCAGAACCATGACAGAACCCCCACCTTAAGGAGCGGCTTCAAGACGCTCCTCAAGGGGACATCAAACACGGGACATGACAGACTGAGACATAGACACAAACCAACAAAACATGACGAACAACAACAAAGGCATACATGAAAAAAACAATAACAGGGTTGGGATGACACATCAAAAATAATAAACATGGAAGAGGGGTCGGAGGAAACACAGAGTTCATGGGGGGTGGTCCAGGGTGGATTGGAGTGCTGGGGGGCTTAGGTCCACGGGATGAGGGCTGGGGACAAGGAATCCAGGCAGGCTTGGACGGGGACACACGGGGAGGGGTCTTGGGGGAAACAGTCCGGGGCTTAGGGGTGACCGGGGAAACACACAGGGGTACTGCAGAAGTGGGTGCATACCGACACAGAGGATACAGAAGGCGGCGAAACAGGAATCCTGACCGGGGGAACAGCAGGTAAAGGAACAGGGCACAAGACAGGGGGTGTAGCAGGCGGCTGAAGAGCGGGAACAGGAACTGAGCTCTCAGAAGCAGACCCGGAATCAACGCTTCCCCAAGCAGAATCGACACTCCTCGTTTCTGATTCTGTAGTGGCGTTGAAAGTAGCTGACTCGGGAACAGAGCTCTCTGCAGCTGGCTTGAGATCAGCGCTCTCTGCATCTGGCTTGGGATCAGCACTCTCTGCATCTGGCTTGAGATCAGCGCTCTCTGCAGCTCTAGGCACGGGGTCTGGGGATAAGACAAGTCTGACAGGGACTTCTAGGATCTTGACAAGACGTGATAAATAATCCGACAGGGTCTTGGCAGCAATGACGACAGGCAATTCCTGACGAGCTGAAACAGACTGTAATACTGCTTTAGCAGCAGAATCGGCTGCGGCTCTCTCCTCAGCTCTCACGACTGCATACTCAGATACAGCTCTCTTTGTTGCAGGTTCAGAAACAGCCTTCTCTGCAGCAGCCTCTGGAACAAATCTCTCCAACGCAGACTGGGGAACTGCGCTTTCTGCAGCAGGCTCAGGAACAGCGCTCTCGGATACAGCGGCGGATTGGAGAGCCCTTACAGACTCAGGGGGAGACAAAGACAGAGGACAAGAGGCTCCCTTTTTCCTTTTCTTCTTCCTGGGTCACGGAGCAGAGACCGTAGCCAGACTTGTGACCGGTAAGGGGGGCGCTGCAGGGGCCGTTGCTGGAACTGGGGAGCCCACCGCAGGCAAGGAGGATTCCGTGGAGGATGACTCCGACTCCCACGACAAGCGCCTTCCACGTTTTCCGCGAAGACTGATGGATACGGATGGTGTCTCAGGAGTCGTGGTGGAACATGCCTGGTCCCCAAGCGTCGCGACAGCTAACATACGACCCTCTGGAATCACTAGTAGTATGGCAGGAGGTGAAGACAGGGTGGGACCCTGCAGCTCCTTCCGAGACAAACAGTCCACCATATTGCGGAACGGGCGGCGGACCAATCTCTCCCGTTCAGCTAGAGGAGAGCCAATGTCCCCCTGAGACCCGCGATGAGGTAGCGATTGACCAGGATCTCCGGCAAGAAAAACCTCCTCTAGTCCACGACCTGGGCGTATCTCCTCAGGGTCAACTCACCCTGGGGAGGGAAAGGAAGCTTGCCATTCAAACTGTCGGCAATAGCCGACTGCCACCATAGTTCCTGGTCAGTCGGCTGTAGTATAGCGGGAAAAGACACACTGTCTGCTGGGTTCTGTATTGGCCGGTTCATTCTGTTATGATTTTGAGGATGAACCCAAGCGCAGACAGGATGCTTGACACAGTTTATTATTGGACAACAACCAGGGGAAACAAAACCCACAAGGGGGCAAAACATGGACAGGACAAAGAGTGACTAAACTAGACTATTACTAGACAGATAACTAGACGATAAACAAACAGCAAATATAGATTCAGAACCTTAACAAGATAATACTCTTGACAGGATACTCACAAGGTTAAACGAGGTGTGAAAATGAATCGGCACAGGACAGCAAACACAAGGGGGATTAAATAGGGAGAAACTGTTAATAACAGCAGGTGACACAGATGAAGCAATAATGACTAACGAGGAGAACAAGGGGACGGGGTGAAGTGACGAGACAACACAAGCACATGGCCCAAACAAAAGGCCATGTGCTTGCACACAAAACATGGGTCTGTCATGATCCTGCCTCAAGACTAGAGAAAATCAAGGACACGAGGGCAGAATCATGACAGAGGCCACATGATGTAAAGTTGTGATCCTATGTTGAGAGAACGACATATTTTTCTCATGGCCATGACTTCACATGTTGAGGGAATGTAATCTAGCCACGAGTTAAAAGCATAAACAACATGACCAACCATACCTGGCATCATCAGAAATGTATATAGGCCTATAATATATTTTTATTTATATAGACTACAGTATTTGATTATTTATTTAAATGTATATTCATGTTTATTCATAGTTAAGAGTGCTGTTTCAATACTGCTTTTTCTTCATGGTGTTGAATACTATGTTAAATAAAAACAACGCAGAAGGACCACTTGACAGCAAACTCTTGTCTCTCACTGTTTTATTGAAAAAGGTCATTGTCATCTGTTGAGTTGACCTCAAGGTGGGGTTCGCAACAGATGAAACTTAATGTAAGCGACTATTATTAAATGCTTTATATTTCTCTGGAAGGAAGTGGACACACTTTGTGGTTTCAGTGCCTCTGCATTGAGCTGAAACCTTAGTTTGATCGACACCGTGAAGGACAACAGACACAATGGAGAAAGTCATTTTCTTCTTCTGTGTATTTTCTTATGGGATTATGCAAATCACATCCAGTGGTAAATATATTCTATCTCAAACATTCATGAAATGAACATATCATCCTCAAACACAGTAACTATTATCATCAACAGTTAAAAAGGAAAGTGTGTTTATTAATGTCTCTCCAGATTTGTCAGTTGGAGGATCTTCTGTTCTGAGAGTTCAGACGGGAGAAAACATCACTCTGAACTGCAGCATGAGGAACAGATATGAAGTCGCCTGGTATCTTCTCAGATCTGAAGAACTCGTTCTGCTGATTTCTGCAGAGAAGGACAAAACCGGGAGAGAACTCCTGACCAACTACAACCCAAACAGCAATCGTGTGAAAATGACAGTGGACAGTTGGGTCACCAGAGTCTCTTTAACCATTACTGGAGTAACAGCATCAGATTCAGGCCTTTATTTCTATGGAATAAAGTCTGACGCTCCAGAGATGCACTTCGACAAACCCATCAGACTGGAGATTGAAGGTACCAGATCTCAGTTTTTCTCATCATATCTTCCCAAACTAGTCAATGCAGGAGGGATTCAGATTTCAGTTTTTTCCATTATCTTAACAAACTCATCAGTGTTGGTGGTAAGATGAGTTACTCAAGATGATCTGAACATAGGTTTTGTTTTAAGAGATATGGATTTAGCTGTGTTTCCAAAGTGATGATTGTGGAATAAAATAAACCTGATGCTTTCAAAACTGATTTGAATAATTTTTTTAGTGCTCATGTCTAGACTTAACTAACCCAAATCTTACGGTTAATTGAGTCTCCTTTTTGTTGTTGAGAAGTCATGTTTCTAGGACTCCTTTTAATTATGCATAATTTCTATCGCATGAAGGACAAAAATTACAGAATCTCATGTTAATGCCCTCTCACATGTACAACTAACAACTAAAACTGTTTATTTGTTTATTGTATTTATTGTTTTAAGTTTTTTTGTGTTTGTATGATAAACTGATCAAATATTTACCGGTATATTTGTAACAGAAGAGCCAAAAGAAGAAGATGACGTCCCAGGTAACATGTTGGTTTGATTGTTCATGTTGTAACTGCTCTGCTGGAGTTAATACTGTCTGGTTGTATATGATTGTGAGTAACTCTTCTGTCTCTGTAGACGAGGTGACGGTGACGGAGCGTGTGTTGATGTTCGCTGGTGTTGGACTGGCTGTGTTTGTGTTTTTTCTGGCTACATTTGTGGCAGGAGGAATCATTTACCATCGTGGACAGCAGAAAGGATGGAGAGCAGCGAAACAAGAAGCTCTGATGAATCAAAAATCAGCTAAATGACACATTTCTGCTTTGTTTTACAATCTGAGCTTTGCACTACCAGTTAAATAAGCATTGCTTTCGGGAAACACAAATTAAAATAGATAACTGTGTCTCAGACATCTTTTCCTTCAACTTTCACTTCAGAGAAACTGAGATTTTTTGGCAAATGTCTTTTATTCAGCACTTAAACAGTCTTTAATAGTAGTGGCGATCATTCAGGTTTGTGCGGTTCAGTCAATATTCTGTCAAATATCAAACTACTGCCACCGTCTTTAATGCAATGTTTATTAATTCAATATCAATGAACAACATGCATGCTAGTGTTAGAGCAACTGCAGTTTTTACATGTATACAGTGAATAAGCCAATGTCCTTAGCTGTTCTTTTTGAATAAGGCCCGTTCACACCAAGCACGATTAACTAAAGTTAACTAAAGATAACGATAAAGATAAATATATATGCGTCCACACCAACGACTGATAACGGTCTTTTTATTCTAAGCACGCGCGCACCCGCGCTGCGGTTTAAAGTAGACCTTTAAATTAGAATGGATTCTGATTGGCTGTCAGTGTTTTATCGTTCGACAGCTGGAAAAAAATCGTTCTGAAAGTGATCCCAACGATATCGTTCCTCATATCTTTATCGTTATAGTTGTGGTGTGAACTCTGTTATTCTTTAATATGGAGAACGATTTTTAGAATTATATCTTTATCGTTATCTTTATAGTTATCGTGCTTGGTGTGAACGGGCCTTATTCAAAAAGAACAGCAAACAGCTTCTTCTTAATGCAAACAAAAGCTTTAATATCATCTGACCAGCAGGACTCGTGATATAAATGAACATTGTGTCTGGCTATACCTTTACACAATATATATTTTGGTTACACTTTATTTCGATAGTCACTTTAGACATTCTACTAACTATAAGTAACTTTTCAACAACATGTCAACTAACTGTCATTAGAGTATTAGTAGACTGTCAGTAGACTGGTAGGTTATGGTTAAGGTTAGGTGTTAGGCAGAGGTGTAGTGGTAAAAAAAGAGGTGGGTAAACTATAAATTCTGGTGGACCACGGCGTGGTCACCCGGAAAGGTGGGCCACTGCGTATGTGTATCCTGATGTCCTGATGACATTGCTATTAGGCAGGGCTCGACATTAAGCCTTTTCATACGCTTGTCCTGACCTTAGGACAAGTAAATCTGTCATTCACTTGTCTGAGTAAAAAAGTTTCTCGTCAGGATTTTTTATTTATTTTTTATTCTGAAACAATATTCTCATCAGTGTTCAATTAGCTTTGATATTTAAATCGGCATATTGTAATATTTGCACCTTTAAAGGGCATCCCCTCCCCAATATTATTAAATGTATACTTCATCTTTCATTTTAAATTCCTAAATTTGATCAATAAATTCAATTATTTCGAATAATAAGACACTATAGGGCTGATAAAATTAAATCATTTACACTGAAAAATTACAATTGCATAAAATAATGTTATGAAATTGATTTAAATTTACAAATAAGAAACATTGGAAAGAATGATCTACTTTTAAACATAACACGAAACCGCCAGTAGGTGGCGGCAGGCGACCGTCTTAATGAGTGAGTCATTGATTTCATTCATGATTCAAACGATTTGTTTAAACGGCTGATTCATTCAAGATTGAGACAGATGTTTATGAATGGGTCATTGAATCTTTGACTCAATCGATTCGTTCAAAATGCTGAATCATTCAGTAATGAAAACAGGTTGAGTGTTCCTGTGAGATGCGCCGTGGTTCTGCTGTGATTTTTGTTTGGAACTATTTTCGCTGCTGAAACAGAACAAAAACAGCCAATATTGCATCTAAAATGTAAGTGACTTAATTTTAACTGTTTATTGAACTGTTGTAGGAAATCAATGTCACATTTTCAATCGTGATGGTGTTCAGGAAAAATAATTGAGGTTGCTTAACATATGTTAAAAATATAAAAACTCCACATTAAGATTTTTATAGGCAGTATGTTGTTAACTGAGTGTGTGTGTCCGCTCATGTGTGTAGATTTCTCCTCGAGAGGCTGCGCGAGCGTCAACAGCGCAACCACCGTCAGTAATAGTCAACAACACTGACAGTAATGCAGCGCAATATGAAAGAGTTCGTCTCAGGTTTAACAACCTAAGAAACTAATAATTAACAATATGAAACTAAAACGACATAAGCTTAATTTATAGCTATTTAGAGGTGGATAAACGCAATTTAGAGGTGGATAAACGCACTTTGGAGTTGGGTAAACGCTATTTCCGAATATTGGGAGGTGCGTAAACGGCGTTTACGTGCGTTTAGCCTCCACTACATCCCTGGTGTTAGGGTTCGGGTTCGGGTTAGAAGAACAAGTTGACTTGTAGTTGCTAAGTTACTTATAGTTAGTAGAGTGTCTGTTGGGGGACCAGCAAAATAAAGTGTTAGCAGATATTAAGCAGACAGTCTACTAATACTCTAATGACAGTTAGTTGACATGTAGCTGCTAAGTTACTTATAGTTAGTATGTCTAAAGTGGACTATCGAAATAAAGTGTTACCTATATTTTTCCAGAGGAGCATTATATAAGCTGTTTTCAAGAGAAAATATAAATGTAAATCTCTTCTGTGGCACATAAAGCTTGATTTATTAAAAATGTCAACTGATGTCTTCAGCCATAAATGTTTTTTAAGAGTTCTGATCAAATAAACAGCAGTAAAATTAAGAAATTATGTGATTATATGTGCATTTTCTGGCAGAAACCCTCATCATTACCATAATAACTGTATAAATTCAGTGATGTCAGATCTGTTCTCACACTTTCAGAAAAAAAAGGTTTCACATCACTGGTGTGCAATGTAGAGTAATGATTTCCTGACTGACCGCATTAAGTTGACACAAGTCAAACCACAAAATAAGGGGTTATAACAAACCGACTATCACCGACACTAAAAGGACGTTATTTATGCTAGGATTCACTACAAATAATATATATGCAAAGTTCGTGCACCAATGCCAATAGAACTAAAAAACCCGACCATTCTGCCTAGACATTCTCATTTCGCCAGACTAATTTTAAAACATGTTCAGAATAATGGCCACTTAGAAAGAAATTACACAAACACAACCGGTTACCCAGCGCAAACAATCTGGCAAGAAGTTTAACCACTGTACCTTTCTTAAATGTGTCGGAGGGAAAGCAGGTCAACAAAAGATTTACTTCATGACCGTATAACCCCTTATCTGCCTCCCTTTACAAACACAGGAATTGATTACTTCGGTCCTGGTGAAGTCAAAACACGATGTGCACATGTAAAGAGATATGATGATTTACTCACCCTCAAGTCATCCTACACTGTAAAATCCAATAGCGTTCCTGACTCACATATATTAGTTAACTTTACTCAGTTATATAAAATACATCTTACTAGGTTTTGTTGAGTTACGGTCAATTGCAGGGTGAAAATAACAAGTTACTCAATAATTTGAGTGACGCTTACTTGATACAAGCAAGTAGCAACAAATGATGCAATGGCGTTACTAAACCAGTGAGAGGCAGCAGTGCATTAAAGCGTGCCTAATGTGCCGAAAAAACAAAGAAGAAGAAGCTGCACTTGTGAGAGTATGCGCGATAGATTCTGTGTATTTCAGCGCCAATTTTGATGATGTGGAAAGACGTTGACAGACTGCCTACATTTTTATCTGGAGCCTCGCTACATTTTTGGAATAATAATATGAGATGATAATAAGGTGAGTAATCAAGCATGCGACTTTTGTGTGAATGTTTTTTTTTACTGTCTGTCGCTAATCTTTACTGATCTCCTTAATGTGTACCAAATAATTGTGATATTCGGAGCTTGAAGAATATGGTTAGGCATAACAGTTCCTGGAATGCCTGAAAAGCTATTTATTGTTCCCACATTTAAAACCGATGCATTTTCACTGATGCATTCTCCTCTGTTGACATTGGTTTATAAATGATTAAAGGGTTAGTTCACCCAAAAATGAAAATTAAGTTATTAATTACTCACCCCCATGCTGTACCAACCCCGTAAGACCTTCGTTCATCTTCGGAACACAAATAAAGATATTTTTGATTAAATCTGAGAGCTGGATCACTGCTACATAGGCTACCTAAGGGACTGACACTTGACGGCCCAGAAAGTCATTAAAGAAAATGTTTAAATGTTTCATGTGCCTACAGTGGCTCCACTATAAGTTTATCAAGTGACGAGAATACTTTTTGTGCGAAAAAAAAACTAAAATAACGACTTTATTCGACTATTCCATTGCTTCCTTGTGGGCCTGAGACGAGAGTTCAAGAGATTTCCAGGACGCATGCGCGAGAAGTGACACTCTTCTTCTACTACTATGTACAGCACGCGTCTTCCTCTGCTTGTAAGTGTAGTAGAAGAAGAATGTCAGTTCTCGCGCATGCGTCCTGGAAATCTCTTGAACTCTCGTCTCAGGCCCACAAGGAAGCAAACATTTATTTGTAAATGTTATCTTTGTAAAATTGTGAAACTATTCTCATTGATTTATAATAGATGTGTACACGTGTAAGTGTACACTACTAGACATGCACTTGTTAGTTCTACATATTTTTCCTATTTTACTTTACTCAGTTTTTAGAGTGCAATCGGTTTGCATGCTTTTTTTCAAGTAAGGTGTACTAATTGGATTTTACATCAGAGTTTTATATAGCTGTGTCTGAAATCGCTCCCTATCCACTATATAGTGCACTATATCGGGTGTCGGCCATTTTGTAGTGGTGTCCGAATTCTGAGTGAACGACATCATTCCCTACATTCATTCACTACTTTTACCCACAATCCTCTCTGAATTCGAGTGTACATTCGATGTACACTTGCTGAAGCACTATTTCCCACAATCCAATGCGGAGAGAACTGAGAGAGCAAGTTTAAACCAGAGATTACATTACAGCTTTCTTATTCCTGCTTTAACATTTATTTCATGCTAGTTTTATTTTTCTATTAATCATAACTTGAATAGAACATATAAAACATTGAGACAATATTATATAGATGAATTGTAAAATTAAATAAAATTATATGTATATCGTTTTTTTTATTAAAATATATTATTTAGGCATTAACACAATTTAATGTGTTTTACTAATGTGTTTTGATAATTTATGGCATTGCTGTTAACTCGTTAAACTGTAAAGGGAGAGATGATTATTTGGTGGATGATTTGAAAAATATCCGTTTATCATCTATAGGAAGCGTATTTATTCGAATATAATAACGGTCGCCTGAGGGCGCTCGACGACCACGTCATCTGTGAGCGTGAGAGTTACAATTTCAGTCGATGAAACTACAAAGCTGGCACGGAGGTATATACAATTACAAAATAAAGTCATTATGATTGTGATTGTTGTTAATATTGTTTTTTAAAGGAGTTTTATCAGTACGTGTGACGAAGCCTTTTCTGCGACAGCTCCAACTCTCCGACACACAGTGTAAACGTCAGTGTCCGAATTCACTCACTTCATTTCGTTCACTCCTTGCAGATAAAGTGCACTCAAATGCCATACACTATATAGGGATTAGTGAATGAGTGAACGAGTGAGCGGTTTCGGACACAGCTTATGACTTTCTTCTTTGAGACGAATTCAATTGGAGTTATATTAAAAAAATGTCCTGGCTCTTCCAAGCTTTATAATGGGAGTGAATGGGTGTATTTTTTGGAAGTCCATCAAAGCGCATCCATCCATCATAAAAGTGCATGCATGCCATCCAATGCTTTGGAAATGAAGATGATGCTGAGCTTCCCATTGTAATGGTGTGTGCTCATGCTGAATCACATTCAGATTTGAAAGCCATGCTCGCAGCCTCTGTCCATCCGTGGACCCAGGTCAGTGGTCACACCGCACACTCAGACCCCCCCCAGCGAGTCTCCCGAGTCGGGTCGATGCGTTCCAGCTCGCTTCCCCACTGCGGGTACGACTCTGGTTCCTATGACCTGATTGGTATGGTTTCATACCTAGCGCTCCCCAGCCCGTCCCGCCGGCTTATTCTGACTGCTCTGCTCTGGCGTCCATCAAGAGGGTAGGGGATCTACAAGCATTCTCGGTCGAACTGTGCCTAGAATTCGTGCTGACCAACTCTCACGTTGTCCTGAGAACCCAGCCTGGATATGTGGCCAAGGTTTCCACCACTCCCTGCAGGGACCAGGTGGTGAACCTGCAAGCGCTGCCTTCAGAGGAGGCAGACCCAGCCCTGGCGTTTCTCTGTCCCGTCCAAATGTGTGTATTTTTCATCTGCAGATCTTTCTAGTAAAGAAGAGCAGAAATGGCTCTGCTAATATTTTCTCCAGGATCTGAGCAGCTTTGACACTAGATGATGAATCCATCACCATCTGAGACCGATATGAGCTAAAACCTGCTGTGCCAAATCTAAATGAAAGCATGTGTGTGTTTTACACAGTTCTGATCTCAGACCTGAAGGCTGTTTAACAGTAATCGAGCGCCATCTTTACCCATGAAGCTCTTTAGAGATCAGATGCTGGATTACAGTATTACTGCTTCATGTCCACAAACACACTGGATTCATCATCAGAACCACAAGATTTATTGCAAGGACGTTATGTTGAATTGTTTTAATCAAAGGTTAAAGAGTATTGGTTTTATAGACATGAATACAGAGAAGGGAAGAACATTAAAGCTGCAGTCCGTAGCTTTTTTGGGTTAAATATACCCAAAATACATTTTTGAGCAAATACATAACCAGCCAGTGTTCAAAACTCTCTGCTTGCCGTAGCTCGATTCAAAATGGTAAGCTTGTAATAATGTTTTTAATTCCAGTAGTACTGGTGTATTTCCGCAGGATATTCAAGCATGTCTTCATTACGTCACATCTGTACACACACATCTGTACACACACACCTGTACACACACATCTGTACACATAAAGAAGAGTCTCGGCTAGTAGGCTATATTGAGTGTGAGGATGTTGGAGGTGGAGATTTATAGCCTTTTCTCACAGCTCTTGATATAATTAAACTTATCAATTTGATGGCGGATCCAGAAAGGTTCAAACGACAAGCACCAGTGACAACTGCAGGTTCACCTGATGTAAAATGCAAAAGACTTCGGAGTGGCTACAGAAAAAAAGAGACTTGCAACCGGCCCATGCGAAAACAAGGATAAATATCGGAAGGGCATTAAATGTAGTCACGCAATGCTGATGTTGAACATTAACAATTTGAGAACAAAGAATAATTTGCATGGTTTTACGTGATATGATAAGCGATTGTTAGATTTAATCAGCGCAATTTACTGCAATGATTTTTTTCCCTTAGTTGATCAGAACCAGAACAAAAGTGGATGTTACTTGTTCAGACATTTTCTGGTGAAAAGTCTTATGTAGGTCATACTTCCAAAAAGTATAATCTGTGATTCTGAATGCCAGTATCCACACCGGCGGCGACTGACAGCCTCACAGTCTCCTCAAACATTGTGTTCATCCGCGCTGTGCCGTGCCGAAGTACAACTCACAAAAAGTTGATAATTCCGCGAATGACTGCAATTGCAGATTTCAAACAGAGATGGCGACAAAGAGGAAAAACTGCAGACTGCAGCTTTAAATTCGAAGTTTAAAAACTGAAAAAATAAAAAAGATATTTTGTTTGAGTTTTTTCCATCAGTCTTCCAAGTGCTGTAAATTTGTTCTTCCTTTGTGCATCTGTATATATGGATACTAGTGGCAAACAAAATAATGGACACAAAGACCTATAGTTTTAAAAAATAAATAAAACTCAGTCTGCTACTGAAATTAAAGAATTTCTGTATATTTATTAATGTAATATTATCATCACAATATTAATAATAAACATCATATTATTAACATTTTACTTGAAATTAGTAAATACTATAATCTCTGGATCCAAATGTCTTATTTATGCATAATTAATATTCATGAGATAAAAAATCTCATCAAGTCCTCAAATGATTACTGATCTAAACTAGTGAGCACACTCTCTCTCTCTCTCTCTCTCTCTCTCTCTCTCTCTCTCTCTCTCTCTCTCTCTCTCTCTCTCTCCTCTTCAAACTGGTCTGGCAACTTTTGCCTCCAGAAGTCAAAGTATTTTCAGAGTTTTACCGTGTGCCATTTTATAATAAGATTCTTTACCTCAGAAAAACTGAGCGTTAAAGTGTTTAATAGTTATACTTCCAGTTGCCTCTACGGGAATTGACGTTGTGGGGAAACAGTTGATGAGAAACCATGAACACGTCGGGAACCAGTAACCCAACAGTTTAATCCAGGTGAGTGAACATTAGTAAGGTGAGATGCTTTACTTCCTCATTAACTTCAGAAACCAGGAAATACTTTCTTGAAGTATTTAAAAACATAAACATGAAGAACTTCACTCACAGGTGAGAGTAACATCAGACGCTGTGGGTCAAAATAATAGTTAATGAAAATCAGGGACATCAATTGAAAATTTGGACATGTCTTTATTTTGTTAATCAAATCAACTGAAATATATACTTTTAAGAAACTCACTCCATTTCATATTAATGTATTTAATCATATGGATTTTAATTGGAACATTTTTGCTTATAAAACATACGAGTTGGGATACATTTTTGAACAAATATCAAAAGAGTGGTGTTTTTACAAACTCACTTTAGGTCATCAGTTTTACTAAACATTTCATTAAAACTAAACAAATAGGAAACACTTTTATTTTAAAACAGTTGGAAAAAATCTTGAACAAATATTTGTGAATGTTAGTCAGATTCACAGATGTATTAAATGTGGGCTTACAGTAAACTGTTCCATTTGTACAATATTTGAGGCTTCAGTGGAAGAACATTAAACTCTAGTGTTACAAACTTCCCAGTCTGTTCAGCCGAGATATTTCTGTTTTAAACACACAGATGAAATACTGGTGCAAACGTTACAGATCTGACTGAAGAAGAGAATCTGCTGATTCAGATTATACCAGTTCTGAACATTCATTAATATGATTGAAAATCACATTAAATGTTGATAATTATTGATTAAAATTAGAAATCTGACTTGTTTTGTTTCCAAAAACAGATTGAAGAAAATGTCAAATGAAATGTATTGTATTTGAGTGTGTGTGAATGAGTGTTTCTGATCTCTTACTCGAGCAGCTCCATGAAGACTGAATGAATCATGGACGACACACACACATTCAGACATGGAGATTTTTCTCCAGGATGCAGGTACTTCAATCTTCATATGATCTTAATGTTATAGAAGACTCATTTTCTGCACATAACAGGGTGTTGTGTGTGTTTGCCAGGGTTGGTATAGTGATCTGTTGTCTCTATCATATTCTGGTGCCGGGATATACAGTAGTTGGAGCCACTCAGGGTCTTGCACTGTCCAAAGACACACAGATAAAGTAGACAGCTAGATGATATATAACATTATCCTTGGACAGTCTCATCTCTCTTCAACATACTGTCTTAATAGACAACCTTCTCATGTGGGAGTTATTTTCATAGATCAACCAAATTTATTCTTGTTTCTATTATCTCTATTCTATTTAAGTCAGTTTAAGGGTGACAGATCAATCTCACCGGAGCCCAGCTGTGTGTCCATGAAGAGTGACGTGTCTATGATAGAGCCAGTGAAATTTGAGGGAAAACACACATCAACTGATCTGAGGTACATCATTTCATGGATGGATATATTTTCTCGAGTTACATGCATGCAAACTTTGGAAAAAAAACTATTTTATTGGCTCTCAGACAGGTTTGTTCTATTCATTTATTTTAATAGAGGAAAACAAGATACATTTATTGAATTAAACATATGCCCTCAAAAATTAAGATATCAAAAGAAAATTTTGCTAAGAACTGAAATCTAAAAGGATATCTTTAAAACTTCTTGAGTTACAGACATGCAGAATTTGGAAAAATACACATGACAGTTTCTTCAGAGTCCCATTGTTAAACTAACTATTCGATATTGTCCCCACCACTTTTTTAAACATCTCGCAACACGGATGTACCTAATACAAACGAAACAAGTCCAGTTGACTAACAAGAGTATTCATTTCATTAGTTTGTGTTAATTTAATTCTGGTGCGTGAATGTGGGGGGTTTTGAACTCATGCTGAGTGTTTGTTGCCGCTGTTATCTGTTACAAGGTGAGGTTGAAGCAAGGAGGAAGCAGGATCCAAATGCAGCACGTTTATTTAAATACACTCAAACTATACAAAGACTCAGGCATGGGAACAAGACTCGGGAACAGAACAACCTAAATCGACGTAACAACGACCAAACTCACAAAGACTGGACTGAAACACAGGGCTTAAATACAGGGGCAAACGATCTAAACGGGATAACAAGGGGGCGTGGTCAATGAGAAACACCTGTGAAGACTAATAGACAAACAGGGAACCACTTAACATGACAAGAAAAACCCACACCTGACATAATCTGCAGACGACCAGGGCGGAGCAGGACGTGCCAGCAGCCGCGGCGGTGAAGACCCTTCGGGAGGCCACGGCGGTGAGGAGCCCTCGGGCGGCCACGGCGGTGACGACCCCTCGGGCAGCCCCGACGGTGACCTACTGCCTCCCCCCCCCCCCCCTTGGGGGTAGCTACGGGGTCATAGGCTGGAGCAGGCGCCGGCTCGGGAACAGGAACAGACCGTGGCTCAGGGACAGACACCGGCTCAGGAACAGGAACAATCTCTGGCTGGGCAGATGGGACGTGAACAGTCTCTGGCTGGACGTGGCTGACGTGAAGCTCTGGCTCGGCAGGCGTGACGTGAAGCTCTGGCTCGGCAGGCGTGACGTAGAGAAACTCAGGCTCGGCTAGGCTGGACGGAACCAGTGGTCAAGGCTCGGCTGGGCTGGGCTGGACGGAACCAACGACGAAGGCTCTGGCTGGACAGGCTCTAGCTGGACGGGCGAGATGTAAACCGACTCAGGGGGTACTGTGAGCTGGCAGGGTGTTTCATCAGCCAAGCCCACAGTAAATGCCGAACCACCTAAGTAAAGTGCCAGGACAATATATCCCTCTAGGGTCCTGCCAGTATAGTCATCCGGCATCAGCCTGGCGATATCCGCATCCAGCCCGCTCCAGAACAGGTCCATGAGCTCAGTGTCTTCAAAAGATCCCAGATGGCAGCAGTTCAAAAAGTCCATCACATACCTCTCGATCGGCTGGCCATCTTGAAACATTGAGGCAAGAAATCTTCTTAGCGCCTGGTTGCTGACTGCTGCTGGATCCATTGTAGTAAGTTCTTCTGTTACAAGGTGAGGTTGAAGCAAGGAGGAAGCAGGATCCAAATGCAGCACGTTTATTTAAATACACTCAAACTATACAAAGACTCAGGCAAGGGAACAAGACTCGGGAACAGAACAACCTACATCGACATTACAATGACAAGAACTCACAAAGACTGGACTGAAACACAGGGCTTAAATACAGGGGCAAACGATCTAAACAGGATAACAAGGGGGCGTGGTCAATGAGAAACACCTGTGAAGACTAATAGACAAACAGGGAACCACTAAACATGACAAGACAAACCCACACCATGACATTATCAGTGTCAGAACGTTTTCTTGTGTCTTTACACAGATAACATACGAACACTTCACTTAAATTATTAAAACATTAAATACAGACAGGGCAATTTCTGACCATTTTATTAATTCCCCCTTACAACCTAAACACTCAACTTAAATGTTTTTGATCATCGTCTTTCTAATAACATTTTAAAAATTATTAATTTTTTTATACTGATATTCAGCAGCAAAATATACTTGTGCTAAAATACAGTGTTATGTTAAAGTGTTAACAGGTGCGTTGAGGCACTCATTGGCACCCCTCTATCTGGCTCTCTATGAATACTATATGTATTATTGTCTCTTTTCTCAACTCTGTTGTATTGTCTCTGTTCTCTCCATGTTTGTCCATAATTAGTGAACAGTCTGTGGCCACCAGAGGAACATTTAAGGGAAGACACATGTCATCTAATCTGAGGTACAACATTTCTGTCTATACATAAATATATTTTACTATCACTTTTACTAATTTGTTGTAATCTAATAATTTATTCTTTCAGTCATGATTCTCAACTGATCCAAAGCACATTTAAATCAGATCTGCTGAAGAAGTTTCAGTGTCTGTATGAAGGAACAGCAAAGCAGGGAAACCCAACACTCCTGAATGAGATCTACACAGAGCTCTACATCACAGAGAGTGAAAGTGGAGAGATCAATAATGAGCATGAGGTGAGACAGATTGAGACACAATCCAGGAGAGCAGCAACCGAGGACACACCGATCAAATGCAATGACATCTTTAGACCTTTACCTGGACAAGACAAACCCATCAGAACTGTGCTGACAAAGGGAGTCGCTGGCATTGGGAAAACAGTCTCTGTGCAGAAGTTCATTGTGGACTGGGCTGAAGGGAAAGAGAATCAGGACATCCAGCTCATATTTCCACTTCCTTTCAGAGAGCTCAACTTGAAGAAGGGCAAAAGACTCAGTCTTTCAGATCTTCTTCATGTCTTTTTCCCGGAAACAAAAGAAAAGGAAATATGCAGTGGTGAATATAAAGTGTTGTTCATCTTTGATGGTCTGGATGAGTGTCGTCTGTCTCTGAACTTTAAGAGCGAAGTGAAACTGTGTAATATATCTGAATCAGCCTCAGTGGACGAGCTGCTGATGAACCTCATTGAGGGGAATCTGCTTCCCTCGTCTCTCATCTGGATCACCTCCAGACCAGCAGCAGCGGATCTCGTCCCCTCTGAGTGTGTCCATCGAGTGACTGAGGTACGAGGCTTCAATGAGCCACAGAAGGAGGAATACTTCCGGAAGAGAATCAGTGATCAGAGTCTGGCCAATACAATCATCACACACCTGAAGTCCTCGAGGAGCCTCCACATCATGTGCCACATCCCAGTGTTCTCCTGGATTTCAGCCACTGTTCTAGAGGAGATGTTGAGTGAAGCAGAGAGAGGAGAGATTCCCAAGACTCTCACTCAGATGTACACACACTTCCTGATCATTCAGACCAACATCAAACATGAGAAGGACTATAAGAAGAGAGTGAAAGATAAAGACTTGATTCTCAAACTGGGGAAACTGGCTGTCCAGCAGCTTGTGAAAGGCAATCTGATCTTCTATGAAGAAGACCTGAGAGAGTGTGGCATTAATGTGAGAGAAGCATCAGTGTACTCAGGATTGTGCACTCAGATCTTCAGAGAGGAGTTTGGCTTGTATCAGGGGAAAGTATTCTGCTTTGTTCATCTGAGCATCCAGGAACATCTAGCAGCTCTATATGCACACATTTACTTTACATGTAAGAACAGAAATGTGTTTGACAAAACCAAACAAAGTTTCTTTTCTAAAATCTTAAATCAGAAAAAATATCATTCATTATCTGAGCTGCATCAGAGGGCTGTGGATGAGGCTTTACAGAGTAAGAATGGACATCTGGACCTTTTCCTGCGTTTCCTTCTGGGTCTCTCATTGGAGTCCAATCAGACTCTCTTACGAGAACTACTGACACAGACTGGAAGCTGCTCCTACAACAAAGAGGAAACAGTTCAGCTCATCAAACAGAAGATCATGGAGAATCGCTCTCCTGAGAGATCCATCAATCTGTTCCACTGTCTGAATGAACTGGGTGATGATTCTCTGAAGCAGGAGATCCAAGATTATGTGAAATCTGGAGAAATAGGAGAAACCAAACTCTCCTCTTCACAGTGGTCAGCTCTGGTTTATGTGTTGCTGACATCAGAGCAGACGATAGATGTTTTTGATCTGAAACAGTTTATTGGAGCACAAAATAGAGCAGATGAAGTTCTTCAGAAGCTGCTGCCTGTGGTTAAAGAATCCAGATCAGTTCAGTAAGTCACTCTGACAACAATCATTACACTGATTACAGTGATAATCATTACACATTATCATATTTATGATTTTAGCATGTGATTTCTAATCAAATCAATACTCTAATAGCTGAAACTCATTTGTATCAGTGTTTCCTGAACTGAGAGACTGAAGAGTGTCATTGTTCTCTACAGGTTGAGCGACTGTGGTGTTACAGATGAAGGTTGTGCTGCTCTGACTTCAGCTCTGAGATCAAACCCCTCACACCTAAGAGAACTGGATCTGTCATTGAATAAAGTAGGCGATTTTGGAGTCGAGCAGCTTTCTGATCTACTGCAGGATCCCCATTGTAAACTGGAGATACTCAGGTAAGTTTGTATAAAATATCTCATATGGTAAATAATGATTGTCATACAAAATATCTACTGTGAAATTACTAATGAGATTGTTGCTCTTATTTTCATTAGATTATTTCCAATGTGTCTGACTTAATTTTACAATATTAATGGTAGTATAAACATGTCTGGATGATGTAAAGATGTGACAACCGTGGTCATATACATATATGTTGATGATTTTTGGGTACTTGCATAAAAAATAATATTCGGTTACAGTTTATTTTAAGGTTTCATTGTTACAGTGTAATTATATATTTAAGTACTGAGTAATATTAAGCAACTACACATACTTACTATAGGGTATGGGTAGGATTAGGATTTGGTTGAGGGTTAGTTGCATGTAATTGTGCATAATTTACTGTTATTACTATGGTAAGTTCATGTAACATATGTAACAAGGCCACTGTTAAATAAAGTGTTATCGAATATTCTTGCAATTTTAATCAAATGGATACTAAACTGCTCAAAAAGATTGTAGAAGCGGGTCTGAACCTTACAATGGAGCTGCTTATGGTGCCGTGGACTAAGTGTCTGATTGTGAAGTTCCTGTTTATCTGAGCTGCAGATCCTGAACTGAGAGAGTGAAGAGTGTCATTGTTCTCTACAGGTTGTGGGATTGTGGTGTTACAGATGAAGGTTGTGGTGCACTGACTTCAGCTCTGAGATCAAACCCCTCGCACCTGAGAGAACTGAGTCTGTCAAGGAATAAAGTAGGAGATTTAGGAGTCAAGCAGCTTTCTGATCTACTGCAGGATCCTCACTGTAAACTGGATATACTGTGGTAAGTTTGTATAAAATGTCTCATATGGTAAATAATTATTGTGTTACAGATCTGCCAGGCTCTCACACCAGCCAATCACAGCACACTCCCTCACCTGAGTTTTAATCACACACACCTGCACCTCATCATCACCCTCATCACTGCCACTATTTAGACACACACTTCACCACAGTTCATTGTCCGGTCTCGTATGTATGAAGAGGACTACTTACCCTGCCTTAGCGACTACTACCTGATATCTCCAGCGATCCTTCTCCAGTCTCGTCACCATTCTCCTCCGTGTCACCAAGTCTAGTGTTGTTCAGAGTTCCAGCCTTCACTGCATCATCTACCAAGCACCACTCTCCAAAGTATCATTACACTTACCACTTACCTGCTTTCAGTTCATCCGCTCAGTTGTTGTCTCAATAAACTCCCTATTAACGTCAATCTCCTTCTCCTGAGTCTGCTTCTGTAACAGATTGCCATACAAAAAATCTACTGTGAAATGACTAATGGGAATGTTGCTTTTATTTTCATTAGATTCTTTCCAATGTGTCAGACATCATTTTACAATATTAATAATAGTATAATAAACATGACTGGATGATGTAAAGATGTTACAACCGTGTTCATATACATATATGTTGATGATTTTTGGATACTTGCATAAAAAAAAATTTAATATTCGGTTACACTTTATTTTAGGGTGTCATTGTTACAGTCTAATTGATGGTTAGTTGCATGTAACAATGCATCATTTACTGTTATTACTATGGTAAGTTCATGTAACATATGTAACAAAGACACTTAAATTAAGTGTTTTTTAATATTCTAACAATTTTTATCAAATGGAAACTAACCCGCTCAAGCAGTTTGTAGAAGCGGGTCTGAACCTTACACTGGACCTGTTAATGGTGTCGTGGATTCAGTGTCTGATTGTGAAGTTCCTGCTTATCTGAGCTGTAGATCCTGAACTGAGAGACTGAAGAGTGTCATTGTTCTCTACAGGTTGTGGGATTGTGGTGTTACAGATGAAGGTTGTGCTGCTCTGACTTCAGCTCTGAGATCAAACCCCTCACATCTGAGAGAACTGGATCTGTCAAAGAATAAAGTAGGAGATTCTGGAGTCAAGCAGCTTTCTGATCTACTGCAGGATCCTCCCTGCAAACTAGAAACACTGCGGTAAGATTGGCTAAAATGTTCCACCATAGTCCTCCATTTTACTTGTTAATAATGATTGCCATACAAAAAAATCTACTGTGAAATTACTAATGGGAATGTTGCTTTTATTTTCATTAGATTCTTTCCAATGTGTCTGACATCATTTTACAATATTAATGATAGTATAAACATGACTGAATTATGTAAACATGAGACAACTGTGTTCATATACAGATATGTTGATGATTTTTGGGTAATTGCCTAAAAAAAATCGATATTCTTGCCATTTTTATCAAATGGAAACTAACCCGCTCAAGCAGTTTGTAGAAGCGGGTTTGAACCTTAGACTGGACCTGTTAATGGTGCTTTGGATTAAGTGTCTGATTGTAAAGTTCCTGCTTATCTGAGCTGTAGATCCTGAACTGAGAGACTGAAGAGTGTCATTGTTCTCTACAGGTTGAGTTATTGTAGTGTTACAGATGAAGGTTGTGCTGCTCTGGCTTCAGCTCTCAGATCAATCCCCTCACATCTGAGAGAACTGAGTCTGACTGGAAATAAACTAAGAGACTCAGATGTGAAGCTGCTCTCTGATCTGAGGAAGGATCCACATTATAAACTGGAGACGCTTCTGTGAGTACTAATGATTAAAGCTGTTCATATTTTAATCGAAAGTTAATTGTTTCTTCTTAGTTTACTTTCCTTGTTATGGTGAATTACACACTATAAACATGTTTAATTTGAGTTTGATTTTTTTTAAATAATAGTTTATAGCAACAATTAAATATCTTCACGTTTCTTTTTATTTCAAACAATTAAATATTTTGCTTTTATCCTTGTCTTTTTGTACATTTTAAATTATGTATTTTGAGAGAATGTCAATTGCAATAAAGGATAATGGTAAATATTTATCACTAGTTTCTTTAAAACTGAGCCAGTGACACAGACAGAGGACAGTCATGCACGATTATAGATAAGGGTCAAGGATCATCATTCATGGTGACTTAGCAGCAAAATCAAAATCTGAATGTTTAAAAACGGCTTTAACAATCATGTATCACAGTATTATTTTATAATCTCTCACTTAATCATCTAAGTAGTTTTTTTTAGTTCTAAAGTTGATAATGCAATAATGTCGCACACATTTGACTGTCTGTGTTTTACTTACAGTTTTTAGGTGTTAGTCTGACCTTCTCTGGATCAGCTGATGGAGAATAAAGAGCCATTACAGACACTATCACATTCAACAGAATCAAAAGACACAAACCCACAGTGATCATCACACACACATGTGTTTGTGTAACTTTACAGAATGATCCAATCCTTCATCAAAAGTCAAAGCAGGAAACCTTCAACCAGATGAAACTGGATAAATATTCGGAATATTCAGATCCAATCTGACTTCTGACCTGTAATGCCTAAATAATCATACACTGTTCGTTCGTTGGTCAGAGGAGAACTGAGCGACTGAGTCTGGTTTCTGCCAAGGTTTTCTTCTCCATTCTGTCACTGATGGAGTTTGAGTTCCTGCCACTGTCGCCTCTGGCTTGCTTAGTTGGAGACTCTTAATATTCAACAATATTATTGATCTGCCGCTTTGACACCATAAAATAAGAACTGAGTTGGATGATGACATCATGGTTCTCTCCAGAGCGGCTGTACAAATAAATGAACTAAAGTAATAACTTTTTTACAACAGATAAGAATTAACACTGAACTTACATAAGCTGGACAATGACAGTATTTTATTCTAGATCTGCTGCAGCAGGAACAAACTTTGTTGCATTATTTTCCTGTTATCACTTTTAAACTGCTTTGAAAACATCTCTATTGTAAAAAACGCTATATAAAAAAAAGGTGACAACTTTTGTTTCTACAGAAGTGACATTTATGCAAATTCTCTACTACAAACATCTGTATATATAATATTATTTAATGGCTTAATTTCAGTAATTCAGCTCACCAAACATTCAAATGACTTTGATTATAATTACATTCACAATTAAATCATCTATTGCATTTTATTTCTTTTATATTTAAAAGCAATTATGCATCGCCACTTTTAAATGTAAAATTAAAATCTATTTTAAAAATTTTAATTCATAATCTATGGACACCATTTAGTAATGTTTTCATTTTCATTTAGAATTGCAAAATATAGATTCCATATGCTGTCTTTAAAGGGATACTTCAGGATTTAGTATTAAGCTTTGTATCAGTAGAAAACCAGTAGAATTTCGAATTACCGTGCTTCCCCCCCTCATATCCCCCTGATATGAGAGATTTATGTATTTTTAGTCAGGAAAAAATCCTCCGATGACACAAAAATCGTCATTTTGCGTCATCAGAGGATTTTTGTACCAGAGCAAGACCTGAGCCCGGCCAGACTCGAGCTGGGGCGGACTGGCGGTGTCAGTGCTCTCGCTGTGCGCCTATGGAAACAGATATAGAGTCCTATTGCTGTCGCCAATCTCAGCGATGCCATTTCCTTTGGAAGAGATCGCTGAATCCGCAGAGCTTTGAGTGTAAAAGTGTTAATATTAATAATTTTTTTAATTAATTAACTTTTTTAATAAGGTATAACTCACATTGGTTGTTGTTCTTTTTATAAACCTTTAGTGTTACTAGAGTATGAATTAGCCTAGAGAATGTATTAGCTTAGAGAAATAGTGATTTCAATTGGAAGAAAACAGTTCATATGCAGAGCTACTAAGCTACTCTGTTGACATCATATTTTTAATGTGAAAGTCTAAGTTGTGTTATATACATTAGGCTAGTACATCCCGGTACAATGCAATTTAGCACCATTTCGATGGAAACGTATCAACTAACTCACCATGTATAGAGTCACGATGTATCAAAGCAAGCCTAGTTGTATAATTTTTTTTTATTCTGCCGCTTGTAACCGGTAGGCATGGTTTGGGAGTGGCTTCGTAAGGGCAGCGAAGCAAGTGCATTCTGGGAGTTGTTGTCTTTCAGCCACATGAGTAAAAAATAAATTTTATGCCTTTTCTCAGTCTAGAATGCTTCAATTTAAAAAAATAATTTCACATTTCTACTACATAAATGACCAATATTAAATACACATTCATCTTCCCAGAGGTGAAGTATCCCTTTAATCTTTTGTCCATGAAGAGTGACCGTTCTGGACAAACCAGTGCAATCAACTGATCTGAGGTACATCGTTAAAACATTTTTTATTAGCATTTACAATCATATGCACCAGCAATATATAACACAGAGGCAGAGTTTACCCGAGTCAGGAGAAGGAAGGGTTGCCACCTCCTCCCTTTTTTGTATAATAATAATAAAATAAAAATGTATCAAGGGCTTGGAACTGATTATTTCAACATGACAGCTCAACAATAAACCATAAGAAAACATGAGAAAAATTATGTGAACTTGCAACAGAACGCATTTTGCTCCAGTGTGTTCCCCAGAAATGGCTAACCCTGTTGAGTTCCTCCGTTGCGGAGCGTCTGACGCCAGGCCTACACTCGTATGCATTGAGGAACTTGTGTTAGGCTGGGTGTCCATATGTAGCGTTCCCTGCGGCGACCCCATATGTGTATTCTTCCATGATCAGCTCCTCTGCGGACGAGCACGTGTAGAGTGACGTACGTGGAGAGTAACCAACTGAACGTCTCGGTTACGTATGTGCAATTGGCTTTTGGCTTGCTTAGTTAGGGACATTTAATTTAATATTCAACAATATTATTGATCTGCCTTGCATTGACACCATTATATGAGAACTGAACTGAGCTGGACGATGACATCATGATTCTCTCCAGAGCGGCTATTTATATATAAAATAACTAGGCTAAATGAATAACTTTTTTTTTTTTTTTTTTACAACAAAATGAACCATCACTGAACTTACTTAAGCTGGACTGTGACGCTATTTTCTTCTGGAAACAAACTTTGTTGTTTTATTTTCCTGTTATCTCTGTAAAGCTGCTTTGAAACAATCTGTATTGTAAAAAGCGCTAAATAAATAAAGGTGACTTGACGTATGGTAACCCTCGTTCCCCGAAGGAGGGACTGGAGACGTATGTCCCGTCGCCACAGTTGCTGAACTTTCGCTGTACGGCCGAGTCACAAGGTCCGGCTCCTCAGCGGAAAAACAAAGATGCGATGCACCTGCTACTCATTATATGCTTGCTTGTAGCCAACAAGTTGAGTTGTATCTTCATCAGACCACAGTACTTCATCCCAAAAGGACTCTGGCTTATCGAAGTGTTTTTGCAGAGCTCAGACATTGGGTTTAGTGATGAGATCACAGGTCAGGTTTCTCTCTGATGACTCTTACATGCAGATGATGTTTGTGTGATCAATACCGGTGACGCTCGACTCCTGTGCAGTTCAGTCTTCTGCAGATCCTCAGCAGTGATTCGGGCCTTTAGTGATCCTGACCAGTTTACAAGCAGTTCTAGTAGAAAATGTTCTTCCAGATCTTCTCTTCCATTCCTTCAGTTTCTTAATGATGTTTCAGTGGAATTTGCTACCAGGAACATAGATGGGGTTTGTGTGTCTATGTTATTATAGCAATGAGCTCTTAATGTACTGAGAGCAAATAAACAGCTTTGATTTTCCTCAGCTGATCTACATTACTAAATATACAGGAAAAAAAAACGAGAAAAATATGATTATTTAGATTTTCAGCTGGATTTCACTGTCCTATATGCTCATATTTTGTTTGTTCATTTCCTCATATGTTTCTCCAAACGCAGACTCCATTATAACGGTAAGAACGAGCGTCACTATCACACACTGACCGCAGCTCTCTCTCTCTCTGTCCAGGTCCATCATTGTCCTGTTCCTGCAATCTTGAGCTCTCAAACAGAGTTGAAGCTGCTGAAAAATATCTGAGTGAAACATAATCTTTCTGTAATGCTGGCCTGGCCGTCAGCTCCAGTGTTTCTGTCCTCCACCACTGTGTATTTTAATGCTGATGTGTTGTGTTGTAGAATAGCGCCACCATGTGTCATCAGCTGATACTGCCGCTCTGAGCTTCTCTGATGCTGATAGTGATGTTGGGATGTTTTCTCTTTCTGTAGATGATGTTTTGTCCCGGGGCTCGATATGTTCAGGGGGACACTATTGCTCGACTGCACTGTCTCTGTCGTGTTCAGAACACCTCACAGTTTCACATGAGAGAAGAGCAGATATTACACACTTTACACACATATTCTCACATTTCTTACAATCCCATGTGAAGGCTCCGCTAATATTTTCTCCAGGATCTGAGCAGCTTTGACACTAGATGATGAATCCATCACCATCTGAGACCGATATGGAGATAAACCTGCTGTGCCAAATCTAAATGAAAGCATGTGTGTGTTTTGCACAGTTCTGATCTCAGACCTGAAGGCTGTTTAACAGTAATCTAGCGCCATCTTTACCCATGAAGCTCTTTAGAGATCAGATGCTGGATTACAGTATTACTGCTTCATGTCCACAAACACACTGGATTCATCATCATAACCACAAGATTGATGCCTTTTTCCATTTTTTAACAAATATAAGAGTTTTGTTTTGTAGAAACGACAGAGGAAGATGAATGACAGAATATTAGAAAAAGGAAGAACATGAAAGACGAGAGTTAATTTTCTTTACTTATGAACACTTTTGATGTTTGAAATTACATTAAAGAGACCTTTGAATGGTTGTTTGTGATGGTTTTGGCAAGTGCTGTTAATTTGCTGTTAACAGGTACAAGTGACAAAAACAATAATGTAGTAGTGTAATATAATATTCCCATGAGTTCTCATGTGCAAACATAAATCCATCATAATAAATGAAAAGCGCTCTTGCTGTTTCCTATCCAACACATTTCTGACATTAGGAGTTTCTATAACGCTTCAAGTAATTTCACAGGTTTCAACACAAAGTGTGCATAGCAATAGGAATCATCAGTATTGTAAACATTTTAGGTTAAAATTAGAGGAACTATCTCAAGTTATCTAACTGAAATAGAGTCTAACTATCTATTGTCCAACGATAGCTAAACATTAACTATAACGCCCTTCATAAAATACCACTACTGGCTAGATTCCAGAGATGTCAACTAATGCTTTAAAATGTAAAATATATATTTTTTAAATTCAGTAATTTCATCAACTTAGCAAGTGTGCTTGAGAAACACTGGAATGAATATGGTTAATGCTGGAACGAGTTACTTTCACATTCCTCAATTCCTATGGGAGTTTATTGGAGTGTAACTTTGTTCTTCAACGGCTGGATGTGAACTTTACTTGAGACGAGACTGATGACGCTTCTCAAGTCCACAAGTCCAGTACAGAAAATAAAACATATTGAGAAACGGCTGAAGTGTTTAGTAACCTTACATTAAGAGTAAGTGTTCCGGTGTGGCGCATGAAAATGATCAATAACGTAAGTAACTATGAAATATTATAGAACATTACACATGAAGTACTTAATATTCATTTAAAAACATCCATTATTGTCTTAATTGCCTTTAAACATAGACATATATTAAAATATACTTTTTACAGGGGAACATTACTAATGTTTCATTAATAAGGTTTCACAGATGTATTAAATGTGGGCTTACAGTAAACTGTTCTATTTGTACAATATTTTAGGCTTTAGTGGAAGTACATTAAACTTCCACTATTAAACACACACAGATGAAATACTGGTGCAAACGTTGATCTGACTGAAGAAAAGAATCTGCTGATTCAGATGATACCAGTTCTGAACATTCATTAACACGGTTGAAAATCACATTAAATGTTGATAATTGATTAGAAATCATAAATCTGATTTGTTTTGTCTCCAAACAAACTGAAGAAAATGTCAAATGAAATGTATTGTATTTGAGTGTGTGTGAATGAGTGTTTCTGATCTCTTACTCGAGCAGCTCATGAAGACTGAATGAATCATGGACGACACACACACATTCAGACATGGAGATGTTTCTCCAGGGTTCAGGTATACTTCAATCTTCATATGATCTTAATGTTATAGAAGACTCATTTTCTGCACATAACAGGGTGTTGTGTGTGTTTGCCAGGGTTGGTATAGTGATCTGTTGTCTCTATCATATTCTGGTGCCGGATATACAGTAGTTGGAGCCACTCAGGGTCTTTACACACAGATACAGTAGACAGCTAGATGATATATGACATTATCCTTGGACATTCTCAACACTCTTCAACATGCTGTCTTGAGCCGCGTTTCCACCGCAATTGCCCGGAACAATTTGTCCCAGGAACTTTTTTCCCAGGAACTTTTTTTGCCCCAGACCGGTAGCTTTCTGCGTTTACATCGCAGTCTAAAGTACCGGGTAAACTGCGCGCGACTGCTCAATGCTTAGTTGTGACAGACAGTAGACTGTAAAAGACAGTAATCAGTTTTGAGCGCCACATTTATAATAAATATGGAAGAGATTCACACTGTGCTGCAGTTGTTTGAGATGTATTGGTTTACCAACCAGGTAATTAACAAAACGGCAGAAAAGAGACGAGCACTGATACTAAAGCGTGTTCAGAAAGCTCGTAATGCTAACGTTAGATCTAAAATTAGATAGCGTATGTTATCAGCTATTGCGGACATTGACCGTGAGAAGGCTGGGACGAACGCGCAGAAAATTTCTCTTCCGCAAATACGCTTAATAAAGCCTGAATCTCGTCGTCGGTCCAGCTGCCTTTTTTATTTTTATTAAATTCCATATTTGCAGACAGACAACTCTTACTGCATGGAACTTCATTACTGCATGAAGCCACGAACTGCAATAGATTCTAAAAATTCCGGTTAAAATAAAATGCTGCGCGGAGTTATCCAATCATAATGCGGCGTGAACACAACCAATCAGCATGTTCAGCGCACAAGCCCCACCCGCGAAAGTTCCTGAACTTTGAAAAAGTACTACCTCGCGAGCAGGGACTTTCGGAGGGGGAAATATCTACCCGGAACTTCATTTAGACCCTGGTTCCTGCGGTGTAAACACACCGAGTACCAGGCCAAAGTTCCTAGTTCCTGGGTAAAGTTCCTGCGGTGGAAACGCGGCTTTAATAGACAACCTTCTCATGTGGGATTTATTTTCATGTTAAATCAGCCAACTTAATTCTTGCCTTCTCTATTCTATTAAAGTCAGTTTAAGGGTGACAGATCAATCTCACCGGAGTCCAGCTGTGTGTCCATGAAGAGTGACGCGTCTATGACAGAGCCAATAAAATTTAAGGGAAAACACACATCAACTGATCTGAGGTACAACATTTTTGTTTAGGCAGACAGAGAGACCACAGACACTCACATAATGCATGTATGGCATAATTTGGCAAATATCCACTTATTATCAAAATACAGAAATGGGTGATGATATTGTGTAAGCATGTATAACTCAGTGACTCACACTATTATAAAGCGCTGCAATAGCAGGAGTCGAGCACAGGATCAGGTCTCCTCTCACCGCTGATCCAGAGCTTCAGTCCTGGTGTTTCACTAACATCTACTGACCCACACAACACTGATAATCTGGACCAGAACAATACTGACAAACTCTACCAAACTAAACACAACTACATCACTTATTGGGAAACACAAACACAACAACAGATTAAAGATAGGTGGATGGATTGATTCTCTATGTGAGGTTTATCTACATGTACTGTAATATAATGAAGAATTATTGTCTCTGTGACAGATCAATCTCACCGGAGTCCAGCTGTGTGTCCATGAAGAGTGACGCGTCTATGGGAGCTCCAATAAAATTTGAGGGAAAACACACATTAACTGATCTGAGGTACAACATTTCATAGATAGATAGATCTTTTCGAGTTACATGCATGCAAACTTTGGAAAAATACTATTTTTTGTCTCTCAGACAAATTTGCTCTATGCATTTGTTTTAATAGAGGAAAACAAGATGTACCCATATTTACTTCGGAGAGACTCTGCCTCTCGAAGACATCACTTTTATAGCTAATCATGTAACAGACCTGATATAAATGAACTTAATTAGTTGCTAGATGTTCTCCCAGCTGAATCTTTTCAAAATGTCCTGCTTTTTCAGCCATTTGTTGCCCCGTGCCAACTTTTTTGAGACCTGTAGCAGGCATCAAATTTGAAATGAGCTCATTTAGTGGATAAAAGTGTAAACATTTGTTATGTTATCTATGTTCTATTGTGAATAAAATAATGGTTCATGTGATTTGAAAGTCTTTTAGTTTTCATTTTATTCAAATTTAAAAACGTCCCAACTTTTCCGGAATTCGGGTTAAATTTTGTATACTAATATTCAGCTGCAAAATGTACTTGTGATAAAATACAGTGTTATGTTAAAGTGTTAACAGGTGCGATGAGGCACTCATTGGCACCCCTCTGTCTGGTTCTATATGAGTACTATATGAATTCTTGTCTTTGTTTTCTCGACTCTGTTGTATTGTCTCTGTTCCGTCCATGTTTGTCCATAATTAGTGAACAGTCTGTGGACACCAGAGGAACATTTAGGGGAAGACACATGTCATCTAATCTGAGGTATAACATTTCTGTCTAGACATGAAGATATTTTACCATCACTTTTACTATTTTTTTGTAATCTAATACTTTATTCTTTCAGTCATAATTCTCAACTGTTCCAAAGCACGTTTAAATCAAATCTGCTGAAGAAGTTTCAGTGTCTGTATGAAGGAACAGCAAAGCAGGGAAACCCAACACTCCTGAATGAGATCTACACAGAGCTCTACATCACAGAGAGTGAAAGTGGAGAGATCAATAATGAGCATGAGGTGAGACAGATTGAGACACAATCCAGGAGAGCAGCAACAGAGGACACACCGATCAATTGCAATGACATCTTTAGACCTTTAACTGGACAAGACAAACCCATCAGAACTGTGCTGACAAAGGGAGTCGCTGGCATTGGGAAAACAGTCTCTGTGCAGAAGTTCATTGTGGACTGGGCTGAAGGGAAAGAGAATCAGGACATCCAGCTCATATTTCCACTTCCTTTCAGAGAGCTCAACTTGATGAAGGACAAAACACTCAGTCTTTCAGGTCTTCTTCATGTCTTTTTTGCGGAAACAAAAGAATTGGAAATATCCAGTGATGAATATAAAGTGCTGTTCATCTTTGATGGTCTGGATGAGTGTCGTCTGTCTCTGAACTTTAAGAGCAAAGTGAAAATGTGTAATATATCTGAATCAGCCTCAGTGGACGAGCTGCTGATGAACCTCATTGTAGGGAATCTGCTTCCCTCGTCTCTCATCTGGATCACCTCCAGACCAGCAGCAGCGGATCTCGTCCCCTCTGAGTGTGTCCATCGAGTGACTGAGGTACGAGGCTTCAATGAGCCACAGAAGGAGGAATACTTCCGGAAGAGAATCAGTGATCAGAGTCTGGCCAATACAATCATCACACACCTGAAGTCCTCGAGGAGCCTCCACATCATGTGCCACATCCCAGTGTTCTGCTGGATCTCAGCCGCTGTTCTAGAGAAGATGTTGAGTGAAGCAGAGAGAGGAGAGATTCCCAAGACTCTCACTCAAATGTACACACACTTACTGATAATTCAGACCAACATCAAACATGAGAAGGACTATGAGAAGAGAGTGAAAGATGAAGACATGATTCTCAAACTGGGGAAACTGGCTTTCCAGCAGCTTGTGAAAGGCAATCTGATCTTCTACGAGGAAGACCTGAGCGAGTGTGGCATTAATGTGAGAGAAGCATCAGTTTACTCAGGATTGTGCACTCAGATCTTCAGAGAGGAGTTGGGCTTGTATCAGGGGAAAGTCTTCTGCTTTGTTCATCTGAGCATCCAGGAACATCTAGCAGCTCTATATGCACACATTTACTTTACAACTGAGAACAGAAATGTGTTTGTCAAACCAAACAAAGTTTTTTTTTCTAAAATCTTAATCCAGAAGAAATATCATTCATTATCTGAGCTGCATCAGAGAGCTGTAAATAAGGCTTTCAAGAGTAAGAATGGACATCTGGACCTTTTCCTGCGTTTCCTTCTGGGTCTCTCATTGGAGTCTAATCAGACTCTCTTACAAAAACTTCTGACACAGACTGGAAGCTGCTCCTACAACAAAGAGGAAACAGTTCAGTTCATCATGCAGAAGATCAGGAAGACTCGCTCTCCAGAGAGATCCATCAATCTGTTCCACTGTCTGAATGAACTGGGTGATGATTCTCTGATGCAGGAGATCCAACATTATCTGAAATCTGTAAAAATAGGAGAAACCAAACTCTCCTCTTCACAGTGGTCAGCTCTAGTTTATGTGTTGCTGACATCAGAGCAGAAGATGGATGTTTTTAATCTAAAACCGTTTATTGGAGCACAAATCCCAGCAGATAAAGTTGTTCAGAAGCTTCTGCCTGTGGTTAAAGAATCCAGATCAGTTCAGTAAGAACATTATCATATTTGTGATTTTAGCATGTGATTTCTAACCGAAGCAATACTGTAATAGGAGAAACTCAATTATATCATTGTTTCCTGAACTGAGAGACTGAAGAGTGTCATTGTTCTTTACAGGTTGAGTAATTGTGATGTTACAGATGAAGGTTGTGCTGCTCTGACTTCAGCTCTGAGATCAAACCCCTCACACCTGAGAGAACTGGATCTGTCTAGAAATAAAGTAGGAGATTCTGGAGTCAAACAGATTTCTGATCTACTGCAGGATCCTCGCTGTAAACTGGAAATACTAAGGTAATATTTTATAAAAGTCACAACGTTGTCTGTTTCTCTCCTGTGGTGAATAATGAATGATATACAAAAATAATATATACAAAAAAAGTTTACCATCATGTAACTGAATAGGATGTTTAATCTTCATTAGATAGTTTCAAAGCTTCTGAGGTAATTTAACTTTTGATAGTTTTTGATAGTGTTTTATGGTGCCTATTTCTAGACACCTTTAACCTTATTTTGATTATTCTCAGGTCAGGGAAAGTACGTTAAATCTGTCCTAAATCATAAGCATCTGAATTTTCATACTCACAACCTATAGGTCAGAAGACTTCGTGGTCTGTTCAGTTC
The DNA here is from genome assembly GCA_029959095.1 of Rhinichthys osculus. Taxonomy (NCBI): domain Eukaryota; kingdom Metazoa; phylum Chordata; class Actinopteri; order Cypriniformes; family Leuciscidae; genus Rhinichthys; species Rhinichthys osculus. The sequence goes on along the minus strand of JARWKJ010000015.1, from coordinate 39,905,703 downwards.
AGTTTTTTAGAAATCAGAGACTTTTGGCAGGCGAGCTTCTTAGTTTCAATTAAATATAATTGTATTATTTACAGGTTAACTAGTTTACAAAAAGGCATACTTGTAACAGGACAATTGCATATTTTCCACAACAATAGCTATAAGCATGATTGGATGATCTGAAGATGTGACAACTGCTTTCATGTACAAATCTTTTGAGGAGAAAGGAGAAATTCCTATATATCATATAATTGATATCAGTGTTTACTGAACTGAAAGACTGAAGAGTGTCATTGTTCTCTACAGGTTGATGGATTGTGGTGTTACAGATGAAGGTTGTGCTGCTCTGACTTCAGCTCTGAGATCAAACCCCTCACACCTGAGACAACTGTATCTGTCATTGAATAAAATAGGAGATTTAGGAGTCAAACAGCTTTCTGATCTACTCCAGGATCCTCACTGTAAACTGGAGATACTCAAGTAATATTTTATAAAAGTCTTTTTTTTCCCCTGTGGTGAATAATGAATGATATACAAAAATAATATATACAAAAAATGTTAACCGTGAAGTAACCGAAAAGGATGTTCAATCTTCATTAGGTTCTTTCCAAAGCTTCCAAGGTAATTTTACTTTTGATAGTTTTTGATCGTTATAAGGATGATTGGATGATGTGAAGAGGTGACAACTGCTTTCATATACAAATCTGTTGAGGAGAATTGATACATTTATATATATATATATATATATATATATATATATATATATATATATATCTTATCATTTAAATCAGTATACAAATTTGATGAGGAGAAAGGAGATTTTCATATCTTGTTTCTATCAGTATACAAATCTGTTGAAGAGAAAGGAGAAATGTATATATATATCATCTAATTTATATCAGTGTTTCCTGAACTGAGATACTGAAGAGTGTCATTGTTCTCTACAGGTTGAGGGATTGTGGTGTTACAGATGAAGGTTGTGCTGCTCTGGCTTCAGCTCTGAGATCAAACCCCTCACACCTGAGAGAACTGAATCTGACTGAGAATAAAGTAGGAGATTCAGGAGTCAAGCAGCTTTCTGATCTACTGCAGGATCCTCACTGTAAACTGGAGATACTGGGGTAAGTTTGTATAAAATGTCCCAACAAATAATGATTGCCATACAAAAAAATCTACTGTGAAATTACTAATGGGAGTGTTGCTTTTATTTTCATTAGATTCTTTCCAATGTGTCTGACATCATTTTTACAATATTAATGATAGATTAAACATGACTGAATGATGTAAAGATGTGACAACCGTATCAAATGGAGACTAACCCGCTCAAGCAGTTTGTAGAAGCGGGTCTGAACCTTAGACTGGACCTGTTAATGGTGCCGTGGATTAACTCCCTGGGGTCGGCGGTATCGCCGGCGATACCAGCTCTCTTTTTTTCTAATCAGTGCAAAAGAGACACAAAACACTCTGTTGATTTTGATCTTACATATAAGTGTTATACATAATTCGATCCTGTTAAGTGTCTATTTTGTGTATGTGTGTATACTCACAATAAAAACAAAGTGTTGTGCTTTTTGCCAAATAAAGAAAAATAAACATGATGCGAGTTCTGCCTTCTCTCTGTCAGTGAAGTCCATTCTGAAACGTGTCCGAAAATGAACTGTAACTCAGCGAATACTCAGTCATTCCGGCATACAGGCACACAGGCATAAAGCTTGAATTATCTTCTTTTAAATGAAGTAATTTATATAAAAACAAATATTCTCAGTTTATGTAATCTGTATGAAAAGAGAGAGATGTCAGTCGTTCTCATCTCAGCTCATTATAGCTCATTAAGTGTTAATGTGACCACGCCCACGGAGAGCACGCGCTATTCAAACGCAAATGATCTGAGGCAATCCATGCAAACATGCCAATGCCCACATCAGCTGGATAAAACACACCGTGTTTAATCAGAGTCATGTACTTTACGACGCTGTGAGGAATAATACTATCTTAATAATAATCCTATCTTAAAAATTTACCTCAGAAGTGCTGGTAGTAGTATTAACATAAACCATGTGTCAAAAAAGGTGATTTATGACTTTGATTTATGGTTCTGAGGTTCCCCTGTCTCTGATTTATGATGGGTCGCTGACAGGCTCCGGTATGTCTAGGCTGCGCGACGCCATGTGACATCCTCCGTGCCGATTTCCGGGGACTTTTAAAAAACAAACAAACAGATCAAACAGATGTTAAATTTTTGACTGGTTTTTACGACTGGGTTAACGAACTCACACCTCGCAACTTGCCATTGTAGTTTTTATGGTATGAGGTGTGCCTTTTTCACAACTACGTCACTACCTACGTCTTTTGTTGCAGTTTTAAATAAGGTTAGGGGTTACACTGTTGAACACAGAAGACATTCTACGACTTTCCTGATACAATGGCTACTCCGAGAACTCCTAAGACCCCTAGAAAGGTTATGTGTATTTCGCCGACAAGAGGACCTGTTGAAATGAGAGAAGATCTAACTTTTGCTCCAAGGAAAAAGCTAAATGTTAGCTTGACAAGATTTCTTCATGAAGACAGTGCTCTTGTGAAACAGGATTTCTCAATGTCTGGTGGTCGTGTGGTGAGGTATGTGTTTGACAAGGTGATGCGTACTGTGAAACTCTACACAGGAGATGTTGAAGACGATTTTACATCACAGACCCCATGTGTGATTTTCCACAAGAAGGACTGGTTTCTGTTTTTCAACTACGTTTGGAGAGATTTGAACGACTGTGGTGATGATCCGTTGTACGTAGCCGAGTGGGATGGCTCAATTCCTGACACAAGATTTCGTGTGGTCGGGGACCATAGTAAAAAGTTACCAGACAATTGTGTTTATATTTTCTGCTGCAACGACAAGACAAAGCTCTGCGAACGTGCGTGGCCTGTTCGTGAATCTGAGCATCACTTGTGCTACGACATGAAATTTTTGTTTCAGTGGAAAGATGTTCGTACGCTTGACAACGTATTTACATGCATCGACAAGATGTTTAGATGGTGCGACATGTATGACCGTTACAGTTCTGTAAAGATTAAATTGTTTCACCCTGAGCAGGGCGTTACCAACGCTGAAGACCGCCTCTTAACCCCACCCACGTATTACAGCCATTAAAAACGCCTGCAGATCGGTACAATTGCTACATTCATTCACATTGTCTCAAGAATCTACAACAGTCTACTGCTACACCAACAACCCTGAGGCTCCCCCAGCGATGCCTGATGACAATGCTACGCCGCTGGAGCCCCACCCACAAACTTGCGACAACAGTTGGTTGGATAAATTTTGCATGGATCTTGGATATCACAACATGACCTTCCTTACAACACCATACGGCAACACTGGTGCAATAGCTGGAGCTGCGGCCCTTGCTGGAATCGACAACACAGACAGTTGTATCCGCTCGGACGGATTCAAAATCATAAAAGCGACTGTTGTAGTCCTTCTGGAACACGTCATCAACAAAAAGCTGAAAGAAATCTGTTTGGGTTGTGAAGTGGATCACCCCAGTCAGATTAGACATTCCTGCCTGTTTGAACCGGGTCCCTATTTCTTTGACACCTACTTTGAGGAACTGACACGTAATCTGGTGAAACCGGACCTTAAGCACATCGTTGCTCAAGCATTGAGCCGTTGTGGTTTAAGGGTTCACCCCCAGAGGATTCAAGGTTCAGTGGAGGCTATTTTACATGAACTGCGTGACTAAGTTTTCATTGTGGAAAAGCTTCGTGAAGTCAGAGAGAAAGTTGTGGACGTCAGCAGCGAACAAATTGTCTATGACGCTGTGGACAGCTGGAAAGGTATTGTCCAAGTTGAGTGACTGTAACACCGACATGGGGAATACGTGTTTTGCAACAGGTCTGGCAAAGTGTCTACTTAAACAACGTATTAGATGTGAGATGACCGGCTTGTTGTATAAGATTATTAATGAATGTGCCAATGTATCTGTTACTGTAAACAGATGTGCTGTAGATACCAATCGTTTTACAAACCTCATGAAACAAATGTCTGTTGTAAGAACTGTGTCAAATGAATGGACAGATTTGATGCGTTTATGCGTTAATGCTGGTGAACCAATTTGTGCGACTATCAGAAAGATTTTAGACCTGATGACTGAATGCGGCAGCTGTATTAGAATAGCTGATATATTGTGCTTGTGTACATATGTGACTGATCTATGTGTAGACATATTGACAAGAAACAATCCTGCTGATGTTTGTGAAATTATTGAAACCCTGGTTGATTACATTCTTGAAAAAAACATAGTGATGTGTATACATTTTTTACACTACATTGATGCTGTATGATACCTTTGTTTCCTTTTACTGTTTAAGAAATAAAAACCCAAATTACTTAAACCATCTGTGTTATTCTTTTTGTGGAGCGTGAAGTGGAAACATGTCAGAAGAAATGAAAAAGACTTATTACACACCTTCTAACCCTGGTTCTTTAGGGGGGAAAAAACGCTTAAAAGAAGCTGTTTTAAAAGAAACGGGTGTTCGTTTAACCGATAAAGAGGTTTCAGACTGGCTCGCTGGCGAGGATGCATATACACTACACAGAACGGCCCCACTAAAATACAAAAGGAATCGGGTTTTTGTCTACGGTATCGACATGGAGTTCCAGGCCGATCTAGTCGATATGTCTGCATATGCCCCGGTAAATGACAACAACCATTTTTTGCTGACATGCATCGATCTCTTTAGTAAATATGCATGGACAAGGGCTTTAAAAAACAAGAGGGGTGTAGAGGTCTCTAAAGCTTTTGAATCCATACTGAAAGAGGGACGCGTACCACAGAAATTACAGACAGATAAAGGAAAGGAGTTTTTTAACAAACATTTTCAAAATGTAACAAAAAAGTACAATATAGCCCATTTCGCAACAGCCACAGAATTAAAGGCATGTGTTGTCGAGCGGTTTAATAGAACCTTAAAAGGTAGAATGTGGAGATATTTAACTGCTACAAACTCCAAACGTTACATCGACATACTTCAAGACGTTACACAAGGATATAATGCGAGCCATCACAGAAGCATCAAGATGAGGCCGATTGATGTGGGGAAAGAAAACGAGTCTGTGGTGCTGCATAACCTATATGGTGATACCAGACCTCATAGTGTTAACCCCGTATTTAAATACAAGATTGGTGACGTGGTTCGAATTTCTAAAGTCAGAGGACCGTTTGCAAAAGGGTATGAGGAAAACTACACACAAGAGTATTTTACTATATCAGCGTGTATCCCACAAGAACCCCCTGTTTACAGATTGAGTGATTTCGACGGGGATGTTATCGACGGCGTTTTTTATGCGGAAGAATTGCAAAAAATATTTGTCAGTAAAAACAAGACATTTAAAGTTGAAAAAATTTTAGATAAGAAGACGAAGGGTCGCAAAACATTAGTGCCGGTGCAGTGGCTCGGATGGCCAGCGAAGTTTGCGTCATGGATCGACCAGAAAGAATTAGTTGATGTACAGAAGCCATAAATACAAACCACACACACAGGATGCATACAGTTGTATAAAAACCAGAAATGGCTGAGGGTGGATTTTATGTCACACTACCCTGCAACGCTTCGCAGTCTGTATACCCTAATAATAAAATCTCTAATTATAGAACAAGACTGGCTACCACTATAAATATAAAAGGAGAATGGGAGGTGGGGCTTGTTCAAATTGAATATCCTAGAAGCTGGTACACCTTTAACAGCAATGACGCCGTTTTCGAGATAAACATTGGACCCACCACGACCGATGGTGAAAAGTACACTAACAGCTTACGCCATGGTGTAGATGTGAAGAAGACCAGCTTATCGAAACTACGCATACCAATAAAAACAGGGTATTACGACAATGTCCCATCTCTAGTTAGTGTAATAAATGATTTAGTAGCGCCTCATGGGGAACTCGGTTATGACCGCGTAAAAAACAAAGTATTTCTGAAAGCAAAACCTAACATTTCAATGACCTTCCATGGAAAACTAGCCATTATTTTAGGATTGAAACCAGGCGTCCCTATAGGAGATTCTATTCTGCAAAAAACAAACCCTGAAAAAACTAATTATGAAAAGGATATTGTAACATATGCAATGCATCAGTCGGACATACACGGTGGTTTCTATACTCTTTATATCTACACGGACATTATCCGTTACCAATCAGTGGGTGATGATTTTGTACCGCTCCTGGAGTGTGTACAAATAACAGGGGACAACAATAGCACAGTCAGTGTTCGATACGACAAACCCCACTACGCGTCTATCATCAAATCAGTCATCACAGATATTGTTATAGAAGTGAAGGACGATCAGAACCAGTACGTCCCATTTTCTTACGGGAAAGTGTGCATCAAACTTCACTTCAGGCCTGTAAAACACTTTGTTTAAAATGGCATATTTCAACAATCACAATGTTGACCCTATGCGTTACGTTGCCTATTACCAGAATCAGGCAGGCAGCGGGCTCCCCGGGTATGCAGGAGGTGGAGTCATGTATGGGGCTGGTTTGGGGGGGATTTTTCAGGGGCTCTTTAGAATGGCTATACCCCTACTAAGACGAGGATTTAGCATAGCCAAGCCGCATCTTAAATCAGCTGCAAAAAACATACTAAGTGACGTTGTTAGTAATACGTTATCAAGATCTTTTAACAACAACTATGATGCTCAAGACGGATCCGGACTAATGGTAATGGCTCGCAAAAGAGCATCTAGGCCGCCAGGGGTGCGGAGGAGTGGCCAGAAGCAGAAGAAAACAAAACAACCTCCCAAGAAAACATCAGTTGTAAAACGCAAGCGCAAGGAGACAGCTAAGCGTACTGCTTCAAAAAGATCAAGGAGCTCTGTTAAAACAATATTTTAAATTATGGCGTTACTACACAACATGTCAGAAGAGTGTTTAAAGACTGAACTGGATCTGTTTACTGTACCACTAACTCAAACAGCAATTGAAAAAAACACTTATATAGAAGTTCCACCACTATCAGCGATATCCGACACATCTCTGCTGGAATTTTTTATTGCGGGGAATGGGGAGGATTACATAGATCTAAACAACACATTACCTTTTTTGCGCCTCAAAATCACTAATCCTGATGGGACGGATATTGCAGACGGAGATCCCATAGGTCTTGTGAACTATCCTGGATCTACGATTTTTTCACAAGTGGATGTGTCGCTTGGAGATCGGCTTATATCACAGAGTTCTAGCACATACCCATACCGCTGTATGATAGAATGTCTTACCAATTATGGTAAAGACGCCCTTGAAACGCTTTTCTCAGCAGGGCTCTTTTACCTGGACACTGCGGGCCATATGGATGTGGCTGACCCGGCTGGGGGAAATCGCGGGCTGACAAAGAGAGCAGCCTTCACCAACGCTAGTAATGTGGTCGAACTACTCGCGCCTGTTCACAGTGACATCTTCTTTCAGGAAAAACTATTACTTAATGGATTAGATCTTAAAATTAGAATGACTAGAGGTAAGGATGAATTCTGCCTGATGAGGAGCAACGCTACAGCCTATAAACTAAACATCCTGTCTGCGTCGCTATTTGTGAAAAAAGTGTCTGTGTCGCCAGCTGTGAGACTGGGGCATGCACAAGCTCTACTCTCAACCACAGCCAAATACCCCATCGACAGAGTGTGTCTGAAAAACTTCTTAATACCTGCAGGCTCACGTGTCTGCAATCAAGAATCGCATTGAAGTGTCAAATCGCCGACAGGTCCTGGTTGATTACTACTAATACATTCAAATGAACACTATACAGCTTACGGCCGTCATGGATAAGGTTTCATGCGATACTTATTTTCTCGGAGTTCTACCATGTGACTACCTACCAAAAACCCCTTTAAGAAAACTACCAGCAATGGTTTTGATCAATACACATCCTTCAGGACTCCCAGGGGAACACTGGTTGGCTATCTACATAAATGAGGATGGTGTAGGATGTTTTTTCGACAGCTTCGGTAATAAACCAGATTATCATGGTTTTCCGCCGATTATCAAAAACTTTTTAAAGCTCAACTCTAGTCAAGTACTACATTCAACTGTGCAAGTCCAAGATTTTTCATCAGATACATGTGGACAACATTGTGTGTTCTTTCTCTACCACATGGCAAAGGGATTTGATTATGATTATGTGATAAAATAGTATACCAACGATTTTATTAAAAATGACAAAAAGGTGTCAGCATTTGTGAGAAAACTAAAACAAGCACCATGTAGTGAAAATGTTTTCAAATGTGTTCAGTGTGTACAAATGGGTGAAATGTTCATGTCTCATGCTTAAAATTTTAATAAAAACAACTAAAGAACGGAATTTTGTTTCTTTAGCCCCACTTTTATTACACATACATCACATCATAAGTTCTCAAAAAAAAAGAGAGAAATTGAGAACACAATACATACAAACTGTTAGTTTAAAAACTTAACCACCGACTCGGGTCTTTCTGTTTCTTACTCCTCTTTGATGATCCTGTTATAGACGTGGTCGATTTGGTTTTGAAAGAGTAAATTGCATGTCTGACATTGTGGTTTGGTACCACAGAGTATGGCAAATTTAAACTAGCAAAAGCCTCCAGAAATTCACGCCACCCGCCAGGTCTCCGCTCGTCAACAATCTTTTGTAGAGCCGTGACGCTTTTAACTAAGTCAAGCATGTGTGAACCAGGGATTGTTCTGCCTTTAAACACAAACTCTCCCGACTCAGTCCATGAAGTAACATCTTTAGTTTTAGACATTTTATCTAAAATGTAACGAAGATTTTTCACACTCCTCTGTGGAATATTTTTTAAAATCTCATCTGCAAAATCACCTAAATCGTCATGGGCACGCACATGGCCTGGTGCGGGTGGGTCTTCTTTTTCAACATTACTAGGCTGTGGTAGCCTTAATGTTAATGTACCGGAATTTCTATCCCCTTGTCTAGTGAGTGTTAAAAACCGCTGCAAAACACCTGTGTACATCTTGGCTTTTTCATGGTGATCCAGATCAGACCTGTGCAAAATATTTCTTATAGTCATGTCCAGGTCATTCTCCACAACCTGTTGTATAGACTCACGGGTGTTAGAGGATTTTAGCTTATCCAACTGGTGTTGCGGTACTAAAAACATCTTCTCGGCATACTCCATCACCAAACTTATTTAGATGTAACCAAACTGGTTATAAACGGGATTGCCGCACTTAGCAAAGGTAGTAGAAATCCTCCTTGTTGGTTGATTAACCGTCTGTTACGTCTAACTCCAACCTTTTTATCTGCAACAATTTTGATCTCACTTCTTCTTCTCTTCAGTTTCTGATATTGCTGTGGTGTTAGCGGAATATTACCGTGGACTACGTTAAGAGCTACTTCACACAATGTCACAATGAGTTCGTCTGCAGCCGCCTCTAAAATAACGCGTCTTTGTTTAGGCGTGGCTTTTAATAACAATTTTAAAAGAGGTAGGTTTCTTAAAAGTCTTACAGACATTTTCAAATCTCTCTGTCAATGTTTTCTTTTCTGAATGTACACAACTGGATGTTGTGACAGAATATCTGTTCTGAGACGGTACTGTTCTGGTGTTTTCGCTTTAAAGTCAATCAATAGATACCCGAAAGGGGTGCTGGTAGCATTTTCATAACACTCTCTATAATGTATTTTGTGTTCCTGGGGTACATCTGCCGCGCTAAGACATTAATTTGGGTATTGTCTCTAGGGTTTTTAAACAATACCAAATAATTAGTGTTCAAACTGATAGTCCTACTGGATTTAACTTGAAAAAATAAGTTTTGTACGATATATATTGCACTCAAGCTTCTATGGTGCACATAGTTGGTAAACAAACGTTCAACTTCTGAATTGCTGCTAACATCTTTCATAACATCATCCAATATCACAAAATTGGTCTTGTTGGTGGGAAACAAGCGATCATCATTCAGAGTCTGCGGTATACCTTCAATAAATTTAATATCATACAGTTTCAACAATTCATCATACATAGGTTGCCAGCAGTCATAAATGTACACAATGTTTTAAATTTTTTTAGAAATTACACTTTTAGCATTTTCACTTTCTCAAAGTAATCTCTAACATACGATTCTTTGTCGGCGTCGGTCACAACGTCTTTTGGAAAACCTGAACTTTCCTGTTTGAACTGTAAAAATGTTTTAACATAATCACAAAACAATGTTTCAGAGCGTTGGGGAAAATGCCAGACCTCATCGATTTTTGTCACTACATAACCCTTCTCAACGGCTTTTAACAGTTCAATGCTAACCCAGCACCCATGAATTGATCTTTTCTCATTAGTATGCACACACGGGTGTGTCTGGTTCTGCTGTTCAGCACACGTGCGGCAAAGCGGAAACATTAACTTACCCCCGGTCCTATAAGGCAGTACGGGGTGAAGCAACTTCCGTGGCGGAAGGACTGTTGCCTTGACGAGTCCGTAATAATCTTCAAGTTTTTGAAAATCCTTGTGTATTATTTCCGGATGCCCAATTGGGTAACATTTTCGAGCCTGACAGTAGGGATATAGTGATGTAAAGTCAACATACCTAATCCGCTCGCCCTCCGCAACTTTGTGATACAGTTTTAATGCGTTCGTTCGGCCGCCGAATAGAGCTTCACGGGGTTTCAATCTTTCAGTGTGTTTGTAAGTGGACATGAAATCCATAACTGCAACATCACTCTGTTTAGCGCGCATCCATGCACATTCCCAAATCACCTCGACCTGAAGACCATACGCACGCTCCAAAATTTCAATCTTGTCGTCGCATTGTCTTCTCAAAACGCCATAAGGCACTTTTGATAAAGGGTTTAGGTCGTTGGGGTTATAACATCGTTCACAACCATGAAAGAAACACCCGAGAAATTCGAATGCTTTTTTCACGTAGCCATCGTCGTAGAAACCATCCACATAGTATTTCCCAAATGACGCCTCACCGGTGTTTAAAGCATGTTGAATTTCTATGCCCCGTGATTTTCGGATGAATTCGAGCCATTCAATTGAAATGTACGAATATGTTTTTTTCTGGTTGGTGTACGCATTGTTACGTGTCAGAGCTATTGTGTCTTTTGGGATGTAGTGTGTTTTATATGTGGCCATACATGTTGCTGCCAAAGTGGTGTAATTAAATGGATCAAGGCCTGTACACAAAATGAATTCGTCGCGGTACTTCATGCATGCCTCCCTCAGCAAAACGACATCGTTTTTACCATAAAGCGCGAGTTCTTTTTTAAAATCGAACACTTTGTCAGATATGGTATTGTACCAATCATCAAACGCAGCCCTGTCTTGGTTCGACATTGTTGCATACCCGTAAAATTTCTTGTCAGGGTACGGGCCTATGTAGTTGTCATTTTCAACGCGGTTAAAGTGGTGCGGAAAATACCCCTTCTCTGCATTAGTCAGATTAAATGCAACGGGTGTCTTGGCCAGACGCATGGGTATGAAGGAATATGTATCAATAAAGGAGCAATCCCCATCTTAGTAAAGAATTCCAAAATTATGAAATTGTCAAATCCTGCTGCATTGTGCGCAGGCCATGTGTAATTAAGGTAACGTGGTTGTCTGAATTTTTTAACGAGACGATCCACACAATCGGTCCCTTCAGCCACGAATTCCTCGCCATTAAACGTGATAGCACATACAAAATTGGCAACGTGTTTACCATTTTCATAACGGGTCTCAAAATCGTAGAAAATGTAACGATCGTTCGGCATCTCCGGCTTAACTGGTTGGATAAAACACTGATGCATACCATCGGTGACCAAACTCTCACCACAGTGCACACAACGATCTGCAGGGCATTTATGGGGTTTGGGTTTAGTACCGCTGACATGGTAACGTCTATTACATTTACCGCAATATTTAGTCACGTCGCACTGCGCGTATTGCATACCCCGAGGTGGTTTTTTATGCATCTCGAAACAATAGTCAGACTTACAGTAGCGCAGGCAGTCGCCGCAATGTTTTGGCTTTTTGGGGTGTTTATGACATTCCGGGTCATTACAGACATCGCAGATGTACCGACATCTGTGATCTCTCCTACAGGTGAATCCTCGGTGGCAGAACTCACACACGTATGGGGTGCCAATAAATGCACGTAGATTTTTAATCATAAAATAATGATTGTCATGCAGGTACAAAAATACTGTTTTAGGATGCGGATCGTCTGTGTTTGTATACTTCTCCAAAACACCCGTATCAGACCGATAGAAGACAACTATTTTAACGCTCAGCATCTGTTCAAACCGTCTGATGTCATTAAACGCTATCTTGTATTGATCACCATAGCCAGCTGACTTCTGTATTGAAGATGCTACAGACTCAAGCTCTACGTGTGGTTTCTGTGGATTTAGGAAATGTGCCAGACAGATTGCAAAACAAAGATTGTTTGAAATGTTCGTGGGACAGAACAGATTAAGTCTGTTTTTGGTAATCACTTCATTGTGGGCAAGATCACGGATCTTTCGATAAGCACCGCCGTGTTTACTTCTCGCTATCGACAGTCTTAAATTCAATCTCTCATCAAACTGTACGTCAGAGTTGCTCTGCATTATTTTTTCAAGGTCGTTTATAAATAGATCTACACTATAACCATTGCTACCCGTCAAAAGTGTACTAACATCTGATGTCAAACTCGACCCCCTCAACGTGATGCTGATTAAACACCCGTCTCCGCCTAACAGTTTGGAAAACTCCACAATTTCAGAAAGTGTGTCATGTAAAAACACTGTGTAGGCTGCTAAATCTGTCGAAGATATCTCTCGCAAATTTATAAGCCTGTGGACTTCCAGACCATTGAACCGTGCTCGTGGCAGTACCGTGTACCCACTAACATCACCACCTACTGTTACAAGTGATTCTATATCTCTATCTGTGAGACCCATATTGGGCGCTTCAGGGTTGAGTGTGCGATGTGTCTGTGTACCTGGGCCCTCGCCTGACTGGTGAAAAGACACAAGATGATCAAATGCAGAATTTGGTTCTGGACGAGGTTCTAACACCTCTCCTGCTTGTTGGGTATTTACAACATGTTCAAAATCATTATTTGGGTCAGGATCCTCATCGGACATTGATCTCACGATGTTTAATAATTCTACCAACGTATCAGTTGAAGACTCAGATTCAGAAGAAGATTCATATCCTCCACAGTCTGTATTAAATAGAGCAATGTTTCTGTGTTACTGCACTGTTCTAGGGGCACCACGCTACCATCGTTTCGTCTAAACCTAGCTACCGGACCCTGATCAAAACCATCTGGCTCCCGACAACGTTTAGGCATTTTTAAATCAGATCTTTTTTATTTTATTTATTTAAATCACATGTAGCAACACCTTAAAACTATGGATAATAAACCATGTGTCCATACAGTAAAAAAGATAGAATGAAAAACTGTGACAAATGTTGAAAAAAAAAAAAACATAGTATGCAAAATATATATATATAAAATGTAGTCAACTCACCCTAGTTTCTTTTTAAGCATGAGCACCAGTTGCTTTAACAATTCTGTAGTCAGGCCTTGTTCTCTGGCTACTTTTTGAACAGTACCACTATGCAACCGTTGCGCTGCTATGCATTGTTTAAGCCAAATTCCCTGTTGTTGTTGTGTTGACTCATAAGCATCTAAACGTCTCTCAATGGCATTAAGGCGTTTGTCAAAACGTACCTCGAAGGCATTCAATGCGGTCTTGACAGAGTCCTGTATCAGTCCGGCTATGTGCTGATTGTCTATAAAGGGTTGTGATTCCTGTTTGTAAGCCTCCTGATTTGAAGGCAGCTGTTCAGGGTCGGATTCTTCCACGACCACGACCCGTTCGCTGGTTGGAACAGACTGCGGTGTTTCTTTAGGGTCGTTTGTAAATACACAGCCGTCCCACGATTGTATCAGACCCTCACTCCAGCTCTGCACATCATTTATATCGGGAACTACCACCACCTCTGTTAAGAAGTAGAAAAGGGTGCAAACAAAAAAAAGTTAGTACAAATGTGTGTTAATATTATAATGATAACAGTAATATTAATATTAACTATATTTTCTAAGACTAAAAATAAAATAAAAATCAGTCTGGTACTAATGTAACATTAAAAACAATACGTAGTGTCAAATTCTCTCTCTCTCTCTCTCTCTCTCTCTATATATATATATATATATATATATATATGTATATATAAACAATAGGGGTGTAACGATTCATTCGTTTTCTCGATGCATCGATTACAAATCCTGACGATGCATATGCATCGATCTTGAAACATGTATTTCGAATTGTGAATCGTTTATTTCGGTCAATATTCGATTTAAAATGCTAAGAATCGAATAATTTGCGATTCTATATCGATTCAGTGCTTTAAAACATAAAAACAGTCATTAAATGACTACATGCGCGAATTAATGAGGCGTTGCAGCGGCGTCATTTCGCGTCCTCACAGCTCTCACATACTCGCTGCACTCTTACCATCTTTCACTGGATTTCGCTCGCGCTCGGTCCCATATAGCTCTCATCTGCAGATTTTTGAGCAGTCCATGTTTGAGCTCTCCTCAGGACAGCCATTGGTGTTCACATGAGCAGATGACAGCTCTCTATCGAGAAAGCAAGCCATTGATAAAGCTGCCATATCATTGCGCGGTCACTGCTATGAAACAACGCGTTCGTTGCGTGGAAACGTCACCGTTATTTTCTTTAAGATAAGATACTGAAGTTTTACGGAAATGGGTCATACCCGTCCTGAGCAGTTAAAGTAAAACCCCTCTTATTCAAGGGTGCGCATTTATTACATGGAAAGAGAAAACGTATAATAGGTGTCTAAAATGTACACCGATTAATCATGAATGATGAATGAAATGTAACTTAATGTCGTTAAACTGAACTGATGAAATAACTACAACATTAATTACACTGAAATAAGAGCGCGTGGTTTATCCATCAATCAGATGCACATTAAAGTTGCATTCGTAATCGTTAATATAGCACAAGTAGACAGCCGGCGCGTTTCCTTTCAGAATCACAAGGAAAATGTTCAGTCGGATAAAGAGAAAACAAAGAGTAGCTATTCCATGAGGAAACGTTAGTTAAGGTTTTAGTTAGGAAAGTTCATGGTATTTTTAGTCTCACAATGGAAGGATGTTTAATGTAGGAACACTTTAAGGTTGTGTATCCATTCCTACAAAATAGTTAGCATGACCATGATGAACTATACTTTTAAAGCCTTTTTAAATCTTGGTTTACATTTTTACAAATGCTAATTTATAGGCTTTGGAAATATTTTTTATAAGAATAGATTCATTAAAAACTAACATGAACTAACGTTAACAATAGACAAAATGTCGTAGTTTTTTTTTTTCTTTCTTTTTTTTCCCACTCTCTGACCCCCGAAGCCAGCTGTATAATTCACACCCTGACTAAGACCCATTTGGGGAAGCATTTAAATAATCCTATGAATGCATATAAAAAATTAAGAATCGAATCGAATTAATCGAATCGCATCGAATTTTAATGTGAATCGCATCGAATCGAATCTTTCTGAATTTGCAAAAATCGTTCTTGAATCGAATCGAAAACCTATGAATCGTGAATCGAATCGATTCGCTGCCTACCCAAAGATTCACAGCCCTAATAAACAAACAATCAAACAAGACCATGCTAATATGGAATGGCGCAGCAGCCTAAAATCAGCATGTCTACACTTTTTTTTTTTTACACACAGTTCTCCAATGGTGTCACCTAAAATTATAAATAATCACCTACTCTAAGAGACATGCAGGTTTTGTGTTTTATGTTTTTTTTTCAACAATTAATGCTAATGTATGATAACAACAGTTCTAAACTAGCGTATTGGCACATTATACATCCACAAACACATTCGACCTCTCACTATCACATTCAAATAAACAATATTTATCTTTCTGATTTAGTGTGAACAGAAAACAATCCATCAGCTTTTGTTCATTACTTACTTTTAACAGCTGATCGTCTTGGCTTTTTTGGGACAGATGTCTGTGGTACGTCTCTCGATGACCCATCAGCAGAAGCTTTTGCGTCCGCATGGGACACCACTGCAGCTTTACGTTTCAACTTATTTTTTCGGTTTCGCCACTATGCCCTTCAAACTTCTGAAATCCTTCAGAAATCAGTATAATATGATGCTCAAGAAACATTTCTCATTATTATCAATGTTGAAAACAGATGAACAGAAAGTTAAGAACAACAGCATTTATTTGAAATAGAATCTTTTGTAAGGAGGATTCAAGGTGGATTCATTCGTTTTAATAAAGCCTACTGTTGCGGCCCTTGGTTCCTTAATAATGGCAGAGAGTCTCTAACGGGTGCAGAAATTTTTTATTCTTCCAAAATCAGCATGAGCACCGTCAAAACTAGAAATAAACAAAAAAATCGGGTCAATGAACCTTTGGACACGAATTCACAAAAGAAATCCTCACCTCATTTACAGTACATCAAGATGCATTTTTGTATATGTGCAATGCAAATCAAATTACCTTTAAAGTTATTTAAAAATAACAACCAAAGACAATAATTTGCTCACAAGATAAAAAACAAAACAATTTCAAATAACAGTCAAAATAGACATTTTACATCGTTGAAGCCTTTGATACACACCTCGCTCCGCTCACCAAGGGTGCAAATTTTAGATTTGCTGCTTTTCAGAATTAGCCGATAGCTTGAAGGTCTCTGAAAAGTCCCTGATCTTCTGAGATGAGAGAAGTCAGGCATGTGCAAATCGAATGATCAGTTATACAGGTTACTGGGTTCACAGTCTCAGACCCAGTCACATGAATTACCTGACTGAGAATGCACTACCTCTAGCGGCCTCCAGTGGCCACTTACACCTACATTGGAACAAACACTATAATAACATCTTAGTTGATGACTTTATTTTTGACAAAACATAATTTATTTAACATATGAGCAGAAATTGCCGAACAAAAGTTTATTTGATGTGGCAGTAGTATATTTTACAGTAAAAACTTTATAATCTATCCAAAACTAGTCAACGAAATGTTGTCTTTCATATTTCATCTGTTACATAGGCATATCATTTGTTATTTTTATGATATATATTAGGGCATATAAATGTTCATTTTCAGTTTAAAGCGTAACTTTTTTTAGTTAATGATCTGTAAGAATGGAGCTTTATAAATGCTGTTCATTAATTCCAGTACATTTTTGACATTTGGGTTTAAAGTTTTTTAATTCTACAATATATGGTTTAAAAACGTCTGAGTGCTGCCCTCTTCAGGTTGAACGGTGGCTACTGCAGTTGAATTTTCCTATTGGATGTTTGCGGTGGTATGTGACGTAGCGGTTGCAGTTGACGTAAGCAGGTTCCATACAGAGAGATGTGTCTCAGGTGCACGCCCCCCTCCGCTGGGCTCTGCCCACTTTTCCAGCATTTTTCAAATATTGCCAGTGGGTGGAGTCAGGCTCTAACCAGGGGTTTAGTTACCCTTTAATATGTTGCTTATACAAAGACATTGTATTTCATCATATTTCAGTCGATTTTTACTCATCTCTGTATAGCAATATAGTTTGGTAAATGCTGTTCACTTCATTCATTCACACACATACATGCGATTCATATTTAAACAGTCTTTTTGCGGTTTACATACACTAGGATATCGCGATTAGAACAATAATAAAAAAACGTACTATTCTTCTCAGATGGATCCGTTGCTCCTCTAAATTAATTTAAACCAGCCCTTTTGAGGTAAATTTCCCAGGATTATTCCTCACAGCCTCGCAGGACGACGAAAAGTACTGTAATCTGATTAAACTTGGTGTGCTTTATCGAGATGATGTGGGAGTTGACACGTTTGCATGGCTTGCCTCAGATCATTTGCGTATGAATAGCGTGCGCTCTCCGTGGGTATGTCACATTAAAAGATAATACACTATAGGGCTGAACTCGATTTTAAAAAATCCTCGATTGCAATTTACCAGTGTCGAGTAACCAGCAAAATACCGGAAGTGGCGCATTCCACAGACAAGAATACATGAACCGCATTATTACACCGTCTTGATTTATTTAAAACCATTTACAATCATAATATAGCATAGTGCTATTATGAAATCACAAAGGCTGCGAATTAGTAAAAAAATATATATATGCGCTGTTTTTTCCCCCACAGAGAAGCACTAACCTTTAATTATTTACATGCGTGCAGATTTTGTTAAAAGTACCTCAGCTCCGTACACAGTAAACGCTGCTCCACACATACACAGAAGTGACCAAATATGACATTTGAATTCAATGTTTTTACGTAATGTACATACATTTTTAAAATAGTTTATATCATTTATTTTACATGCTGTATTTAACAGTCATTCAATAAAACCCATATGATTACTTTGATACTTTCTTTGAACAAATAATTATTGCTTGTTATTATATATTTATGTAACACTTTACAATAAGGTTCATTGGTTAACATTAATGTATTAACCAACATGAACTGACAATGAACAATACATTTGTAACTGTATTTATTAATCTTTGTTTATGTTAGTTTCATTTTTTGTTCATGTTAGTTCACAGTACATTAATGTTTACAAATACAACATTTGATTTTAATAATGTATTAGTAAATGTTGAAATTAATATAAACTAAGATTACTAAATGCTGTAGAAGTATTGTTCATTCTTAGTATACTAAGGTAGTTAACTAATATTAACTAATGAACCGTTTTGTAAAGTGTTACCTATTCGTATTTTTAAGTCATTTTAAAGGCTGTTGTTCACTTGGATTCTATTTTTATTACCACAAATTTGTATCCGATTACTCGATTAATCGATGGAATAATCAGTGGAATACTCGATTACTAAAATAATCGATAGCTACAGCCCTAATACGCTATAATGAGCTGACATGAGAACGACTGACATCTCTTTTCATATAGATGACATAAACAGAGAATATTTGTATTTGTTATGAATTAGATCATTTAAAAGTACTAGGGTATTATACTGCAGTATTATACTGCAATATACAAAATATGTACAAAACATACACACATATGTATGTACACACTGGCCCTCATTTATCATTCTTGCGTAGAAACGGGCGTATATGTTGGCGTAAGATTATGCTTACACTCCTCTCACCGCCTGATTTATGAAGCTGTGCGTACCTTTGAAATCCAGGTGTACGCAATGCCTGGCCTTGATAAATCCCGCGGCTAAAAACGATCGTCATTAGAATAACACGCCCCTATATATTCAAGTCTCCGCTTACCCCACGCCCTCATTTTACGCCATGGACACACGGAAGACGGCAAAGAAGAGAAACTTCTCTGACGTGGAGCCGAAATGACCTATCACAATGCAATATTTTACAGCACGTCTTTTGAATTAGCATCTTACAGTCTATGATTAGCATTCAATTTCGAATCACGTCACATGTATTGGGGTGTACAATAGTGATGATGATGATGTGATGTGGAGTACCATTCATTCACATTAATAATTGCATGACTATTTGTAATATTCTTCTTCTTATTAGTATGATTTGTATTATTAATGACGCTTTTTGTTATTTAGAGGAAGAATGTCATTATTATTATTTGTATTATTATTATTATTTAAAAGAAGAAGAATGTATTTTTTATTATTTTGTCAGTCTGAATTATTTTTTGGTCATTGAAAGCCTTTCGTTACCGAACCCAGTCCGTGCGCACCTGCCGGGCCAAACCATGAAACGTCAGGGTAAAGCGCACAGGCTCGCAACTGAAGGAATACATATGGCTACAAATCAAATGCTTTGGTAAAGTCACACAAATTAAACATTGAAGTCCATGTTGCACAAAAATAAACACTGAAGTTTATAATAACTTTGTTGTTGTTGTTGTTGTTTTACAGTGGGTCATAATATATCATATCTTTTAGTTTGTCAGTGCGTTTTGTGGTGTTAGGTTTTTCTGCGCATTTCTGCACTAACTCAAACGTGCGTACGCCACCTCTGAGCTGGCGTAGGATTTGAGCGTGCCGTACGCCAACGTCCATATTGATAAATCTCAAAGTCACCGTGGTTTTGGGTGTACGCCAGGTGTACGCTGGAAATTTGGTGTACGCACTTTTGATAAATGAGGGCCACTGTGTACAAAACGTAACAGTGTAACAAGGACACTGTTAAATAAAGTGTAATCGAATATTCTTGCAATTTTTATGATACGGAAACTAACCTGCTCAAGGAGTTTGTAGAAGCGGGTCTGAACCTTAGACTGGACCTATAAATGGTGGCTTGGATTAAGAGTCTGATTGTGAAGTTCCTGTTTATCTGAGCTGTAGATCCTGAACTGAGAGACTGAAGAGTGTCATTGTTCTCTACAGGTTGAGTAACTGTGGTGTTACAGATGAAGGTTGTGCTGCTCTGACTTCAGCTCTGAGATCAAACCCCTCACACCTGAGACAACTGAGTCTGACTGAGAATAAAGTAGAAGATTCTGGAGTCAAGCAGCTTTCTGATCTACTGCAGGATCCTCACTGTAAACTGGAGATACTCAGGTAAGATTTTATAGAAGTCTCAACGTTGCCTGTTTTTCTCCTGTGGTGAATAATGACTGATATACAACAATAATATATGCAAAAAATGTTTACCATCAAGTAACTGAAAAGGAAATGTAATCTTAATTGGATTATTTCCTAAGCTTCTGAGGTCATTTTTACATTTAATAGGTTTTGATAGTGTTTAATGGTGCGTATTTCTAGACACCTTTAATCTTATTTTGACTATTCTCAGGTTAGGTAAAGTACGTGAAATCTGTCCTAAATCATAAGCATCTGAATTTTCATACTCAAAATCTATAGGTCAGAAGACTTCATGGACTGTTCTGTTCAGTTATTTAGAAATCAAAGACTTTTGGCAGGCAAGCTTCTTAGATTCAATTAAATATAATTTTTTAATTTACAGGTTAAATAGTTTACAAAAATGCATACTTGTAACAGGACAATTGCATATTTTACACAACAATAGTTATAAGCATGATTAGATGATGTGAAGAGGTGACAACTGCTTTCATATACAAATCTGTTAAGGAGAAATTCATATCATATAATTTATAGTAGTGTTTCCTGAACTGAGAGACTGAAGAGTGTCATTGTTCTCTACAGGTTGAGTGATTGTGGTGTTACATATGAAGGTTGTGCTGCTCTGACTTCAGCTCTGAGATCAAACCCCTCACACCTGAGAGAACTGGATCTGTCATGGAATAAAGTAGGAGATTTTGTTGTCAAGCAGCTTTCTGATCTACTGCAGGATCCTCACTGTAAACTGGAGATACTCAGGTAATATTTATAAAAGTCTCAACGTTGTCTGTTTTTCTCCTGTGGTGAATAATGAATGATATACAACAATAATATATACACACAAAAAAAAAACCTTTACCATCAAGTAACTGAAAAGGATGTTTAATCTTCAGAAGAGTCTTTCCAAAGCTTCTTAGGTCATTTTACTTTTAATAGTTTTTGGTAGTAATGAGCATGATTGGATGATGTGAAGAGGTGACAACTGCTTTCATATACAAATCTGTTGAGGAGAAATTCAGATATATTATCATTTATATCAGTGTTTCCTGAACTGAGAGACTGAAGAGTGTCATTGTTCTCTACAGGTTGTATAATTGTGGTGTTACAGATAAAGGTTGTGTTGCTCTGGCTTCAGCTCTGAGATCAAACCCCTCACACCTGAGAGAACTGGATCTGTCAAGGAATAAAGTAAGAGATTCTGGAGTCAAGCAGCTTTCTGATCTACTGCAGGATCCTCACTGTAAACTGGAGATACTCAGGTAATATTTATAAAAGTCTCGACGTTGTCTGTTTTTCTCCTGTGGTGAATAATGAATGATATACAACAATAATATGTAAAAAAAAAAAAAAAACATTTACCATCAAGTAACTGAAAAGGATGTTTAATCTTCAGAACAGTCTTTCCAAAGCTTCTATGGTCATTTTACTTTTAATAGTTTTTGATAGTGTTTTATGGTGCGTATTTCTAGATACACCTTTAACCTGTTAAGCTTCACCAGAGCGCGGGCACACTGAAGCGTTTTTTTTTTTTTAAATAGTTCAAAGTTACTATCAGATTTAATGTTACAGTATAACCTTTACAAACAATACATCATTAAAATGATATAAGACTCAAGTTTCAGTATTTCACCACTATTGTATTCTGAGAAACTTGTAGTGACAGTTATGTCTTAATTTGTGTCAGGAGTTATGTAATTAAAAAATGAGTCGTTACCTTTAATATGAATTATGAGCGTCAGCTGCTCTCATTCAGAAAAAACTCCTGTGCGATCGTCATGACAGCGCTTGACAAAACAACGTCCATCAGGGCTTTTAGCTCAAACATGTGCAGATTTGGAGAAATATTGATAGATTCTCATAGGTTTATCAGATTCAGATTCACATCAGATTTCTATAGACAGGAATAATATTTATTGAATTTATACCCAAATGCGTCGATGTAATCATTATGAGCGCTGGAAACTCTGATGTACTGTGTTTTCAATTCATACTGGCAGTCTGAGGGCGCTGTGTGTTCAGTAAAGTCCATATATGGATCACATGAAGAAGAGCAATAACCATGTGACATTCAGGAAGTCCTGACACAAAAACAAAGCTAACAGAGATCGCTGTAACATGCAGATAAAGACGTTTTGAAGAAAATAAACATGATTGCAATGATATTTGAGTTTCCTGTGTTCTTCAAGCCATGTCAGGTATTTTCATAATAATAGATTATATTTATTATGTAATGCTAATCGATATAGACTATCATTGTGCAGAACACTATAAAATAATATATTTTCTGTCTTATTTTTTTATCCGAAGCCAAATCAGATCACAGAAAGTTATTTAAAGGTGACCTATAATTCAAAATTGAATTTACCTTGGTATAGTGAAATAACAAGAGTTCAGTGCATGGACATGACATAGAGTGAATCTCAAACTGGACTGTTTTCGCGTTCTCATTTAATTCACGTTTATGAAAAACACCCCTGAAAAACGGTCGGTTCTCCAAACAATACCGACTGTGACGCAATAGTCGGGATCATTAATATGTACGCCTCCAAATATTTGCATAATGCCAGCCCTAAATGCCAGGCGGAACTGCGCAGCCGAAGCATGGCAGTTGCTCAGTGTGGATGTACACATGAACACAAAAGTATTTTTTAGTTCCTTCATCTGAGCCTCTGAAGAAACAACGTGTAGCATATATAAGTGCTGCAAATATAAATAAATTAGTGGACCAGTATCAGAAGATCTTAGTTTGGCTCAGGGAGGAAATGGTAGAGTTAAATGATACACAAGAGTCAGGACTGCAGTGCAATTGTGAATTGTATTACATATAAGACAACAAGTATTTACAATATTTACACGTGCACATAGGAGGTATTCAGTTCAAAGTTATTAATGATGAGCATACAACAATTTCAGAATTCACTCAATCATAAAAAGGTGCTTGAAGCCTTCACAACAGGTTCACAACACACAGCCACGAGACAGATAGAGTCCAAAGAGTCCAGGATGGAACAGTTCATAAGATCAGTACCAATATATAGATGTATAAAGTGTCCAAAAGTGTGCGAAAATGTCTCTGAGGGTGTGTGCGCAGGTGTAGCAAAGTTAGCAGCTGCAGCACCTCCTACCACACTGGTAGATGCATGCACTCCAATGCATCAGGGTTGGGCCTAGTGGCTCGCCATCAATGCACAGAACCTGGCCTGTACAAACAGGACCAATTAATACATCATTCTGGTTCCAAGCATCACAACTAATCACCATAATCATAATATAATAAAGTCATCATATTATCATAATCATTATCTCAGTTCATTCGTTTCATCATGTACATGATTCAATATAAATACTATATAAATACATATAGCAATAAATAATTTAACAATCAGCAAGAATACTCTTATAAATAGACAATATCAATAAATAACTTCAAAATACATTTCAGAATCAAAGAATAGTTGATAACTTCATAACTCAACAATATTAAGATTAATTATTAATGTTTTGCTCATTTAAATAAGCACAAAGTGTATATATATAGTCAGACTCAGTATGATTAAAGGGGTCATATAATGGTACATGCACTTTTACAAGTTGATTGTACTGAAATGTGTGTTGGCAGTGCCTGTACACAACCATCATATAATGATAAAAATCCATCCAGTGTTTTTGTTTTAATCTCCTTATATGTTTTCCCCTGCCTCAAATTGAGCCGTTCGTTTTAGTGACGTCAATAAAACGGACGCCCCTCCCGCGATTGTTGATTGACAGCTTGTGATTCAACACAGACCCGCCCTTGCTAGCTGTCAATCATAGTCTGCGCGGACCGGCGCGGTCATTGTTGATATGCTGGAGCACTGTCTATGAGCAGAATGGCGTCTAAGCGATTGTGGTGTTCTGTTCTTGGGTGCAATAACGAACACAGCAGTCATTTTAATGTTCCTAAATCTGAACCGCTGAAGACGCAGTGGCTGAGTTTGTTTTCGAAGGGAATATTCCCCACGAGCAACGCTCTCATGTTTGCCGAATCATTTCTCAGTGGACTGCTTTATAAACGAGGATCAGTGTAAAGCTGGTTTTGCTGAGAAGCTGCACCTGAATAAAGGATCGGAACCTATTCGTCTTCCTGCTGAACCTTCAGAAGAACTAAAGTGAGTGTAACGTTTTATTAATCTTTATATTAATATTTATATAATCTTTGCAAATCGCCAGCTGCACGCTTCACGATGGTTTACACTCGGTTTACACTCAGGGTACATTACAGCATGTTTTCTATGTACAACGTTCTCAATATAATTCATAATCCCACGTTTATAATGAACAACGCGTGGTTATTGTGTTATTGTGTTACAAACGGTGTATGCGCAGAACAGAGAGGCGGAGTGAGCAAAGCTCATTATCATTTAAAGTCATATGCACTGAAACGGCGTGCTGAAAACAGAGCTGTTTTTGACCAGGTAAAATAAGTGTTTTCTTACAATACTAATGAGAATTTTTAATTAAAGTATATTACAAACTTTTAATTTAGACCCTAAATAATCATATTAGCTTGTACAAAAATGGCATTATATGACCCCTTTAAGCAGTGCCAGCGCCAGCACTGGCTAACAGAACCATATACACATACAACACACTTTTAGCACCGTATAACAAACAATGACAACTCACCAGTTCCCACATCATTAAGTCACTCAACAGCAGTCATTTGCAACGGTAGAGGCAATCTAAAAGATTGGCATACATGATAGATAAACCAGCAGTTTAATTAATAAAATGTTTTACAGGGCTAAACGCCTACCTGCAGCAGCTCAACACACAGCTCGCGCACACACATACCAAAACAACAGTGCGCGGCCGTATTTAAAGGAAATGACGCAACACTCCATCTCAAGTCTCGCGATACTTCACGAAGTCTCGCGACAACGTGAACACAAAAAGGGAGCCGCGAATAAGGAGAATATAAGGAGAATAAGGCAAAACCCATCTGGGTTACAAATGGGTTAATTTTATTTTCTCTGGAAATTTCCAAACATTTCACCGACTGTTTCCTCAAGTTGGGCCAATACAGAGCTGGCCTCGGATCGAGCTACCAAGCAACACTTTCTGATGTGTAATTGTTCAAGTTCAGACAGGTAATCTTTCTCTCAAAATCGTTCAATACTGTTTATGCATCAGTAAGTCAAGCCAGTGACTAAAATATCAGCTTCACATCGTTTATTTTAGTAGGATGAAAATAATCGTATTTAAATTGTGAACAAATTATATACAGAAAGCGATCAAAGAACAATCTTTCCACACAGCGCGAGTTTATCTGGACACTTGCCAAACTCGTTATGAATTCAATGACGCACGTTACTGCACAACGAAGCTCTTACTGTATTTACATCATCGTGTTTGCATTGGTGAAATCAGAGAGAGTGCAGAAACTGCTTTGCAATGATAAGATCTTCATTCTCGCGATCAACAGACTGTCATCTGCTCAATGCTCATTACGGCAACATTTTATGTTATGGGAATAGATATAAATACTTTAAAAACATCTCACGATTCGTTAATCTCGATAGCTGTTATAGTAAAAACAGTAAAAGTATTCGGGAGAGAGTTTCACATGTAATGCGTAGCTATTTCATATGCAAGCATGTCAGCCAATCACAGCAGTGGCCGCGGTTACACTGAATCCCACAGCAGACACGCCCCTTCAAACAGAGTGTTCAAATCAGAGGCTAAAAGCAGGCTAGGAAAAATGCCATTTATTTCTAAATTATGATTATTTTTTATCTAAAAAAACATACTAACATTATAAGGGTAACCCAGGAAACATTATAAAATAATTTAAAAAAAAACATTCTAGGGCACCTTTAAAACACTCGACAAAGTAAGTTTGGAGCACAAACGTGGTTTAAATCTCATAAATTGTCGTGTATTGATGGAGTGCTAAGCTAACATGCTAGCTAACGCTAGGTGCACACCTGCCACCCAGCTGTTACTTTTTTATGATTTTTTTCTAAATATAAATGCTTACTGAAATGTTTCTTTTTTCAAAAAGGGCATTTGATACTGTTTAAAATGTGATGTGATAACTTTGACAAAAGAAAAGCTAATTTAGAGCCATAACCAGTCTGGAGAGGTGTGAATGCGTGCAGGGGGGACTGACACTGAATGAGGCTCGTTTTGCACCACAAAACAGACTGAATAGATGCTAGAAGATGACAATAAACACCAGTTTGCATTTGCATTTGTCTAATCAAAATAAAGTCATATGACATGATCTTGAAAAAACATTTAACTAAATGCAGAGTTTTAGACTTATCATCTTCAAATTTTAAATATAACATGATCAGACATGTGGCTTTAGTTGCAGTGCATTTCTAGATTGATACAATGCCAACTTCAATTTTATTTTCATGAAGATGTTTCATAGAAATAAATTTCTAATAACTTTACAAAACTTTGAAGCCATTTATACATTTTTTTTTTCATTATGACTAATTAATTCCACATTTACAATAAACTGCCAAGTGTCAGCTTTCAAATGAGATCTTACTTGTGCTTTTAGTACAAAGGGTTCATGAACTGTATCTCTTTCAGTTTGGCAATGCCATTTCTGGGGATTTTTCAAAAGTGGGGTTGCAGCTTAACAGGTTAACCTTATTTTGATTATTCTCAGGTTAGGTAAAGTACGTCAAATCTGTCCTAAATCAGAAACATCTGAATACTCACAATCTATAGGTCAGAATACTTCTTAGTGTTCTGTTCAGTTTTTTAGAAATCAAAGACTTTTGACAGGCGAGCTTCTTAGTTTCAATTAACCCTCTGTGGTCGGCAATCACGCCGGCGTGATCTGCTCGCTTTTTTTCTTATCAGTGCAAAAGAGACTCAAAATACTCAGTTGATTTTGATCTTACATTTAAGTGTTATACATCATTAGATCCTGTTAAGTTTCTATTTTTTTTTGTGGATACTCACAATAAAAACAAAGTGTTGTGCTTTTCACCAAATAAAGAAAAACATACATGATGCGAGTTCTGCGTTCTCTCTGTCAGTGAAGTACATTCTGAAACGCGTCCTAAGATTAACTGTAACTCCGCGAATACTTGTCACACAGGCACGAGAGATTTTTCTTTATGAAGCTTGAATTCTCTTCTTTTAAATGAAGTAATTTATATAAAAAACAAATATTCTCAGTTTATGCAATCTGTATGAAAAGAGAGTGCTGTCAGTATTTTTTTCCCCAGCTCATTACACTTCATTACGCGTTAATCTGACACGCCCACGGAGGACGCGCGCTATTCAAACGCAAATGTGAGGCAAGCCATGACAATGCCCACATCAGCCGTTCCACTGCGGCGGTAAAATGTGTGGTGTATTTGCTGCCTTTTACCGCTAAGAGGCGCTACAATCATAAAAGTGTTCGTTTATTCCGGTTTATTCTCCCTAATGCGTAATCTGCTGCCACACCGCGACTCATTCAGAGCGATTGAAAGCTGGTAGCAGATGAATTCAACAAGTGAAACGTGGCTAAAATAATTCATAATCACAATACTGAAATTAGGCTACTGAAATGTAATTGAATAAATAATGAAAACATTTCAACATAAAACATTGCAATAAAAACATTTAGGCTAGATCAATGAGGCTTTACAACTTTAACAGCGTACAGAGACGGTATAGCTCAGTGATCAACGCAACAACACGAGCTTCGAAGAGCTTCAATCGAGCCGAGATCGAATCTCAATGTAGCATAGGCCTACATGTTGTTAACCGATGTTGGCCTACAGCGTTTATATTTTACCACCTTGATGCTTAAAAAAGTAACTGTTTATAACTGTTTACTTATTTAAAGTCAAGAGTTTTGTTTAATTATCATTACAACATAAATTTGCTACATTCCTGTAGAACCGCAGCCGCTGCACAAACGACAAAAACTGATGAAGGAAGATTGTCAGCCGATTGCATCAGAAAATTAAAATGAAGAAGCTCGTCTTTAGTCTGCTAAATGATTGAGTAATGTAAAAGAACACTAAAATTACTTAAGTTTGAAACCAAGTTCGAACATTTCAAGGTTTAAATAAAGTGTCGGGAGAGTTTTTTTAAATTTAAAACAGGGTTGCATCGGGTTTAGAGTTTATTTCTTTTGCGATGCAAAATAAGAAACACTAGGCTAATCTTATTCTTGCGACATTTTAAATTTGTAGTGCCAAAGAAATTACAGCTAAATTAAACAATTAAAACAGTACAAAACGAAAATTGTCCAAAGAAACATAATTAAATTAAAAACATGCGTTTCTCTTTGCCTCTCTCGCGCTGGATCTCTTTTTAACAAGTTTATTTAGTCTCCCTCGCTGCACGCGCCGGGTCTCTCTCGAAATTAAACATTTCAGGGTAAAAACACATCATACAGCTGATAATACTGTATATGTCGCTGCGTGTCAGCCATACAAATCACGAAATCACGAAAAAATTATTTAGCCTTTAATTGTTGCTTCAAAGACACAGCATGCCTTGTTGAATTCAC
Source organism: Rhinichthys osculus (assembly GCA_029959095.1). Classification (NCBI taxonomy): domain Eukaryota; kingdom Metazoa; phylum Chordata; class Actinopteri; order Cypriniformes; family Leuciscidae; genus Rhinichthys; species Rhinichthys osculus. Next base: position 39,876,662 of record JARWKJ010000015.1, on the reverse strand, counting down.
CTTACAATAACTTCAATTGAAATTTTGTGTGAAAAAAACTTTAAATAGGCTACAATAAATAAACTACAATATTTATCATTTAATAAGATATGGGGCCTACTACATTTGGACACAGATTTATCCTTACAATAATTTTGCCTGCTCATCAGGCTGGCTATCCGACACTCTCCATATGAAAGAGGAACATTAACACCTTTGTCCAGCAACTGTCCCTCCAACCCCCCCACAGGCTATCGGAGTCTGAGGCTGACTTAACACAAAGAGAAGTCGCAATTCACACTTAAATCGCTATTCTAGACAGTGTTGATAATGAAGGAATTAAATGATTTAAGTTACATGTAGCCTAGTGATATTTCTGTCATAAAAGTAATACTAAACATAATACTAAATATTTCATTATTTCAATAATTGATTAAATAAAACTGGTTTGGGACAGCTTTTTCCAAGCAAAACTAAATATAATCTGAAAAAACGCTTGTTAATTTGTTGTCATGAACAAAATGTTCAACTCAATGTTAAAGTCTACAGGGATCTTTGGATCCTTACAACCAGGCATGCAATTTGTGAATTCAGTTTTTATTTTATTTTGTATTATTCAAATAAACATCGAAACACGGTGCTTCGTGGTAATGCTGCTAAATTAAATAACATTTATATAATAATTATGAACTTAAATGAAACAATATCGTAACATTTCGACAAATACATTATTTGATCTGTTTTTACATTTTAATTCAGGGCGATTTAGCCTACATTTAATTAGAGCGAGATTTTCACCCTTGTCTTGTCATTTTCTCGTTGGGAAGCGCTTACATTAGGCCTACATGTTTGAGTAGCCTAGATCCTCTGTACCTCTCGTTTTCATATGGATTAGCCTACATAATCAGATAACATTTATTAGCCTAAATATTTAGACATTTAAAGGCTTTAGACATAGCCGATTTCTTATCGTGACTGAGCTGAAGTGGCTTTCGGTTCATTTTTGTGACGCGCAGTTCCCGGAGACAGAGACACAGATATACTGTTTTTGTCGTTAGCCTATGAATACAAGTTTACAGTTTTGAACGATGTAAGCTACTCTACTCTTATCTGTATGACCAAAAAATTACGGAGTCGCCTATTAAGATATTTTAGCTGTAATAATGAGAAAAATAAATTAATCTAAATGAACGCTCCGACGCGTTTGTCGAACACTAACTCACCATGCCAGAATAAAACCCGACTTTAGAAAAATGCATAGGGCCACTCGGCGTGGTGTGCCAAAACACTTAATTATAAACTTAAATATTTCATTCAAAATAATCTCAACACGCTTTGTGAAATTTTGAAAAGCCGTGCATGCATTAGGGCCACTGGAACTAATGAACAACTGAAACGCTGGTTTTGATTTTATTGTTTGTCGTTTAAACGTGCCTGTTGCATATCTCTATTTTATATATTTGATATTGGTGAAGTAGCCTATAGCATTGATTAACTGTGGAGGGAGGGGTATGGGGATTAAAATAATTCAGCAGAAGCAGGGATGTTTAGACCAGAAGGAAATCCCTGTCCCCCCTGGCAAATCACAGTTTACTTAAAACCATGTTTTTAAAAACTCTAGGTTGTAGGGAACAGACCTCTCTGCCATGCGCGCGCACGGTTTGGAGCACAATATCTGTCTCGCATGCACGCTCGCTCTAGATAGATTACGGGATATTTGAACTAATTTGCGGTATAACCAGTCGATCACGAGTGGCTCAACAGGTAGATCTATAGATAAACTATATCTTTCAGGAATTTGACCGACCGGGTTGACACTTCAGCGTGAGAAATCGGGGGTGTGGCGTGAGAGCCTGGAATAAAAAAAAAAAAAAATATATATATATATAGCCTATATATATAGGCTATATATATATATTTTTTTTTTACAGAACTGCTTTTTAAATTACGATTGGTAGCCTATTATTATACAGATGCAAAGTCGTTCTGTTGGATACTATTTTGTTCCTTAGTCTAAAATGGAAATGCATGATAATTGTATTTGATAAATATAAGCAAAAAAACTGTATGGTGTAACAGAGTTTTAGAGCTAGACACATCTAAATAAATATAAAATTTACAGAAGACCATGTATGTGCGGGATTTGAACCCGTGTCATCTTGGTGATGAACCGTACGTTCTACCGCTCGGCTATGAATTTTCTCACTGAGAAATACCCAAACGTCTGTTTCTCACATGAGCGAGAAAACGTTTTGTCTTGACTTTAGCCTGTGAGTGTTTAGCCTTTTACAGTTTTAAAAGATTATATCTTATATAGATTATACCAACAATTTGTTGTAGGCTTATTTGGAAATTACCATAACTTGTAGTATTTCATCCTTAGGCTACTGTTAATAGACATTAGCCCCACTTACGTTTTGCTAAATGTCCCTTTGCGCCACCTGGCGGTCATTTCGCGTACGACTTTGAAATGCGACTGGTTTATTTTTACCGCGGTGGATGGCTAAAAGGTGTGACTAAAAATGTGCTTTTGGCTTTCATTTATATTTTGATTGTTTGTATATATATATATATATATATATATATGTGTGTGTGTGTGTGTGTGTGTGTGTGTGTGTATATAAATATTTATTTATTTATATATATATATATTGTCCTTGCATTCTTTCTTGTGTGACACCCCTGAATGAAAGGCTCATTAGAATGCAGTCTGCTCAGGTGAGAACTGCCTAATTATTCATGAGGGGGTTGGGCCGTTCCGCCCATCCGCATATTTCCTTTGCAAACAAAAAAAAGTTTTTCACAATTTAAAACAATCTATTGTTTTATGTGAATGATTAGGCAGAATGATTTTCAGATCAATTTGAAGCAAAAACTCTAGGCGACAACATCCACTAGTCAAAAGTCTTGTGGACAGATATTTAGTATGTTATTTGTGGCCTTATATTAGAAACTTTATTTTTTTAGTTTTTTCAATAACCACGCATAAACAATATTCTCTCAAAAATACAAACATGTACATACATGTTGATAACATATTATGGTAGCCCTGTGTGTGCTATATAGAGTGTAATTTCACCTGTGCCATTAATATGTTTATAAGCAACTGAAAAAAGCACAAATGTCAGAGCATGCCAAAACATCTCAAGGACCCCGAAAACACCTTAGACCCCAGAGGGTTAAATATAGTTTTATTATTTTAGTTTACTAGCTTTCGTAACTAGTTTACGAAAATGCATACTTGTATCAGGACAATTGCATATTTTCCACAACAATAGTTATAAGCATGATTGGATGATGTGAAGAGGTGACAACTGCTTTCATATACAAATCTGTTGAGGAGAAAGGAGAAATTCAAATCATATAATGTATGTGTTTCCTGAACTGAGAGACTGAAGAGTGTCATTGTTCTCTACAGGTTGAGTGATTGTGGTGTTAAAGAGAGAGGTTGTGTTGCTCTGGCTTCAGCTCTCAGATCAAACCCCTCACACCTGAGAAATCTGGATCTGTCTGGAAATAATCTAAGAGACTCAGATGTGAAGCTGCTCTCTGATCTGGAGAAGGATCCACATTATAAACTGGAGACGCTTTTGTGAGTAGTAATGATTAAAACTGTTCATATTTTAATTGAAAGTTAATTTTTTTTCTTCTTAGTTTACTTTCCTTGTTATGGTGAATTACACACTATAAACATGTTTAATAAGAGTTTGGTGCATTTTTTTAATAATAGTTTATAGCAACAATTACATATCTTCAAGTTTCTTTTTATTTATGTTACGGAAATGATGACAGAAGATGCAAGTGTGAGATAATGAGGTTTAGTGAGGTAAAACAGGAAGATGGTCAGATGAGTGAGACACAGGCTCTGTGGTAGCGCAGGGAGCAGATGGGCAACCCGATAGACTGAGGAATGATGAGAAATGAACAGAAGCCTCCAGAAGACGGCAGGCAGACAAAACTAATCCTATGAATAATCCTATGGGAACAGGAGACACACATGACAAAGACCAACACAGTACGGGGAAACATCCAACAATGATCTGACAAACACAAGATGAAAGACCATGAGCATAAATAGAGGCCACTGACCATGCCCACACACACACACACACACACACACACACACACGCACACACACACACAAACACAGCGCGAGAAAGAGTCAGTAAATTCATGAACCGTGACAATTTCAAACAATTCAATATTTTGCTTTTATCCTTGGCTTTTTATCACTCAATAATGTATTTTGAGAGAATGTCAATTCCAATAAAAGATAATGAAAAATATTCTTTATCATAAATAAAACTGAGCCAGTGACACAAAAAGAAGACAGTCATGCAGGATTATAGATAAGGGTCAAGGGTCATCATTCATGGTGACTTAGAAGCAAAATCAAAATCTGAATGTTTAAAAACATCTTTAACAATCATGTATCATATTATTATATTATAATCTCTCACTTAATCATTTAAGTAGTTCCTTTTAGTTGTTCTAAAGTGGATAATGCAATAATGTCGCACACATTTGACTGTCTGTGTTTGACTGTCTGTGTTTTACTTTTACTGTGTTTTACAGGTTTCATCTTAACTTCTCTGGATTGAATTTTGAATTGAATATTGGATAGTGAATAAAGAGCCACTACAGACACAATCACATTCAACAGGATCAACAGACACACAATCCCACAATGATCATCACACACACGTGTTTGTGTAACTTTACAGAATGATCTCTAATTCTCCTTAAAATAAATAGGTAGCCCTTTTCCCTTAATTTTATCAGGTTTATCAGTTCCTCGATTCAAGCCTCAAAATTGTGTATGTTTCTTTAAAGAAATTAGGAAAATGTATCTCTTGGTGTTATTACTGAAATGTTCTCAATATTTTCAATAAAACACTGAACCACAATTTTCTTAATAAAATATACATTATATTTTTAATTATCTCCTTAATTTCTTTTACAGTGTAATCAGATAATCTGTGTAATCTGAGCAAATGAGTCTGGTTTCTGCCAAGGTTCTTCTCCTCTATTCTGTCACTGATGGAGTTTGAGTTCCTGCCACTGTCTCCTCTGGCTTGCTTAGTTTAAGACACTTAAAGGGGGGGTGAAATGCTCAGTTTCACTCAATCTCATGTTAATCTTGAGTACCTATAGAGTAGTCTTGCATCCTTCATATCTCCAAAAAGTCTTTAGTTTTATTATATTTATAAAAGAAAGATAGGCTGTAGGTCTTTCCGGAAAAACCCGAGCGGGTGGAGGCGTACCGTGTGGGCGGAGCTAAATAATCACGACAGGAGCGCGCGAAGCTTTTGCGTTGAGAGCGTCTGGAAGCTGTGAGTGACATCCGAAAATAAACCATGGCTAACAATCAGATTCAGCCATACATTTTTGATCCAGAATCAGATCCCGAGGCTGAGATTGAAGACGACCACCAGCAGCAGCAACGACTACAGCAGGACGTCTCTATGTGGTGTGTAGGCCTACTGGAACGGTATAACTTATATTTGCTTATCGGTTTTTGTAAATGACTAATTTTCACTTTATGTCGTCGTATTTTTCTTTTTCTTTAAAGGTGTACATGTGGGAAGTGTAGTTTGATGCCGACTGAGGCGGAAAACATTTGCTGCCAAGAAATAGAACCGGTTATTGTTTTGTCTTGAAATGCATTATAATGTGTAAAGTTGTAGTTTGTAAGACTTAATATGATAGCATACTATTAGCTTACTAAATGTACTTTAGCAGTGTCTACAGAAAATATTTTGCACATTATTCCTTTACCTTCATTTATAAACTTTTGGGATCATTATATAACATTTTAGGCATTATCGTGTATTGCTGTAATAGGATGTAATTACATGCATGCATAGTTCAGTGTGTCAGTAAATTAAATGCCTGACATTTGTGATTTTTTTTACAAAAAGATAAGGAAACGGTTGACTCAGGTGCCAACCTCTCTACAGTGTATGACAGAACATCCAGGACTGGATGCCAACTGCCTAAATGTCTATACACTTCAGAACATAAATAACATTTACAGAGCTGACTATGGCCCACTTAGGATGAGAAGAGAGGAGGAGTGAGTAATTATGAAAAAAAAAAAAACATATTTCATCATTATGAAATGATAATGATTGTGATTTTGTCTAGCAGGGTGTGCATTGTAATAAAATAAATTTAAATATCAATAATTGCAAAAAAATTTATTTGCAAGGACATCTAAAAATGTAGCATACAGATGTACAAGAAGTATTTGTTGAACATAATACAAATTGACTATGTAATAATTCCACGACTCTCTGCCAGACGTTTCAGGTATCTTGCCTATCGTAGTTTTGTCAGCTGGTGCTGGGGATATCTTGGCAGACACGTGCGCGTGGTCATTCCATCGTGTGTTGTCTTGCGGATTCGGCAGGAGTTTCCTGATGCTGGTGGGAACTATGTTGGCTTCCGGCCACCGCTGGATTGAACCTAGACACATGTCTAGCAATGAGATCCTCCTTTGCTGGCCTGTCAAACTGTTCTGATAGGGAAACTGGAATGGGTACTTGTCGTAGTTCCTCAACATACACTCACCGGCCACTTTATTAGGTACACCTGTCCAACTGCTCGTTAACACTTAATTTCTAAGCAGCCAATCACATGGCGGCAACTCAGTGCATTTAGGCATGTAGACATGGTCAAGACAATCTCCTGCAGTTCAAACCGAGCATCAGTATGGGGAAGAAAGTTGATTTGAGTGACTTTGAACGTGGCATGATTGTTGGTGCCAGAAGGGCTGGTCTGAGTATTTCAGAAACTGCTAATCTACTGGGATTTTCACGCACAACCATCTCTAGGGTTTACAGAGAATGGTCCGAAAAAGAAAAAACATCCAGTGAGCGGCAGTTCTGTGGGCGGAAATGCCTTGTTGATGCCAGAGGTCAGAGGAGAATGGCCAGACTGGTTCGAGCTGATAGAAGGGCAACAGTGACTGAAATAACCACTCGTTACAACCGAGGTATGCAGCAAAGCATTTGTGAAGCCACAACACGCACAACCTTGAGGCGGATGGGCTACAACAGCAGAAGACTCCACCGGGTACCACTCATCTCCACTACAAATAGGAAAAAGACGCTACAATTTGCAAGAGCTCACCAAAATTGAACAGTTGAAGACTGGAAAAATGTTGCCTGGTCTGATGAGTCTCGATTTCTGTTGAGACATTCAGATGTTAGAGTCAGAATTTGGCGTAAACAGAATGAGAACATGGAACCATCATGCCTTGTTACCACTGTGCAGGCTGGTGGTGGTGGTGTAATGGTGTGGGGGATGTTTTCCTGGCACACTTTAGGCCCCTTAGTGCCAATTGGGCATCGTTTAAATGCCACGGCCTACCTGAGCATTGTTTCTGACCATGTCCATCCCTTTATGGCCACCATGTACCCATCCTCTGATGGCTACTTCCACCATGTCACAAAGCTCTAATCATTTCAAATTGGTTTCTTGAACATGACAATGAGTTCACTGTACTAAAATGGCCTCCACAGTCACCAGATCTCAACCCAATAGAGCATCTTTGGGATGTGGTGGAACGGGAGATTCGCATCATGGATGTGCAGCCGACAAATCTGCGGCAACTGTGTGATGCCATCATGTCAATATGGACCAAACTCCCTGAGGAATGCTTCCAGCACCTTGTTGAATCTATGCCACGAAGAATTGAGGCAGTTCTGAAGGCAAAAGGGGGTCCAACCCGTTACTAGCATGGGGTACCTAATAAAGTGGCCGGTGAGTGTAGTTGGCAGGGTCTTCAAACACCTCGACAAACAGCAGTCTCATCAGATCTTTGACGTATCCTGCCATAATTTTTTTTTGTAATTACTGTTATTTTGTTATTGTTTACACATTTGTGACACTTTTTGTAAGTACTGTTCTATTTTAATTATAAATATATACAACATTTAATTGTATTTATAAATAAAGAGTTATGAACAAACCAAAAGTAGGCTCTGTCTTTACTGTTTTCACTGTTGGTTGCCCCTTCTTAGATTTTGGAAACATTATTCTGTATACAGCTTTGCCCTCCAAGTTCATTGCCTGTTCACGATCAGCATTCTCGTTGAAATGCATTGCCGCAAGATACAGCCTAGAAAGATAAAGTGAAAAATAAGCGTTAAATAATGTACTAACGAGCACATTTGAAAATAAGGCGATATATAGATTCTTTTTTTTTTGTCGACAACACTGGGTGATGTAAAGTATTAGAACAATTATTACCTGCATAGCATTCCAATAAAAGGAAAAACAACATTCTTCGGGGCGAATCTCAGAATGACACTGTGGAATGACTCAAGAGCTGAAGTTTGATGTTGGTGGCTCAGCTTTTCCACATCGCGGAGAACTCTCTTGTTCATGAGCAGCTTCTCCACTTTATACAGGACCATGGTACCTATTAGAATAGAAACGGGGAAATCTTAAAAATACTGACATTTAGACCAATAGTAGATTTTTTTTTATTTTTGTTTTACATAAATTACAGTCACTAACCTGGTTTTAACCATTTACTAGGATCTCTGGACACACTGTCTGCATGAGCGCACTTGGGGAATGCTGGATCTTCATGAATGTGAACATTCTGAATGTGATTGAATAAACTCTTCCACTTAGCAACTTTCTCTGGTCCTTCTGTGGAAGACATGGCTGACCAGTAGATGTGATTTTTTATACCCAGCAACCAGTTTTTCAGCACTTGGCAGTCTTTGTTTTTTGACAATTTTTCCAATTTCTTAGATAGCCCTGGAATTACAAGTCAAAAAGAGAAACAAAATGCAAATCATAAGCTAACTAAAAGTAAAATAATAGCTTGAAATGAAATAATTAACTATGTACAATAATTGTTCAAAGATTTCGAAATAATTATCTATGTCCAATATTTGTTCAAATATTTCAAATAAATTTCTACAGTAATATAAAAAGAATTTTGACCTCCATTTACCCTTCTCGAGGTGCCAAACATCATAGTACTGTTTGATCTCTCTCTCCCTCAGATATTTCTGCACCTGGGTGTGGCGATCAGTCACAATGTAATCTACTTGTAACTGGTTGGACTCTAGATGATCCAGACCTCTTCTGAGTCCTTCCTTCTCCATGTGTGCACTGCCTCCAACTTCATTGCTCTTTAAAAAATTCAAAATCACCTTACCAAATTGCAAAGTCACATAAAAAAAACATGAAGCATTACTACATAATGCAAGAGAAATGTACCTGTATTAGTTGAATGTCCAGAATTTTGTTGCTATCAAGGTGCAATAAAGTATAGCTGCCATATTTGGCAGAATGTCCTAAATATAGAAAACATTTGTAAGTTAATACAATACTGTACGTAATCAAAATTATATGTAATTTTACATTAGTATGATTACAAAGTCTTGTCAACATCGAATAAATATTATTTAAAAAAACACCTGGAGAATCAGCACACATATCGCCACTCAGTGCAATTTTTCCCAACAGTTGTAGTGACTGGAACATGGCCTGCTGATCCACCTTCCACTTGTGAAATATGGTTGGTTCCAGAAACAACCGAGCATGCCTTCTGAATGATCTGAACTGGTGTATTTGCAGATTCATAGCTCTGCAAATCTTGCAACATAGCAGAAATGGAATTATAGGTTGTTTACTTTGTGAATTCTACAAAACAATGTGCACATAATACTCCTAAAATACCTTATGCATTTGAATAAATGATCCACCAGTGAAATACACTGCCGCTGACATTTGCAGGTTTCCAACTGGAGTGCTTCCTTTCACAGGCTGGCTCTGCCATTTTTTGGTATATTGACAGCGTTCGCAGACCTGACAGAATGACACAAATGTCCCAAGCCGGCGTCGCTGTACATTGCAGTTATTCTTGCAAAAAGGACATGTTTTAAAAAGCTCTCTGAGAGAGCTTTCAAAAACAATGTACTTTGCATCTGTGTAATCACAAGAGACGTCCATCCCACTAAAAGTAAGTGCAAAGTATGGAATATCAATGATAAATTAAAAACAAACTTAATAAATAACAATGTACATTTGAACAACATTACCTTGTTTCAGAAGGCTCTGCAACAGAGTCCCCAGACTCATATGTGGAATCCAAATTTTGTTGAATTTCAGAAAAATTGGATTGAAACTCATCCTCATCCAGCAATTCTGTATGGGGCCTTTTAAGTGGTGTTGCACCAAGTGCAGATGTGGATGCCTTTATTGGTGTAGATGACAAATGCCTCCATGTTTCGACCTGTGTTGTCTCAGTACTAACACTTGTAAAGGAAACTGTTGCCTGTGTGCCTGACAGAGTAAAATTAATATTTGAAGTAGGTACACCTTCATATATAAAACAGTGCCTTTAAAATAATCTATTATGTAAAGGTAGTAAGAACCATTTCACATATTATATACATACCTTTGCTCCGTACATGTCCTGTCTTTTTCGTGAAAGATAACTGTGTGGCAGCTGTTTTTTGAGATGGAAAAAAAGTACACTGAATGCCTATAGATCGCATTAGTGGTTTGGCTTGCACTTCAGCAGACACAGTTGTTTTATGTTCTGTTTGACATTCCATGTGCTTGATAGAAGGCAAGTCCTGGCTGGTAGGAACATATGTAGATGTGCTCTATAAAGAAATAAATAAATAAATAAATACCATGTGGTTCTTTACTGGCAACATGACTTTCAGAATAATAATTTGCTAGACTACAATCAAATAGTAATCCCATGCAGAACAAGGATCTAAACAATATAAGGGCTCGTTCATACAGAACGCGTTTTTGTGAGATGGGCAGTGAAATGGGTGAAAAACATAAGGTCTCGAGCGTTTTTTTAAAAATAGAAATGATTTGAACTTGAGCGCAGTGTTTTTTTAGAACACCATGTCATGCGCGAGTTTTACAACATTTGTGTGTTGTAAACAGACAGACTCGTGGTTTATGAGGACATGATTTATTTTTACAATAAACAAACTGACACCTACAGTGGCCAGCTAAACAAATGTATTTAAACACACACCATATATCGCATGCTCCATAGATATACATTAACTGTATGTGATCATGTTGTTTACTTGCTGTGCTTACACGCCGATAGTTAACAACTCACAGACATTTGAAGCAGTTTTACTCACCGCCTGCGGTTCCAACGCACGACCGTCAACCTTTATCGTTGGGACTGCTCCATCTTTGAGTATAAGGCGATCTGCAAATCCGGCGTTGAACTGGGCCTTGTTTATAAAACTATTACTATCGAAATGAAGGGAACAAACAAAAACACTTGCACAACTCCGTTGCTGCTCCGGAAAAACAAAATCCATCCACAGGTCCCTTAACGCTGTGTTCTTTGGAAATTTGTGTAGTGTTGTCTTGCCCTGGCAACCAAAAACACACTTTTTTGGTGCCATTTTTTTAATTCCAGCGCTCTGATGGGCATAGGCGTTCTCTCGCACGCACTAGGCTACAGATGCGCGCACGCCCTTCCGGGAGAAGTGCCCTTAAGACCCGTATAAGGAAATTCCGGCCACTCTGACGTCACACAGGCCCGTATTCGAAAAAAACTTTCCGAAACTTGTGACAAACCGGAAGGAGTATTTTTGGAACAGAATTACTGTTATTACCATCAAACTTACAACTTCATTTTTGAAACTTTGTCCATGTTTAGCATGGGAATCCAACTCTTTAACAGTGTGAAAAACTCACTATGCATGAAACAGCATTTCACCCCCCCTTTAATATTCAACAATATTATTGATCTGCCTGCATTATTAATACTGCTTTAAGTTAGAATGCTTCTCTGCAAACAGTGCAGTTCGCCTTACGTTCACCATAAATTATTGGACAGACCGATTGTTAACTTTTTTTAGAAAGTTTTTTTTTAATTGTTAAATTACTTTCCCATTCATATCTATATTTGGAAAGCCTCTTGTGTTCAAAGGGCGGACGTGAGCTCGATGTGTTTTAAAAAAAAAACGCGTTTACGGCGCATGTTCTCAAGACTCCGTCGCCACAGAAACAAAGACGATAACAACGAGCAAATGAACTTCTCGATTACTTCTTGATCTATCTTCAGATAAAGAGGTACTGTTATGATGCAAGGAGATGATCCCAAATGCAGACAGTGTACAATGAACAAGGTTTATTGGAACAAAAACAGGAAAACAAAACCCACGAGGGGGCAAAACAGACAAAACTAGGAGAGAATAAACTTTGACTGACTTGATGAAAAACAAACAGTAGCACTTTCTCTAAACAATACCCTCGACAGGATACTCACAAGAAATGATACAGGTAAGGTAACACGCAGGTAAGAATCACAATCAACTGACAAATGACAGCAAACACAAGGGGATGATATAGGGAGACACTAATGACAAGAACAGGTGAAGCTGACTAGACAATAATGACAAGACGAGGAGAACAAGGGGGCGGGGTATAACGAGACAACACAAGCACATGGCCCAAACAAAAGGCCATGTGCATTAACACAAAACATGGGTCTGTCATGATCCTGCCTCAAGAAATCAAGGACACGAGGGTAGAATCATGACAGGTACGAGAATAAAACAGAAATGCCCTAAATATGAATGAAGAAGTTTGAAATAGTTATACCTGTTATTTTCCTTGAGCGTGGCTTGAGCCCGTCCTGCTGTGACTGAAGCAGGGAAATGGTGTGGTTTCTGTTGCCTTGAAAACACACTGGGATAATAGGCTACTTTGACATGAATAAATGTAAATTACTTTAAAAAGGCTTAATATGAAATAGATTCCTGTATTTATTATTGTTTATGCATTTATTTGATTAGCTTTAGACCTATTTAATTAGCCATGCAAGCTACTATTAAATTAATTTCTGTAATTTATACCATATAGAGTTAAGAATAACATATTATTTCTTGTTACTTATTGAGATTATGTTCTGCTTGATATAATAACTTTTTGAGATCACATCACAAAATTTGTCAGGTTGAATTAACTATTTGTATTTAAAGGAGTCATAATGTGCAATTTTCACTTTTCCATGAGAATCAATGTATGTTATGATTGACTAACGATTATACATTGGCCGGGATGCCGATATTCAAAAGTGAAGCGTTTGTTTACCCCAGGGTTCTTAAACTAGCCAACGTGCACGCGCACTCAAATACGAGATTTCAATTTCTCCCCCGGCTTGACGTCAAGACGGGGCCGGATATACCATATATGGACACCGCAGAGGAGGCCCGCCCTGCCCCTCTCCCCATCATATTCAGTCAAGAAAGATGCAGAAACGTAGTGCACACGTGAGTTGCTCTGTGGTTGACTGTCATAATCCACATTCTAATGTTTTTTCTTTACCCAAAACTGACCAAACTACAAGGGACAAGTGGATGAAATTTATTTTTAATGACGCTGTTCCAACGACCATCTCAACCATCTCATCATGTTTGACAACCATCTCAACTTGCTCAACGTTAGGTGTCTGCGCTAAACATTTCACAAAAGAATCTTTTACAAATTTGGGGCAATATCAGGCGAAGTTGGCATCGAAACTACGTTTGGAAAAAGGTGCCATTCCAACAATCAGGGACTTGCCTGAATTTGAAACGGTAAGACTGTGTTTTTATTACTATATTTTGTGTAACAAACAGCAGCTAACTAATGCGGTTAATGTATGTGATAAACACGGGGAATGGACTCTACGAATGCATGAGTCAGTATGGTATTTTAGCAAATGAGCCACTTCACTGGACATTAGTAATTTAGTAATTACTAATTTAAAATATGATACATTGTAATTATGAAGTTTTCCCTTAGTGATAAACAGACTATCGCAAACACATTATAACACATTATAGCAAACGTTAGGCTAATCTCTATAACCACTGTAAACTGAAAATAAAGTAGACTACATCTCCGTTAATGTAATCTACATTAAATAAAAGCTAAACTTATGTGGGAGAAAATAGCAAAAAAAACGTTTTAGCTCGTTACTGATGTTAATGTATGTCTCAGTCAAAAAATTGTCTTTACCATTCAGAGACATGTTGATGTAGACGTCCTTCAATTGACTGTTGTTCCTCTTCCGTTTCCAGCTCTGGTTCAGAGTCTGGCTCAAACATATACGGTTGAATCCCGTAGGTCGCGGCCAGGTCGGGTTCATTAACAACTTGCGCCATGATCTCTTTTTGGAATGATATGCTGAAGTTACCTGCGGTGTCAAGCCCCCTCCTTCCTGCCACCAATCAACGCGCCCCTCATTTGCATTATTAAAATGACCGTCCACGACAGCCAAAACCTCGCATCAGATCTCGCGAGACAATAATGCATTCAGAAATAAGGGTCAAACGAGCTCTGTGTTTATTTTTTTCCAATTTTTCTTTTTTAGAAGGGCATGAAATGACTATAATAGAGCGTGGGTATCAAAGTTAATACTACATTATGACTCCTTTAATAAAGTAGACAAAAAACAACAGGGGCCAGTTGCATAAACTGCTAAGACTAGTCTTCAAAGTTAGTCATCACATTTTTTTCTTTTAAACTGTTTATAACTGTTTTAAGTCAGTTATATATAAACGTAGATGGGTCTAATTTGATACTAAAAAAAAAGTAAGACTAATTGCCCCTTGACTAACCGTTAGTTGGTCATACTAGAACTTAAGACACAGTCTTAACATATTGGCTATGTTTATGCAACTGGCCCCAGCCCTCTTCCAGTCTTATCCAAATAAAGATACAGATACAAATATTAGCTCCACTGCACACCCCTAACTAATGCTTTTCTATTCTATCTCCAATCTACCCTTTTTTCTATTTATTAAAAAAACAACCTTGCCACATGTATTGTACTACACAAACTGTGACTGTTTGTCAATTGTTGGTTTAACTGCTTCTGTTGTTTTCCTCATTTGTATGTCACGTTGGATAAAAGCGTCTGTTAAATTAATAAATGTAATGTAAATTATATTTGCAGCATATTTGCCAGCAGCCATATCACCCTGTAGCCCAAGACTGGTTGCCCACTGAAGCTAAGCAGGGCTGAGCCTGGTTAGTACCTGGATGGGAGACCTCCTGAGAAAACCAGGTTGCTGCTGGAAGAGGTGTTAGTGAGGCCAGCAGGGGGTGCTCACCCTGTGCTCTGTGTGGGTCCTAACGCCCCAGTATAGTGACGGGGACACTATACTGTCGCACCGTCCTTCTGATGAGACGTTAAACCGAGGTCCTGACTCTCTGTGGTCATTAAAAATCCCATGATGTCTTTCGAAAGAGTAGGGGTGTAACCCCGGCATCCTGGCCAAATTTGCCCAGTGGCCTCTGTCCATCATGGCCTCCTAATCATCCCCATATATATATACCAATTGGCTTCATCACTCTGTCTCCTCTCCACCAGTAAGCTGGTGTGTGGTGGGTGTTCTGGCGCGATATGGCTGCCGTCGCATCATCCAGGTGGATGCTGCACACTGGTGGTGGTTGAGGAGATTCCCCCTTCTGTGTAAAGCGCTTTGAGTGCCGAGAAAAGCGCTATATAAATGTAATGAATTATAATTATTAAATGTAATGTGGTAACTCCCAAGTAGCTTCTTAAACTTAATTTTCCACAACCAGGACTTATAAAGCATATAATACGCATAAATGTTTCACAGTTGGCAAAAGTTTCAACTATGTAACGAGATAAACACCTTTCTGTCGTGTTTTCGTGTCGTGTACCCGTGTTTCAACAGGAATAGGCTATACAGAACAAATAACATACTGATCTATTTTATCAAATATTCTACAATCAAACATATTAATAGCGCTGCTGCACAACTGCACATATGAGAAAGTCAAATAAATTAAATGAATATCACATATGGATTAGATTCATTTATTTAAAACATGATTTTAAGTCTTTATGTTTTCATTCTATTAGCCTTTGTGTGTGTGTGTGTGTGTGTGTGTGTGTGTGTGTGTGTGTGTGTGTGTGTGTGTGACTTTGTCGCTGTATGTCGCTAGTCTCTGTACTACTGTGAAGTCGCTTTGTGGGCGTTCGTAGCGCTGTCGCTCTAATGATATCGGTAGACTGCACGCCTGGCCATATCTATAGAAAATACCATCACAAGTGATACAACTATATCATTTTAATTTGACTAGGAATTAGGCTCAAAAGAAACAGTATGCTGTTGGGAGCGTGTTTTATATTACCACAGCAGTGTTCAGTGGATTAAAACATTTAACGATCGATCAATCAACAAATTAAACTCACTCATACTGTCATAAATGAACGTCATAAATGTCATTCGAATTTGACAAATAATCAATGTAACCGTGATTAGTCCTCTAGTCTGTCAATCTTCATCAGCCGCTGACGTCATCCATCCTATCTATCGCTAATGGGAAAAGACCATCTCAGATAAAAGAGCACGCCAGACCTCTCTCTTGACCTCTCTCTTGACCTCTCTCCAGACCTCTCTCTTGACCTCTCTCCAGACCTCTCTCTTGACCTCTCTCCAGACCTCTCTCTTGACCTCTCTCCAGACCTCTCTCTTGACCTCTCTCCAGACCTCTCTCCAGACCTCTCTCCAACCTCTCTCCAGACCTCTCTCCAGACCTCTCTCCAGACCTCTCTCTTGACCTCTCTCTTGACCTCTCTCCAGACCTCTCTCCAGACCTCTCTCCAGACCTCTCTCTTGACCTCTCTCCAGACCTCTCTCCAGACCTCTCTCCAGACCTCTCTCTTGACCTCTCTCCAGACCTCTCTCTTGACCTCTCTCTTGACCTCTCTCCAGACCTCTCTCCAGACCTCTCTCTTGACCTCTCTCTTGACCTCTCTCCAGACCTCTCTCTTGACCTCTCTCCAGACCTCTCTCTTGACCTCTCTCCAGACCTCTCTCTTGACCTTTCTCCAGACCTCTCTCCAGACCTCTCTCTTGACCTCTCTCTTGACCTCTCTCCAGACCTCTCTCTTGACCTCTCTCCAGACCTCTCTCTTGACCTCTCTCCAGACCTCTCTCTTGACCTTTCTCTTGACCTCTCTCCAGACCTCTCTCTTGACCTCTCTCCAGACCTCTCTCCAGACCTCTCTCCAACCTCTCTCCAGACCTCTCTCTTGACCTCTCTCTTGACCTCTCTCCAGACCTCTCTCCAGACCTCTCTCCAGACCTCTCTCTTGACCTCTCTCCAGACCTCTCTCCAGACCTCTCTCCAGACCTCTCACTTGACCTCTCTCCAGACCTCTCTCTTGACCTCTCTCCAGACCTCTCTCCAGACCTCTCTCTTGACCTCTCTCTTGACCTCTCTCCAGACCTCTCTCTTGACCTCTCTCCAGACCTCTCTCTTGACCTCTCTCCAGACCTCTCTCTTGACCTCTCTCTAGACCTCTCTCTTGACCTCTCTCCAGACCTCTCTCCAGACCTCTCTCTTGACCTCTCTCCAGACCTCTCTCTTGACCTCTCTCCAGACCTCTCTCCAGACCTCTCTCTTGACCTCTCTCCAGACCTCTCTCTTGACCTCTCTCCAGACCTCTCTCTTGACCTCTCTCTTGACCTCTCTCCAGACCTCTCTCTTAACCTCTCTCCAGACCTCTCTCCAGACCTCTCTCTTGACCTCTCTCCAGACCTCTCTCTTGACCTCTCTCCAGACCTCTCTCCAGACCTCTCTCTTGACCTCTCTCCAGACCTCTCTCCAGACCTCTCTCCAGACCTCTCTCTTGACCTCTCTCTTGACCTCTCTCCAGACCTCTCTCTTGACCTCTCTCCAGACCTCTCTCTTGACCTCTCTCTTGACCTCTCTCCAGACCTCTCTCTTGACCTCTCTCCTGACCTCTCTCCAGACCTCTCTCTTGACCTCTCTCCAGACCTCTCTCCAGACCTCTCTCCAACCTCTCTCCAGACCTCTCTCCAGACCTCTCTCCAGACCTCTCTCTTGACCTCTCTCCAGACCTCTCTCCAGACCTCTCTCCAGACCTCTCTTGACCTCTCTCCAGACCTCTCTCTTGACCTCTCTCCAGACCTCTCTCCAGACCTCTCTCTTGATCTCTCTCCAGACCTCTCTCCAGACCTCTCTCCAGACCTCTCTCTTGACCTCTCTCCAGACCTCTCTCCAGACCTCTCTCTTGACCTCTCTCTTGACCTCTCTCCAGACCTCTCTCCAGACCTCTCTCTTGATCTCTCTCCAGACCTCTCTCTTGACCTCTCTCCAGACCTCTCTCCAGACCTCTCTCTTGACCTCTCTCCAGACCTCTCTCCAGACCTCTCTCTTGACCTCTCTCCAGACCTCTCTCCAGACCTCTCTCTTGACCTCTCTCCAGACCTCTCTCTTGACCTTTCTCCAGACCTCTCTCCAGACCTCTCTCTTGACCTCTCTCTTGACCTCTCTCTTGACCTCTCTCCAGACCTCTCTCCAGACCTCTCTCTTGACCTCTCTCCAGACCTCTCTCCAGACCTCTCTCTTGACCTGTCTCTTGACCTCTCTCCAGACCTCTCTCCAGACCTCTCTCCAGACCTCTCAATTCAAATTCAATTCAAATTAGCTTCATTGGCATGAATGTGTACAATAGCACAATGTTGCCAAAGCAATAGACATATACAAACATATAGATAAATAAAAGTGAACAATAAAAAAATAAAATAAAACAATGACTAAAATATCAAACAATCAAAATAATAATTATTTGAACATTTGTACAATTATTTATCCATCTGAGGTTCCACTGGTTGTCCTCATTTCATGGCATGAGGAGACATATTTTGCAGCAATTATCTCACATTTGGGCATTTCTCCTAGTAAATATGGGATTTTCTGTGTGTCTGATATGGATTCGAATTCAGGGTATATTTGGGAAATGTTTGGGAAGTGTTTTTGTCTTAGTGTATTATAAGACAAAGTGTATCCTCTCTCTTGACCTCTCTCTTGACCTCTCTCCAGACCTCTCTCCAGACCTCTCTCCAGACCTCTCTCTTGATCTCTCTCCAGACCTCTCTCCAGACCTCTCTCTTGACCTCTCTCCAGACCTCTCTCCAGACCTCTCTCTTGACATCTCTCCAGACCTCTCTCCAGACCTCTCTCCAGACCTCTCTCTTGACCTCTCTCCAGACCTCTCTCCAGACCTCTCTCTTGACCTCTCTACAGACCTCTCTCTTGACCTCTCTTGACATGTTGCTTTTTGTCGATGTCTGTTATTTTCACACATTATCCTGCTGTTTATTGTTGTAAACTCTTTTGTTTGTGTTGCTTGACTTAAAGCCATTCTTGTATTCGTTTCTTCCCCTTTGTAAGTAACATAGTTTGTCCAGTGTTCACACTGCTTGTTACTAGGCCTGGAAGAGGCGGACAGGTAAGAATGTCACGTGACACACACTGCAACACACAGGGTTTTGATTAGTGTTAGTACATTAGGTAAGGGGCGAGTGCCACCCCATGTAATTTTGGTTTTGGAGTAGTCAGTGAAGATCAGTTAGGGCGTCACTGACGCTGAAGACCTTTCTTAATTTTCTTAGTTAGGTTTAGAAGTTATTTAAAAAGTTAGACTTCTTTTGGTTTTGTTATTTTCTTTTCTTTGGCGCCGCCAGCGTCCCCTCTTCCTCCTTGTAGTATTGTTTATCCTACAAAATAATGTAAATAACCACTATACATATTTATATTCTTTGTGGGTGTTTTTGTTCACTCTTACCTATATAACCTTTTTGTACTGAATAAATGTATCAGCTTATTGCACTGTATTCCTTTGGACTTGTGATTCTTTGTACAGCACACCACTCATATGTATCTCTTTTTAAACGTCAATTTTAAATGTTAGACTCCTGTACTCCTAGACTATCTCGGGGGTCGTAACATGTGGTTTTAGATGCATTGTTTTAATGCAGACAGGAAATCATTACTCTGCATTGCATGACAATAATGTGAAACCTTTTCTCTGAAAGTGTGAAAACAGCTCTAACATCTCTGTTGGGATGAAGAGGTTTCGCATTGGCAGAAATTGCACATAAAAGTTTTTCTGCTGTTTATTTGATCAGATCTGTCAACAACACATTTTTCATTGAAGTCATCTGTTGACATTTTTATTAAATCAAGCTTTATGTGCCACAGAAGAGATTTACATTTATGTTTTATCTTAAAAACAGCTTATATGTACATATTAATGCTCCTCTAGAAAAACATATAATTTGTCTAAAGACACAATGTTCATTTTTATCACGAGTCCTGCTGGTCTGATGATATTAAAGCTTTTATTTGCATTAAGAAGCTGTTTGCTGTTCTTTTTTAATAAAGACATTGGCTCATTCTCTGTATACATGTAAAACTGCAGTTGCTCTAACACTAGCATGCATATTGTTCATTGATATTGAATTGACAAACACTGCATTAAAGACGGCACTTTGAAATTTAACGGAACATTTACCGAATCACACAAACCTGAATAATCACCACAACCATTAAAGACTGTTTAAGTTTCACTGGTGCTGAATAAAGGCGACCTACAACATCTCAGTTTGTCTGAAGTTAAGAAATCTGACAAACAGGAAAAGTATCTGAGCCAAAGTTGTCTGTTGCCATTTGTGTTTCCCTACAGCAAAGCTTATTTTACTGGCAGTGCAAAGCTCAAATTGTAAAATAAAGCACATAAATGTGTCATTTAGCTGATTTGTGGCTCATCATAGATGCACGTTTTGCTGCTTTCCATCCTTTCTGCTGTCCACGATGGTAAATGATTCCTCCTGCGACGACTGTAGCCAGAAAAAACACAAACACAGCCAGTCCAACACCAGCGAACATCAACACACGCTCCGTCACCTCGTCTACAGAGACGGAAGAGTTACTCACATTCATACAATATTTAGTGCTGGATCTCCACAGAAGAGCAGTTACAACAAATAAAAAAATCAATTAAACAAGCAAAACATTACCTGTGATTTCAACTTCTGCATTCGTCTCTTCTATTATAAAAAAGACCTGTGAATACATGATCTGTTTATCTATAAATACATATGAACAGTTACAATTGGTTGCAGCAATGGAGGAGGCAGGATAATTGCAGCAATCTTTTAATAAACAAAATCTTACAAAGAACTCTGGATTCTAAAGAGCAGGAACAGGGACAGAACAACCAACTTAATGCAACAATAATAACTGACGGAGAACCAGACAGAACACAGGGTTTAAAGGGACAGAACTGAAGAGCAAATTAACAGAACACATCTGAGCTCAATTAACAATCAATCAAAAACTATAGAAACAAACAGGCAGGAAGGAATTAACAGACAAACCAAACACAGAGAAGAACAGAAATAAAAACAAACTGACATTGTGATAAACACACACACAAAAACCTGCTTCTGTAATTTTTAAGTAGATTTTATGACCATTTTTTAAGACCACTCCTCAAATTGCCTCAACCGTAAAATTTGGGTTTGTCTAGTGCTAAGTTTATATACTCATGTGCTGCTCTCAATCACAAACCACTTAAACAAAAATCATGTTCAGATCTCGTCTTGAGTGGCTCATCTTACCCATGTAAATGATGTAAAGATGTGACAACCGTGTTCATATCCAGATATGTTGATGATATTTGGGTACTTGTCTAAAAAAATTGATATTCTTGCAAAAAAAAATTTAATGGAAACGAACCCACTCAAGCAGTTTGTAGAAGCGGCTCTGAACCTTAGACTGGACCTGTTAATGGTGCCGTGGATTAAGTCTCTCTTTCTGATTGTGAAGTTCCTGCTTATCTGAGCTGTAGATCCTGAACTGAGACACTAAAGAGTGTCATTGTTCTCTACAGGTTGAATGATTGTGGTGTTACAGATGAAGGTTGTGCTGCTCTGGCTTCAGCTCTGAGATCAAACCCCTCACACCTGAGAGAACTGAGACTGACATGGAATAAAGTAGGAGATTCTGGAGTCAGGCAGCTTTCTGATCTACTGCAGGATCCTCACTGTAAACTGGAGATACTGTGGTAAGATTGTATAACATTTCCCAACATAGTCCTCTATTTTTAAGGTAAATAATGATTGCTATGCAAAGAAAATCTACTGTGAATTTACCAATGGCAATGTTGCTTTTATTTTCATTAGATTCTTTCCAATGTGTCTGACATCATTTTACAATATTAATGATAGATTAAACATGACTGAATGATGTAAAGATGTGATAACCGTGTTCATATCCAGATATGTTGATGATTTTTGGGTACTTGTTTAAAAAATTAATATTCTTGCAATTTTATCAAATGGAAACTAACCCGCTCAAGCAGTTTGTAGAAGCGGGTCTGAACCTTAGACTGGACCTGTTAATGGTGCCGTGGATTAAGTGTCTGATTGTGAAGTTCTGCTTATCTGAGCTGTAGATCCTAAACTGAGAGACTGAAGAGTGTCATTATTCTCTACAGGTTGAGTAACTGTGGTGTAACAGATGAAGGTTGTGCTGCTCTGACTTCAGCTCTGAGATCAAACCCCTCACATCTGAGAGAACTGGATCTGTCATTTAATAAACTAAGAGACTCAGATGTGAAGCTGCTCTCTGATCTGAGGAAGGATCCTCATTATAAACTGGAGACGCTTCTGTGAGTAGTAATGATTAAAACTGTTCATATTTTAATTGAAAGTTAATTTTGTTTCTTCTTAGTTTACTTTCCTTGTGATGGTGTATTACACACTATAAACATGTTTAATAAGATTCATTTTTTTTATAATAGTATCAACAGTTATATATTTGTATATATAATATATTCATATTGTTATTACTCTACCTCATATTTTGTGAGTTTTAGTTAGCATCATCTTAATGCAGTCAGACAGGAAATCATTGTGCATTACACAACAATAATGTGAAAACTTTTCTCTGAAAGTGTGAAAACAAATCTAACATTTCTGTTGGGATGAAGAGATTTAGCATTGGCAGAAAATGTACATATAAAATTTTAGTTTTACTGCTCTTTATTTGCTCAGATCTCTCAACAACACATTTATCATTTAATTAATCTGTTGCCATTTTTATTAAATCAAGCTTTATGTGCCATAGAAGAGATTTACATTTATACTTTCTTTTGAGAACAGCTTACATCAATGCTCCAAGAAAAATATATAAAGTCTAAAGATATAGCCAGACACAATGTTAATTTTTATCCAAAGTCCTGCTGGTCTAATGATAGTAAAGCATATGTTTGCATTAAGAAGAAACTGTTTGCTGTTATTTTTGAATAAAGACATTGGCTCGCTCGCTACAAAAACTCTATCATGCATATGGTTCATTGATATTGAATTAACAAACACTGCATTAAAGAAAAAACTTTTAAATTTAACTGATCCACATATACACCTGAATAATCACCACAACCATTAAAGACTTTTTAAGTTTCACTGGTGCTGGATCAAGGCGACCTTTAGCACAACATCTCAGCTTCAGTTTTCTTGAAGTGAAATCTGACAAACAGGAAAAGCATCTGAGCCAAAGTTGTCTGTTGCCATTTGTCTGTTGTCATTTGTGTTTCCCTACAGAAATGCTTATTTTACTGGCAGTGCAAAGCTCAGATTTTCAAATAAAGCACACAAATGTGTCATTTAGCTGATTTGTGTCTCATCAGACACTTCTTCTTGAGCTTCTTGTTTCGCTGCTTTCCATCCTTTCTGCTGTCCACGATGGTAAATGATTCCTCCTGCGACGACTGTAGCCAGAAAAAACACAAACACAGCCAGTCCAACACCAGCGAACATCAACACACGCTCCGTCACCGTCACCTCGTCTACAGAGACAGAAGAGTTACTCACATTCATACAACATTTAGTGCTGGATCTCCACAGAAGAGCCGTTACAACAAATAGAAAAATTGATTAAATAAACAAGAAACACATTACCTGTGATTTCAAATTCTGCGTTCGCCTCTTCTATAAAAAAAAGACCTGTGAATTTATGATCTGTTTATAAATAAATATAAACACTGTTACAATTAGTTGCAGCAATGGAGGAGGCAGGGTTTAAATAGGGTTTAAACAGACAGAACTGAAGAGCAAATTAACACACTGGAACTAAACTAACATTCAATCAAAAACTATAAAAAAAACAAACAGGAACAAAAGAAGGCTAATTAACAGATAAACCAAACACATACAAGAACAGAAATAAAAACACACTGACATTGTGTCAAACACACACACAAAAACCTGCTTCTGTAATTTTAAGTAGTTTTTTATGACCATTTTTAAGACCACTCCTCAAATTGCCTCAACCGTAAAATTTGGGTTTGTCTAGTGCTAAGTTTATATATCTACTCATGTACTACTCATGTGCTGCTCTCAATCACAAACCACTAAAACAAAAATCATGTTCAGATCTCGTCTTGAGTGGCTCATCTTACCCACTCCCTCCTACATTGTCTAGTTTGTGAAGATATGATGAGAAAAACTGAAATCTGGTACCTTCAATCTCCAGTCTGATGGGTTTGTCGAAGTGCATCTCTGGAGCGTCAGACTTTATTCCACAGAAATAAAGTCCTGAATCTGATGCTGTTACTCCAGTAATAGTTAAAGAGACTCTGGTGACCCAACTGTCTGCAGTAATTTTCACATGATTGCTGTTTGGATTGTAGTTGTTCAGGAGTCTTCTCCCGGTTTTGTCCTTCTCTGCAGAAATCAGCAGAACGAGTTCTTCAGATCTGAGAAGATACCAGGCGACTTCATATCTGTTCCTCATGCTGCAGTTCAGAGTGATGTTTTCTCCCATCCGAACTCTCAGAACAGAAGATCCTCCAACTGACAAATCTGGAGAGACGTTGATAAACACTCATCCTTTTAGACTATGTTAATAGTTATTGTATTTGAGGTTGATATCTTAATTTCATGAATGCTTGAAATAGAACATATTTACCACTGGATGTGATTTGCATAATCCAACAAGAAAATACACAGAAGAAAATGACTTTCTCCATTGTGTCTGTTGTTCGTAAAGGTGTTGATAAAACGATAGGTTTTAGATCAATGCAGAGACACTTAAACCACAGTGTTTCCACTTACGTCAGAGACATATAAAGCATTGAATAATAGTCAATATAGTGTTGCATCCTCACATCAAGCAGCCAATCGCAACTCCGAATGAACACACTCTCCGATACATTGGTTCAACTTTGCTTTTTAAACCAGAAGAATAAATTGGCTCCAAAATAGACGAAATAACCACTTTTCCCATAATAATAAACATAATTAATGATATTGTTGTTTTCATTGATGTACAACACATCTGTTAATACCTTAAAAATGTGTTATAGTGTTTCATGACCATTCAAATTCTCATGATTTCTCAATGCAGTTTACTTAAGCTTGCAAAGACACTTTGTGAGCAAAACTTGGCTTTAAATGTGTTAGTTCATGATCATAAATATTACAGGTTTCATACAAGTTAAGCTCTATTCTGGGAGATTAATTAATATTTTTTATCATTTTACATAAAATGTTCTTTACAAAAATGTACAAACACAAATGATGTCTCTTCTCGGTTCACATGTCATCACTGCATTATGTGTTTTCTGAAGTAGGGAAGGAGGAAGTCATTTTTTTCTAAGGTAAAGACAGGAAGCAATTCTTACGCTGCAATTCTGAAAAGGTGAGAAACAACAGTGATGAAAGGAAAGATGCTCAAAACTTTTAAAGCAGGCAGTTATTTATTAAGTTACACCATTTAAAATACACAATTTAAATACACAGACAGTAGAAGGGAACAATATACTTTATCAAGTGACCATATCAACAGTTAATTTCCCTCTTATACCCTGAGCAAAGCAATATTAAGCAAGACTGGAAAACAACCGAATGAAAACTAATGGACCATAAACCTAAAACTATCCCAACAATACTCAAGTATGATGAATTGATTCTGACAGATACTGTAGACATTAGCATACTGAAATGATGAAGATGTGTTCAATTCACATATACCTTTAAAGGGATTACCATAGTACTGGAGAGCTCTATCACTCACATTTGGACATATTAGATGATCAAAAACTTCAAAGTCGCAGTGAGGTAATGAAAAAGCCACTATACAAAGAGTGTAAAGTCCTTTGTGCTTCTCTTGGCTTCTGAGCACCACATTCGGCTCTGCATAATGTTTAGACGGCTAAAGTTTATTTTTATACCTAAAAATTTGTTTTCCCATTTTTAGTTCGGTCACCTTCAATGTGACTCGGACGTACCGAACTGATTGGGATCACGCTTAGGGAGCCTGTCATCTTCGAGTATTTATAAAAACGAGCCAATGCACATTAGCGTGCGAGATTTGCATATGCGGGTATAAACACGGAAGCGGATGCACGCACCATTTGTCTTTTGCTTCGTAGACGATCAGTCTTCAAGTCGATGTATCTGAAGAGTGTTGATTTCATCATGAGCGAGTGTGTCAGTGCTTTCAGAAGTCTCCTCTGGAGTGCAGCGGTGATTGCGAGCTTCTGAGCTCTCACCTGCTGTTTTAACAGCATTCTTTGAGTTTGTTTGTTTGACAGTTGGTTAGAGGGCGAAGAAGTGTGTGTCAGTGTCACCGCGGACATTCCCCTGTGTGCTCCGGCACTAGAGAGAGTACTATTTCCTGAAAGAGCAACACAGGTTTATCTGCGTCTTTTTAAGATGCCATTCCACCCGTGCATTTATGGATGCGGTCGTTCCCTGTCCCCAGGTGACGGTCACAATCGCTGCATCACGTGTTTGTGCATTCAGCACAATGAAGGAGCTTTTGTGGATAGTTCATGTTCTAACTGCGGAAACATGACTATCTCGGCGTAGAGATCGAGACTCGCCTTCATCCGTGCCTCGCTCTAGTGTCTCTTCTGGCCAACCCCAGAAGAGAGCTACTGCGCCGTGTGGGATGGGTGATCTGAGGATCACAGTAAGGGCTTCCCCACCCGGTAACCAGTCCCCGTGGGCCCCTCACTCCTCTTACACACCGCAGCCGGTGGAGCTTCCAACCGAACGTGCTGGTCCCTCTGTAGTTGACTGACCAGTAGTTTCGTTCGGGGCGCCTCCTTAGGACAGGGATGTTGATCGCTGCATCAGAGGGTAAGCTGGACTCAGAGTTGACAACTCGGCTATCTCCGTCTGGGAGAAAAGAGTTGCCCGAGCCGGTTCCAGAAATGTCATCTATGCTGAAACGGCTCGCAGAGACGGTCGGGCTCGCATGGAACCCTCCACAGTGTTACGATTCGTCTCGGTTGGATGTTTGGTATCTCGGGCATGCCGTGCTGGTCCTCAGCATGCCGCCCCAGTGCCCTTCTTTCCCGAAGTGCATGAGGAGGTTACGAGGTCGTGGACGGCACCTTTTTCTGCCCGAAACCGAAACAGGCTTAGGACCTCCTCCCCCCTCACTACCCTTGAATGGCTAAAGGGTAAGTGGCTATCCCTACAGTGGAGCGGTCTGTCGTGATGCAGTTGTGTCCAGCGACCGCTACCTGGAAGGGTGATCCGCGTCTCCCCTCAAATGCCTGTAAGTTCTCGTCTGTTCTCAAGGGCAAGACATACAAAGCCTGTGGGCAAGCCGCTTCCTCCATGCATGCCATGGCATTGCTGCAGGTCCACTATGCCAAGGCACTCATGGACATGCACGAGGGTAGTCCAGACCATGAGTTCATGAGTAGGGTTGGGAACCGAGAACCGGTTCTTATGCAGAACCGGTAGTGTTTTTGCAAAAGTACGGGAACCGTGCGAAATTCCTGAGTTTCGGTTCCGAAAACGGTTCTGATGCGATGTGTGGACGAAATGCTGGGAGCTTATCCTTTAATAGCGACGTCTCACCACATGAATATTAAAATTGTAATGAATGCACTGTCCCTCGCGCTATTCGTATAACAAGTTACTTTTATTTTTTGCGTCAGATATCAACGCAGAGAGAGAGAATAAAGACAGTAGAGCTGCACCATGAAACGATCTCGATTCAAACACCCACGCAATCTTATTCCTAAATGACAAAAACTTCACACCGGGACATTCAAATCTGTTTACGCTGTCGCTGACACAGAGAGAGCAGTTCTACATGAAACAGCTAGCTTCACTTTCAGTCTTTTCAACAACACAGTATCGATATTTCTGTGTTAAAAATATTCAAATGATCACAGAAGTACTGAGATAAAAGTTTATAGTTCGAGAATAAACACTGATGTAGGCTATAGCAACCAAAACAGTTAATCACCTT
The DNA here is from genome assembly GCA_029959095.1 of Rhinichthys osculus. Taxonomy (NCBI): domain Eukaryota; kingdom Metazoa; phylum Chordata; class Actinopteri; order Cypriniformes; family Leuciscidae; genus Rhinichthys; species Rhinichthys osculus. The sequence goes on along the minus strand of JARWKJ010000015.1, from coordinate 39,848,552 downwards.
TTGAAAGTCGCTTCAAATAACGAAAATTCGCTTCAGAATTTACAAAATGTATATAATGAGCGATTACATCATGAATGCCTTTTTTCAAAACGTGTTTTTGTCTTATCCTGAATCACTATTGTAAGGCTGTAATAAGCGTTTAGACTCGGACTAGTTTACACTGGTCGGTTCGGCACTGCTGCGGAGTAGCCCAGTGCCTGCGTGACTCACCCGCGTCATAGACATAAACATAGAGAAGTAGCTCCGGCTACAATGTTCTTCCGCAAGACGCATGCATTTCTGTTTATTAACTGCTAGAGCACTTTAATCCAGTAAGGAAACAAGTGAAGTTTTTATGAATCAATCATTCAAACCGATTTAAAAAATATTATGTTTCACCTGTCTGGATCTTACATGTGTGTTCAAGCATATTCTACCCCTTCTGAGAGGGTATTCCACTGCTGGAGATACAATAAGTTATAGGAGAGGTCCCAAATTATCCTTGAGAATGCAACATTTTTTATTTTCCTTCAGAAAAAATTATTGCTGAATAATATGTTGCATTTGTTGACATTGCCAGTCTGTTAAACTCATTTCATTTGACAAGTATCAGAAATAAAACACAAAAAGGATTGTGTATTTTCCCCGTACTACTATTTGTATTAGTTGTTTTAATAATTTTTATTGAATGGGAACCGGAACCGGAACCGGAATCGTTTGGCGGAACCGGAATCGGAACCGGAACCGAAAAATTTCTTACGATTCCCAACCCTATTCATGAGTGAGCTACGCACTGCAACTGACGTCGCCCTCGGGGGCACAAAGGTTGCTGCTCGCGCAGTCAGTCTGGCGATGTCCACCTTAGTGGTTCAGGAGCGCCATCTCTGGCTCAACCTTGCCGATATGAGGGAAACCGACAAGTCTCGGTTCCTGGACTCCCCCATTTCCCAGGTTGGGCTCTTCGGTGACGCGGTGGAGAACTTCACCCAACAGTTCTAGAACAGGTGTTCAGATATGCTGTGGTCTCCACAGATGCCTCAAACACCAGGTGGGGGGGCCACGTACAACAGGCATGCAGTAGCGGGAATCTGGATGGGCCCCCAACTGCACTGGCACATCAACTGCCTCGAGTTGCAAGCAGTACACCTTGCTCTGAGCCACCTCAAAACGCAGCTGCTCGGCAAGCATGTGCTGGTCCGTACGGACAACACTACGACCGTTGCGTACATCAACAATCAAGGTGGTCCACACTCACCTCGCATGTCGCATGTCCTCCTATGGAGTCAGAAGCATTTGAGGTCGCTTCGTGCCACTTATATTCCTGGCCTGCTCAATCGTGACACGACAAGCTCCATTCTTGCCCCAGTTGAGTTCCCCGTTACCCGAATCCTGTTGAGTTCCTCCACACCCCTCGGCATTCGGACATGGCGGAGCGTCCGACACCAGGCCTAACACTCGTATGCATTGGTGGAACCTGTGCTAGGCTGGGTCCCATATGTTGTGATCCCTACGGCGATCCTATATGTGTATTATTCCACGGTACTGCTAGACCATGTCTTTCCCTTGGCTGAGCCCGCTCTGCCGTCTCTGACAGGTGTTGTCTCCCCCCTGCTAGGCCAAAGCCACCCCAGTGACACTCCATATATTGTATTGCCCGGAAACGGCCAGTCCATATGTGTACCTTCCACATGATACCTCCCTACGGGCAGGATGTGGCTTCTGCAGCCTCTCCCTTTCCACTGAAAGGGCACGCTTTCCCAGTGTTATTCGAGTCTGTCTGAGTGGGACATGTGGAACAGCAGTGGACTTCCCTGGCCTGGAGGCTTTCACCAGGCACTGGAAGGTGGCAGCACTAGGTGGCTTGTTACTTGGGATCCCAATCAGTACGGTACGTCATACTCACATCAAACGTGACCGAACTGAAAGGGAACGTCTCGGTTACGTATGTAACCCTCGTTTCCTGAAGGAGGGAACGGAGACGTGAGTCCCGTCGCCACTATTGCTGGACCACCACTGACCCTGGGCTCCACTCGACTCCACAGCAAAAAAAAAAAATGTTGCGTGCATCCCCTTCCATGTTTATACTCACGCAAATGTGCATTGGCTCGTTTTATCAATACTCGAAGATGACAGGCTCCCTAAGCGTTATCCCAATCAGTACAGTAAGTCCGACTCACGTCTCCGTTCGCACCTTAAGGGAACGCGGGTTTAACACGTAACTGAGACGTTTTCCTGAGTATAAATATCTTCAAAATTCCATTTCATATAAAAATATGTCATTAAAAAACCAACAAAATATTACTGTCAAAATATTATCAAAAGACACATGTAAAAAGGCCCTGGTTATTTTTTTCAAAAAGCATAGTTTGAAATCTTAAAATCCCCTAGTGGTCAGTTGAAAGCAACAGCGGCAAGGACAAAAACTCTCTAAAGATGATTAATATGGGAAAAAACAGCTTGGCAGGAACACAGACACACTCGTCCTTGTGTTGACACATATTTAAAGACATTTGTACAAAGCAAGCATACTAAATATTTTCTTGACCTTCACAGTTATATAATATATATAATAAATTATATAAACACTGAATATTTAATACTGTTAAATCGTTCAAAATATTCATTCATCAATGAAACGTTACTGTGCATGGATTTATTTGGAACTATTTTCATTTGCGAAACAGAGCAAAAACAGACTTGTTTGTTGACATGTTGTATAAAATCAACATCACACTTGCAATTGTGCTGATAACTATATTATTATTAACTATATTATATGATATAAATATAAGATTTAAACTCATACAGGGGCATTTTTGACTCATATCTTGAATTTCGGGGTTATTCTGACTGTATTCTACTACTCTGCAAGTGAAAGTGTGCACTATCAAGGCCTGTTTTTGCTAAAGGAGTGACTCAATGTCAGATTCCACATCATTAAACCAACAATTATAATATTACTGTATGTATCGCATTACTGTATGTATTGCAGATATTCAGTATGTTGACAGCATAGACTGTAAAAAAAGATGAACGACGCACATTCGCTCTCTTCCATTGGTCAGAAGTGAAGCCGCCAGTGTCCCGATATGGCGCTAACATCTTGGACCTTGAGTCTGCGCAGAAGCGATCTCGGGACCAGACCTGCACAGTCGTGAGCCGGAAGTAAAGCCGTGAAATCAAAACTCCGCCCTCACTCTCGCAGAATCAATCGCAAGCACACGCTCCTGCACTTTTTAAAAATTAATTATAGAAATTTAGATATTAAATTTAAAGCTCCAATCTCCTCAGTCCTCCGAAGATCCCGAAAGAATCAACCAATTCTGTAATTGTGTAATTCTGTTGGCTCTGAAGTTACAAGTCGCTGGATGTTCTGGGCCACGTTTACAGTTTAATCGAGCTCCACAGGGGCCCTTAGGAGAGATTATTACAGGCCCTCTGATTCCTCTGTACTCTGATGTGACGGCTGCGAGTAAAGATCATTCCGATGCTGGTGTTTCTTGATGAAAACAGAGACAATCACACCCACAAGAACCAGCAGAAGCACAGGCAGTCCAACACGCCAGAACCAATACACTGCAGCGGGAAGGAGGAAGGTGGGAAGAGAACAGAAGTTTTAAAAATGCTTAATCCTTTAAAAATGCTTTTTTTAAACTCACTGCTTAAATATTTTCTAAAGCTCTCAATGCCTGTTGTTCTACTTACTATGTTCAGTGTCATCCTTGCGTTCTCCTGGTGAGTCTGAGCCTGTTCTAGATTCTGTAGAGGAGATTGAAAAGTTAGTCATACCGTTTAGCATTTACTGTTCAAATCGTGATGAATAAACCTCAGTGGTAAAATAAGCTAAAATATTTCTGCTCCTCCACTGATCTTCTCTCACCTGTGACTGTGACTGTGATCAAGATTTCTCCCTCAGAGTCCAGAACTCTGTATGTTCCAGTGTCAGTGTCTGTAAAATTATTAATGGTCAGATTTCCACTATTATCATTCAGTCGATCACTGCTGACCCAACGCATTCTCATCCCAAAGCGTAATATTTTGACTCTTTTGCCAAAGCGTCTATATCCAGCGCATATGGCACCCTTTAGCGTCAATATAACACGCTTCGGTTTTGGGTAGGTTTAGGTCTGGGGTAGTGTTAGGGTTAGACCACTAGGAGGCGCCATATATCTGCGTCTCATATGACGCTAAAGGGTGCCATATGCGTTGGATATAGACGCTTTGGCAAAAGAGTCAATATATTACGCTTTGGGATGAGAACGGGCTCGCTGACCCCGTGACCTCTCCTCCACAGCTCTGTCCAGCCTTCACTAGAGTTTCTCTCCACTTTATCAGCGTTGGACAACAGAACATCCAACTTCAGATCCTCTCCTTTCTTCACAGAAATGTCATCTGAGGACACACAGAAAGACACTTTATCCTCAATCATTGTTATGATGGTGTCAATCAGGCAAGGCCATAAACACATATTTAGGATTAAGGGGAACAAATGTAATCTACGGTATTCCAATATTCCAATGCAAGACATTGGAAAACCCCATATTGGAGACGATTAATCTGAATAAGCGGTGCGTGTCACATTCAGTGTCTCTGATGATTACAGGAATTCATGGAATACCAACACAATCACTGAAGGAAAGCTGATGGTTTGATCAGTTTTGGTTTTACCATGAATTTGAAGATGGTATTCCCTGATTTGTCGCTCCTGCTCTCTTTGATCATTATTGTAATGGACTTTCAGAATATATTTCCCAGCGTCACTCAGTCTCAAATCCTTGATGACGATGTCACATGATCCTTTTTTAAATACTCGTCCACTACAGTTTTTCTCCTCACAGACAGGGATGTTTTTTGACAGACTGGTTAAAATAACACGAATAATGTCTCTGGCCTCAATATCACATTGCAGGGCGACGTTTTCTCCTTTTTGTCCTGTCACATGTATAAGGATATTTCCTATGGTGGTTTCTGCAAATACAGACAACATAAATTAATTCAATACTGAACAATACATGAGTTTTTGTCTATTCTAAAGGTTAATAAAGGTCATCATGAAATATTTTAGTAAAGTTATTTTGGTCTCTTGTTCACACATCCTGAACTGATAACAATGTAAATGTGTCATTTGAAATGCAATGTAAGTCGCTTTGGATAAAAGTGTCTGCCAAATGCATAAATGTAAATGTAAATGTAAACATCCAAGTGGATTCAACAGCTGTGAACTGATGATGGTTGAGTTTCTTCAATATTTAGCATCAGAAATCCCAGGAAAGATTAAGGTTGTTGATTAAAGGCATTTCCTCTATATAATCATTTACAATAAACAATTAAACGATCATCTCACTTTCTTCACAGTTAGCTTGTTCAGCTATTAGCAGTATTGCTTATTGGCCTTTGCAAGCAAACAGACGAATGAACTGGAATGAACTGGAATGAACTGGATTAAGTCTGGATGTGGTATGAATTTCCATCACCAATTGACACGACAGAGAAACAATCGACTACAACAACTCTACCTGGAACTGAAGTACAAACATTGTTATAATTTATAAACAAATATGATACTGACCGCCATATTTGATAAAGCAAAACAGCAGCAGCAGATTCAACCATCTGAACCTGATGAGAAAACAGAAGAGCTGGTTTATGTCACAGATACAGACACACAGTATTTTAAAAAATATGTTTTTCACAATTTGGCTTACAGGTTATCCGGCCATTCAGAAATTCTACTAGCCAAATAAAGAAAAGAAAAAATAAAATGATCAGATTAACTACGTCACATCGTCGTAACACTGCGCTGTATTTACTATATCATTATGACTCACGAGTTGAGTGCTTTAAATCTGCACAGATTTGACTTACACGAACTTCCTGAGCAATGTGAGTAAAGATAATAAAGTAACCCACTAAATTGGTTAGTGATATGACAGAGTTTCCCGCCACAGTTGATTTGTACCCACCCCCGCCAACACACATTCATACAGGGATAAAACGCTTTCCTGAGCGGGAAGATATTACTAAACATTCACTTTGAACATAAACAACGGGCTTTACAAATTCAGTGATAATCTATAATAACCTCACTAATAAAAACGATAATCACAATCATGGTCATCATCATAATCTCGGTAGGCCTAATGTTCATCGTCGACGATCATTTTCCCGTCACTAGCAGATTTAGTTTTCCTCAAACAGAAACACATATAGCCTATATGACACAAAAACACAGGCTGGATTTAAATAGTAAAACATGAAAACTTACATGATAAAGGTTTTGCTTGAGTCTTTTTTATCAGACGCCAAAATGTCATACACTTGCAAGTTTAGCGAGCGATGACAATGAAAGAGAAGTGAATGAAAAATGGTATCTGATAGTATCTCGTCACACACTCTTCAGAGGTGCACGGGTCACGTGACTGATCAAAACCCAGCAAAAAAAAAAAAAGAAAAAAGAAGCCATTTCCTTTACTCTGTGCTCATAGTTTACAACATGTCGACGAATTCATTTTATCATTAGACCACAACAATGCAGAGACACTAAACCACACAGTCTTTCCACAGCAAAACACTGAACAAAAGTCTCTTTAAGTATAATAGTATCTAAGTGTTGAACCCACTGCGTCAAACCACAGTGTGTAAAGATGTATGAAAAACCTCCTGATTTCCCAGTGTATTTTTTTTAGCCTGCAGGATCTACAAACAGTGCAGTGTGCCACGTTTTAAAGGTTCTCTAAGCGATGTCGGGTGACGTCACTTCTTGTTGACGTTTAAAGTATTGTCAAACAAAATGGAGGCTAGCTAGACCCTCCCTCCTCCTCATCTGCACACTAACCCCCCAAACCCTTCTTGTCGGTGATTGGCTGGAACTGTTTGTTATGTTTCGTGGTGCGGGTAAGCCCAGTTTGTTTTTGTTGCTGTTTGTGGAGCCTGGGCTGTCTACAGAGACCGTGTTTCTTTACAGTGTGTTCAGGGGACAGGCAGCCAGCGGATAGTGAGGAGATGTTTGCTGTATGTGACAAAAAATGTTTTGGCCTAAAAAACGCGTGACATCACTTAGAGCACCTTTAATATTTCAAATATTGCTGAAAAAAAATAAATGTAGCAGATGTGTCAGTGCAATTGTAGTGAATTCCTGAAATTGTTAGTAATAAATTAATGGAATGATCTGCATAGATAAGTGTGTGATGTCATGGTGGGGAATTTCAAATGTCCACCAAAGTCTCTTGGCTGAGTGACACACTAGAGAAACAATCAACTAGAACAACTCTACCCAGAACTGAAAATCAAAAATGATACTGATCGCAAAATGAGGATGACAGAGCGTGAACGTTTATACATAAAGACGATTACATCAATATTTTACAAGTGTTTTACAATAAAAAAATGAACAGTGACAGCAGTATTAATTAATTTGTGTCAGAAGTGCACATCAATCATGCTGAATCAGACTGGTATTTACCATTTCACATAAAAAGACAACAGTTGTGCCTGCTTCCATTTATTTGTGATCACACGAAAGCAGAAAACAACTTTATTAAGGCTTTTAAGTCTAAAGACTTACATTTAGAACAATTTTGATGAAATATCACGTTTACGTTCCGTTTACATGTTTATATCACAAGAATACTCTCCTGTTCTGTCATTATTGTGTACCAATGTTAGGTTTTGCTTAGTTTTATGTAACTTTATTGCTTTGAGTTTGATTAAAGGAACACTCCACCGTTTTTTGAAATAGGGCTTATTCACATTCTTTCGTACATTTAGATAGGTGTGCAAATGCATTTTTGTCTCAGTGCATGCATTGTTTTAGTTTGACAGGGTCGGCGCTAGCTTAGCTTAGCGCAATGAATGGAATCCTTTGTTGCCAGTTAGCATGTCCTGAGTAAAAGTGATTAAAAAAAACCCCACGTAATTACTTCTTGTGGCCTGCGTATTCACAACGAGTACAAATAGCGATGTAGATTAACACTAGGCGATTTCCTAGGCAGATATTGACTTGGGACTATATTAGGGGGAAGCACAGGCGAAGCACTGCTGCTTAGGCGAAGCACTGCTACTTGGGCGCAGAGATATCACGCAACACATGAAATCCCACGACTTCCATTCATGGTTTGAAAAACTTAAATGGTTTAAGGCAATCAGTTTACTCCAATGGTTTGATTTACCGTAACTTATCGGGTTGCTTTTGACAACATCTGTGATGAAAGGAAAGATTTTCAAAACTTTTAAAGCAGAAAAATTTATTTATTAATATAAGTTACACATTTAAATATACAGACAATATAATGGAACAACTGCATACTTTAAATATTAAATATATTTTACAGTGCATACGGCTTAATTTGCAATATTCCTTCAAGTCACAAACAGTGCAAAAATTACAATATCTGCCCTCATAAGACATAACTGTTCACACATATCTGATAATCAGCAACTTCACAGTCAGTGTGAGGTAATAAAAAAGACTTATCCTTAACATAATAATTTATTTGGTATATCATAAACAATGCGACTGTAAAGTCCACCAGACATTGTGCTGCTTCTAAATTTTTAAGATAAATAACACAAAAAAGTAACAAAACTACAATATTAAATTCCATTTTAAAATACATCATTAAAAAATATATTAATATATCCAAAAGTGGTTATGAGATTTATAAAGTAGCTAGTTTCTTTAGAAAAATGTATAGTGTTTTTTTCTCAATACACAAAAATGCTGTTTGCAGGATATGCAGCGGCACCATGGCGCCCTCTTCTGTGCGGAGCCGTTGTGCCAAAATCATTCTTTAAAAAAATTATTTTATTAAAACATTATAAATATTCAAAAGCTTATTGTTAAGAAAATACGTTTTTATGCTTTTTAAAACGAGCTCAAGATTGTATTTTAATTGTGGTGGGGATGGACAAGGCAACAATGCTAAACAATATGTTGGCTCAGAGGGCAAAATGTTATTTTCCTTTTCGCCCCATCTTCTGTCTAGGAGAGCATTAATGCACGGACGTCCACGGGCTGAAGCCCAGGGGATATACTAGCTGCTCAAAATAATATTTTCAAAGGGTCCTATTACGCTTTTTCAACTTTAGTTAGTGTGTAATGCTGCTGTTTGAGCATAAGAGAGTACAATGCAGGCTATTCGGACAAAAGCTTCTCCTGAAAGACGAAGACATTCTCATTTTGTCGGCACAATCTGTTTATGGATCACAACTTGTAAGTATGTCTTATTATTTGTAGTTGTGTTTTTTATTAAGAGTTCCAATTATAAATTTGATGTAGGCCTAGTTGCTATGATTGCTATGATGTAAAGCTTTACCTCTGCTAGCCTGCTAACTAACATACCAGTATTGATGTAGTGTTTACTGGAGCTTTTGTAAGACTGTTCATCGCCCCTTAGGAAAATGATCCATGATTTTGGGATTGATTACTGTTTGTATTACCATAGTTTTCCGACAACTATGATTAAATGGTGGATAACTTCATATCTATAAGAAAATTAAATAAAAAAAATATATCACTCTGAAACATCCTGTGAAATCTGTTCAGCCAACACATTCTCATCCTTTGGCGTCATACATGTGACGCTTTGGACATTTCGTTGAAATCTTACGCACATGGCATCCTTTAGCGTCAATATGAGACACAGAACCCAATGCGTCATAACCGTAACCCGACCCCAGACCGAAATGTCATATGGCGTCACCTATATGACGCCAAAGGATGAGAATGTGTTGTTCTTTAACATTGTCAGGGTCTGAATCAGGCTTAAATTTGTTTAAAATCACCGCCATCTGTAATATTTACATCCGAGTCTATCTCACGGTTATAAAGGGGCGTGTTATAAAGGGGCGTAAAGGGGCTTGTTATAAAGGGGCGTAACATTTCCCAAACACGTGCGAAGCACTGCCAATCACAACACACTGGGCCAGCTGACCAATCACAACACACTGGGCCAGCTGACCAATCACAACACATTTCATATTTCGGAAGGAGGGGCTTCATCGAAAAGGAGCTGCAATAATATATGTGAATAATAATACTTTTTTTGAACAATTAAGCATGAAAACATATTCATTCTAGTACATCCTGAAAACAAAATCAAGACTTCATAAAAGAGCATATCATGACTCCTTTAAAATCATTATTGTTGTAAATGGGAGTTTACAGCAGTGCCAACCGCACTTTATTACCGAACTCACACCTGTAAATCTCAAAATACTCATCTTGGTGAGTATTCACGTAAACACTATCGGTTATGTCCTAAGTGAATGATAAAAAAATGTGTAACAGTATATTGGATCCATAAATTAGTTCTTAAAGTGACAGGAGCCTATAAATACCTGCTGCCGTCTGTCATATATAGGTGTGTTTGTCTTCATGTGGCGCTGCTCAGATTGATCGGTGTATGAGATCAAATTACCACGATAGCGATTAGAGAGCAGACGGTGCTGTACGCTTCTGAATCACTCTCTTGGTACTTTGAAATTGTGTACTTCACTGTTAGGGGCACAGACAGTTCAACTGGGAAAATCCAATATGCTTCAGGTGGAAGGGGGGAAGCTGGGAAGAGAGCACATTTATTTATTTATTTTAAAACTCAATGTTTAACGATTTTGTAAAGCTCTCAATGCCTCTTATTTTACTTACTATGTTGTTGTTTTGTCATCATTTATGTAGTTCAATTCATCCTTTGATTCTGTTCTAGATTCTGTAAAAGACACTCATTCAGTTTAGCATCAATCTGATGTTCAAATCATGTAACTTCACCTATTTAAATGCTTTAAACATAATATTTCTACTCATCACCACTGATCTTCTCTCACCTGTGACTGTCACCATGATCAAGATTTCTCCTTCAGAGTCCAGAACCTCGTATGTTCCAGCGTCAGTGGCTGTAAAATTATGAATGATCAGGTTTCTATCTCTGATGGTCATTCGATCTCTCCTGACTCCTTGGCTTCTGCTCCAGTCCTCCTTCAGCCCAGTGCTTCTTCTGCCCCAGTGGACCACTTTATCAGCATCGATCAACAGAACATCCAACTTCAGCTCCACACCTTTCTTGACAGAGATCTCATCTGAGGAGAAACAGAAACATTAATGATTATTATAATGTTGTCAATCAGTCAAGGCTATGTTTAGGATTGGGGATATATTAGTGTCCCATTCAGTGTGTCTTGTTACAGGCCTGCGTGCAATACTAACACAATTATTAAAGGGAAACCGAAAAGCACATGCTGATTGATTGATTGATCAGTTTTGACTTTACCTTGAATGCAGAGTTGATACTCCAGGGTTTGTGGATCCAGCTCTGTCCGACCTTCATTATGATAATAGACTCTCAGAGTGTATTTCCCAGCGTCACTGAATCTCAGATCCTTGATGATGACGTCACATGATCCTTCTTTAAACACTCTGCTGTTTTCACTCTTACATTCTTCATTCTGACAAGAAAGGATGCTTTTTAACCTGCTTAAATCAATAGAAACAATCTCTCTGTCCTCAGATCCACATGACAGGGTGATGTTGCCTCCCTTTATTCCTGACACAAGAATAGTGGAGGTTTCTGCAAATACAGACAGTAATATTTATTCAATAAAGTATCAATACTAATATATATTTATATAGTAACATTTTGAGTGAATTAAAAAAAAATATATGCATAACTTTAATGAAAGGTTTTATCCACTTCAAATTGACTATTGTATACACTGTATATATAAAGGCGTCATATACGACGCTTTTGCCAAAGCGTAAATATCCTACGCACATGGCACCCTTTAGCGTAAATATGAGACACAGATATATATGGAGCAGAAGGCGCCTCCTAGTGGTCTAACCCTAACCCTACCCCAGACCTAAACCTACCCATTCTCTGTGCGTGTTATATTGACGCTAAAGGGTGCCATGTGCGTAGGATATGTACGCTTTGGCAAAAGCGTCGTATATGACGCTTTGGGATGAGAAAGCGTTGAAATGAATGTATTAGTAACTGTGCCACATTTTAACACTTCAAATGATGATGACAGTATAAAGCTTTATAAGATGTGCCAGTGCAGATTTAGTGAATTTCTGACAGGGAATGATCAATCAAAAATGGTTCAAATGTATTCACAGAAATGACTGAATACTGACCACTGTACTTGTAAAGGCACATGAGGAGCAGAAGACTGAAGAGTTTAAACCTGATGAGAAAACAGAAGAGATGTGATGTCACAGATTCATCACAAGATAAGATAAGATGCTGTCCTGAGATAAAAAACAACAACAATCACTTTCACTTTCATTTCTTCTGAAAATTTAACATTGGGGATGTTACTTGATAAAAATGCCCAATAAGAAACATCAAAATATAATTCTCAGGAAAAAAAGGTGCAAAAGCTGTAAGTGGTGCAGTTCACTTTCTATAATGGGTAAATAATGTAGAAAGGATACACTGCACTGACAGCTTTTGTAACACATCCTGAGAGTGTGACATGATTAATACTGTAATACTCAAAACGATCATTCAAAACAAAAATCCCAAAACACACAACAATAATGGTCATAATCACAGTAATGGTTATATTCTGCATTAAGATGTTGATTAATTTTCTCATTGGCATCATTAGCAGGTTTACTTTTCCACAAAAATAAAAAAAAACCTGTTAATTTAATAACATAAAAACACACAAGCTTTACTTATATTTTAAAAAGAAACATGAAAACTTACATGGTGAATATTTTGAAGGAGTGTTCTGGCGTCTTCATAAAGCACAGCACGAGTGAGATGTGGCATTAGTGTGGTGTGGCATTTCAGTAAAAACAAAACTAAACAATGACACACCACACAGGTGGTTTTCCAGGCACTGCTAGTTTGGTGCCTCCCACTAATGATGACTAAATTATTATTTCTATATTTTTATTTCTTTCTACTGGTTATTCTTTCAAAGCTGATTGAGCTGAAGATTAATATAACATTGCATGGTATTCAGTGGCTGACATAATTTTGTGACTTATTGAAGTAATTGACTGAATATTTAACTGAATATTAAATCTGACTTTTGTTTTGAAGGTATGCCTGTTGCCATTGACATGTTGCTTTATGATCATGTGACATGATGATGTAATGAAATCTGTGCTGGATGTAAGAAGTGTCCATGTAAGTTCATTACCCTACAAGTACATTAAAGAGGAGTATATAACTTTAAATGCTCATTATTTGTTTTCTTTTATTCATGACCTCATAATGTTTGAAGAGTAATATAAATCATTGCACTTTTTAAAAATCCAATAAAGCAAAGAAACGCAAGCTAAAAGGGTCATAAGCTGACCCTAAAATTACCAACAAATACAACCCATCATATTTTTCTATTTGACAATGTGAAATATATGAACCTAGCGAGTTTTGCATTCACAATGCAAGTTATAAGTGAACCACACCGTAGATTTAAAGAGGTCATGACACTAGACGAATTACATTTGCTTGATGGTAAAAACGGTATTGAAAGCTGTTAAAAATAATGTGAATGAAAATACTTGTATTACTTGTCACCATGTAAGACATTGTGGCTTAAATTATGCTTTATTGACAATAGGAAACTCTGCAACATGGAAGATGTATGTATTTTGATTGTGCTGAGAAGGTCTTTTACACTATAAGCAAATAAAACATAAGCATATAAAAATGAATTAGTACAAAACTGAAGAGCTGTGTAACTATACCTTTAATTGACTAAAAACTGATTCTGGAGAATCTGGACAGGCAAAATTATAGATTAGTATTAAAACATTTAAAAAAAATTAGGTTTAGATACACAAGTTGAAGTGCTTTCTGTATGCATGGGAAAATAATAAGTAATATTATTGTTTTGTTTTTTTTCTTCCCACCTATTTCCTGGTCCTTTCAGTGCTTCACACTCCGGCCGAGATGGTGGCGGTAATGCAACCACAAATTATAGAAGAAGAAGTAAAGCAGGAAGAGCAGTTCAGGAAGTTTTCATTTTCGGCATGGCACTTCGTAAAACAATTTTAACATGTGAGTCTTTATTTATATAGCCCATTTAACTCAGTTTGTGTGTTTGGTTCCTATGTGGATTAAGTTTATTTCTGTTTAGCAACTAAATGTAACTTGCACAATGCACACCAACAAAAATAGTTAAATTTCAAATAGTAGGCCTAGTGAGTCAGCATTATTTTTAATTTTTTAATTTCTAAAATCCACTAGGTCTATTGAGGTTTTTAATTCAATGAATCAATGAGGATTTGATGAACCCTCATCCGAAGGGTTTTATTGAAAAAATTATTGAAAAAGTTTATAATCAGCCAGATTGTTTGTTGATGTATGTTTGAAATTTCAACATTTAAATGGTGAATAGGGAATATAATAAAGGGAAACTGTTGGGTTCGGAATTACCTCTAATAATTATGCTTTAAAAAGCTTGCAATAAGATTTTGGTGAAAATTACTTTTGCAGATCGACCAAAATCCGCATATGCTAAATTTCCGATTTCCTAAATGCGCTGTCAATCGCAGAGATGTGGTATCCACTGATTATATTTTAAATTAATTTGCTAATAAGCTAAAAATATGTGAAAGACGGAATTGAGGACACAGGTCTAATCTTCTTAATATTCTGAAATAGCTGTTGATAGTGTATGTTTCTGCTTCAAACTATAATTTAAAACTATATAATTAGAAAAGTTTCATTATATATAATAGTTGTTATTTATATTTGGGGTTGGGTTTTATTGGGTTAATAGTTGGGTTAATTGTTCTGTTGTTTTCCATAAATGAAAATACTGATAACCGCTATAAAAATGTTTATTATATCAGAATTTTACAATATAGCAATTATATATAAAATAGCATGGACTTTGTGCTTTGTAATTTTGCTAATTGCAAACAGTTATAACACTAAAGGAAAGGTATATCAAAAAGCATAATGGATTTTACATGATAAGTAGTAATGAACAACCAGATAATCAGACATTTTGTATTTCACATCAGGTGGACTCATTTTTGTGCCAATAATAGTGTTCATGGCGCTGAAGATTTTTACATTTGGAAGTGAGTACTATATTCCTGCAATATTTTTAATGTCAGAATTTTTTTTAAAGAAAACATATATGAATATAGCATTGTTTCTATCCTCAGGTTCTGCTCCTCTACAGAAGAGGTCCGGTGATTGCCAGTGTTTTCTGGCTTGTGATGGAGCACATGAGCGCCTGAAGCAACTCAAGAGCGTTCATGTTCGTGTAGAACATCAATCAGAGGAAGTTCATGAAGAAATATATAATGTCTCCAGTTTATTGAAGAAAGACGGACACTGTTCTGTGGTCGTGCCGAAATGTTTACAGGGCACACAGTTCACATTAAGAATATATGCTGATGAAAAAAAGCCAGTACCTGAGCAACTCTACGAAAACACAAATTCAAAGCCTGGTAAGGTCATAATTTTTTTTTTTTTTAAAGAATTAGTTCACTCAAAAACAATTCACCTCCTATCCCAATTCCAGTAAAGTAATATTTGTTTCTTCTATGACATAGCAAAGGAGAGACGGTATTTAAAAATATTCACATGTGCGAGAACCAGGCATGGCATTTTGAATAGCTCGACTGGGATTGAATACTTACAGATTTTTTTTTGTTTGAACTATTCCTTTAAAGTTATTTTAAAAATGTATTTATATTATCATACTGAATTAATAATTGTATGGCTAACGCTCTCAAATTTTCCACAGAGTGTACAAAGAAAAACCTGAGGAGTAAGTAAACTAAAGAAGCCTCGATTCTTAAGCTACACACATAAATTTGTTTTTATTAAATACAATGTTTTCTCCCAACATTGAACAATAAGCAGGAATTTGATCCGGGAATTCACGTAAAGATGTTTTATTCTGCTTATGTCTATTTCAATCCCCAGGTGGTGCTGTTAGGGACTTCTCCAACAAACTCCTGATCCTGCTGATTTTCTGCTGTTTTGTTTTTGTTTTTTAAATTTCTGCCAAAGAAATGGTGCCAATATCGGCATCACACACTGCACTCTATCATTTAATACCTCAGAGCAGCACAAGATTCACTACAGAACTCACTACTGGACTTTTCTATTTGTAATAACTGGAGTGGTGTTCTTCTGAGTGAGGTCTAAACTCTTGCACACTAGCACTTTCGGTGCACACACTGGTTTCTCTGACCTCAGAGTCCAGCTCGTTTGATGAACCGAACCCCAGTCCGCTTTAAAATTAAAAACAGGGTCCACGTACGGATCAAGTCATCTCATGATTTCCTGCTGATATTCTGAACACTATCGTCAAAAATTGGATATAGCAATAAATATTATATAGGTCTGTAACGATACTCTCATGTCACGATTCGAACCATATCACGATACTGAACTCACGATACGACATTATTGCGATACTCAGAGACATTTAAGGTTAACAAAAAATGTTCTGTTGATTAAAATGCTAAGTTTGATATTACATAAGTAAATGAACAGGCTCGTACTTGGTGCTGAAACCCAAAGCACAGGACAATAGAGACACCAGAATAACAATATTCATGATTCTGAAGCTGAAAATACTGAATTATTTTAGACAAATATGCTTGCACTCTTTCACTGACTAGATATATTTAAAATAATGTCGTACACTTTTTATCATTTGACATTATCACGACCCACAAATATTCCCCCATTGTGTTATTATACTTTATATACAACATTATAGCAGTTTAATGTACTGACACTAAAACTCAACAGTAATTTGTATTTTGGTTGAACTACTATACACGATACAGATTGTCACTATCCATGATACATGTTGTTGGATTTTTGTATTGCGATATATTGTGACACGAAATATTGTTACACCCCTATATATTATATATCAACAACTTCAAATTAATAATTTTATATTTCTCCATCATTTTTAATTAAATGTCATTTTGGCAGCTCATATACGGCAGCTGTAGATGCAAGAGCCATTCTGTGTTGATGCTTATAATCAAAGTTTCAAAACCCAAGTACCGAAGCGAGGCAAGCATTGCTATTGATCTTGCCATCGTCTCTTCAGCATTAACATTACCAGCAGCAGGAGAAGCTTCTGTCTGTGTTCATGCAAACATATCACACTTCTGAACCAAAACATGTGAATACACTAAACACAATCCAGCGGAGGCAGGGGGAGGAGTCAAACTGGTTTGGACCAAGCCATCAAACCAAATGTGATAGCACCTGTATGTTTTTATTCTACATCTATTTTTTTGTCTATTATATCCTACTGTATGTTGCACTTTCACTTTACGCACTGCTATTGCTTTACTTTTCTGAACAAACATTAAATATCTATTATATAAATGTTCATTATAAATCATTTTCTGCACAAATTTAACTTAAGGTACATGTGTAGTAAGTTCAGTCGCTGTAATGTTTTATATCTTGTTATTATGTCTTACTTGAACTATGCATCAGGTCATTGTACTGTAATAATAACTTGATCTGTGATGAAAACCCTTCTGATGTGACAAATGTTTGTTTTGTATGTTTAAATTTGGGATTTCAAATGCAGGGTTTATAAAATTTGACAAATATGAAAGAATCTTTGAGTAGAGCCTCATTTTTAATTTAGATTTGATGAAGCTGATATATAGTTTGTCATAACTAAAACACACACACACACACAGGCCACATCCAATTAAATATGTACTGTATTTTCATTATGTACTTGCACATAAAAGTTTGAAGCATACCTGATAAAAACAGCTGTAACAAAACACAGCACTCATTTATGAAAGGAAGTGGAAACACTTTGTGGTTTAAGTCTCTGCTTTGTTATGAAGAAGTTTGATCGACACAATCATCAACAGATCAACATACAAAATGGAGACAATCCTTTTTCTCTGTGTTTTTTCTTCCTGGAATTTGCTAATAATTACCAGTGGTAAGAATATTCTTTTAACTTGCACTTAACTCACCATTTTAACTAACAGTTATTTGTATCAAAACTATTTCAGAGAATTGGTTTATCATTTTTTCCAGATGTTTCAGAAGATGAAGTGACCCTGTTCAGAGTCGAGCTGAAGGACAGAATCAGTCTGAACTGCAACATGAGCGACAGATATGAAATCGCCTGGTTTCATCAGTTTTCTCAACAACTAACCCAACTAATATCTGCAAAAACCAGCAGAGCAGCCGGAAGAAAACTTCTAGTGACGTTCAATCTCAACAGAAGTCGTCTGGAAGTTGATGCAGACTCAGAGATCTCTACAGTCACGCTAGTTATTACTGGAGTCACAGAGGCAGATTCAGGACTTTATTTCTGTGGAACAAAATCTGTGTCGTCTTCAGAGATGCACTTCCAGAAACCCATCAGACTGGAGATTGAGGGTTAGTACTGGTGATGCTTTCAATGCTGAGATATTTGTCTACTGCTAATTTTATTTAGTATCAGTGCTACTAGTGATCTGATCAAACCTGCAAGTATGAGAATATCTAACACCACTAAGTATTTGAGTATGTACGTGCAATGTTTGAATGATTCTTGTGGAGGAAAGAGCTGCTGTTATAGTAATATTGAAATTGAAACTATAATATTTTTTATTGTTTTGATGACCTTCTCTTTGTATTTGATATTTAATTCAATTTCAATTCACATTTATTTGTAAAGCGCTTTTCACAATCACATCGTTTCAAAGCAGCTTTACCGAAAATGCATTAGTCCTTATTACAAATTATTATCTGTTATCAGAGGTAACTTCTAAGTTATGTATTTCAGAAATGTACATATACAAAACACAGTTTGCTAAAAATTATTATTTTAAACAATGTAATAATTGAAGGCATGAAACAATGAGCTCATTAAAGTAATGAATACTTGTTTGTTAACAAATGTTTATGACATATAGACAATTGTAGCATTGATAAAGTGATCTTACATTAAAATATTTTCAGACAAGCTGACAGACAGAGAGGACAAAGATAATTCTATCCCAGAACCGCCAGAAGATGTTGAGATCGGTAAGAGCGGATGTTATTCTAGATTTTCTCACAACTCTAAAAAAAAAAGTGCTGATTTGCCAATGTACAGTTGTAATCAAAATTATTCAACCCCTTCATGGCAAGCATCTTGTAGAATTATGACCTGCTGAAAACGAGATGTATAACCAGATAGCGTTTCTGAGGAATCTGAGCCCGTTCCTCATGAGCAATGGCCTCCAGTTCAGGAATATTCGTGGGTTTGCGCCTTCGAAATCCCATCAGAGATTTTCTATGGGGTTTGAGTCAGGTGACTGTGATACCACTGTATCTTGCAGGACTTCTTCTGCAACCAAGCCTTGTTGTAAATTGAGGTATGCTTGGGATCGTTGTCCTGTTTGGAAGGTCCAATGACGCTTAAGCTTCAGGTTCCTCACTGATGACGTTGTCTCTTATTTCCTGATACCTCAATGAATCCACACGCTGCAGGTTTCCAGTGCCGGAGGATATAAATCAGCCGCAGAGCATCACGAGCCCCAACATGTTTAACTGTAGACAGTGTTCATTTCTGCATATGCTTTATTCTTCTTCCTCCAGACATACCGCTGATCCATGTTTTTTATCGCTCCACAGAATAGAATCCCAAAGCTTATGTGGCTTATTTATATGATTTTGAGGACTTTCCTTGTGCTTTTGGGTCGGTAGTGGTCTTGGAGTTCTGGCATGTGTTTAGTACTGAAACCTCAGTGCCTGTTGCCACCAAGTCTTGCTTTTACAGTCACTCAGAAATCTGGTTGCAGCCGTTCTGAACAAACATTACCACTGTTCCTTTAACTTTGAACTTGCCAACTATGCTTCTGTGTCTCTAGGAACAGTTAGTGCATTCGCTATCTTTTTATACCGTTCCTTGTTTGTGAAGGGCGATTTTGGACCATTCTTTTGACTTTGCTATTTTTCTAACATGCAGTCAAACGTGACACCCAACAAAACCTAGCCAGTTCAGATATTTCATGTGTTCTAGCTCAAGCACACCTGTTGCTGCTAATGAAGCCCTTGATTAGTGAGATAACACCTTTTTTTGCAGATTTGCACTGCTGTGAGGGATTCTATTCAGGGGTTGAATAATTTTGAGACTGCAGAAGTCAGTAAAAGTTGCATTTTCAGTTGAATTTGGGGAAAGCACTTGAAATATTTCTTGTGTTGAGATATTCCAATTACCTTTGTTTGATTTGTTCATTGCAAACAGCTAAAAGTCTGTAAATTTTGCCAAGAACGCAATGGGGGTTGAATAATTTTGAGTACAACTGTAAATCGGAATTTAGTGCCGGAAATTTCTGTCTTCATTCTGCAAAATGCTTTTCTGTCTCTGTAGACGAGGTGACGGTGACGGAGCGTGTGTTGATGTTCGGTGGTTTTGGACTGGCTGTGTTTGTGTTTTTTCTGGCTACAATCATCGCAGGAGGAATCCTTCACAATCACGGCTGGCAGAAAGGATGGGCCGCAGCGAAACATGGAGCTCTGATTCATCAAAAATCACCTAAATGACAGATTTGTGTGCTTTGTTTCACAAAATATCTCAATATATCCCTACCAGTAAAATCAGCATTGCTGTAGGGTAACACACATTAAAATAGATAACTGTGGTTCAGGTGCTTTTCCAGCAGACCAGATCTTACTTTCACTTCCGAGAAACTGAGATATTGTGGCAAATGTGACCTTTTCAGTAAATTGAAACTTAAGGGGAAAGCTCACCCCAAAAGAAAATGCTGCCATCATTTACTCACCCTCAAGTTGTTTGAAACCTGTATGAGTTTCTTTCTTATGTTGAACACAAAAATTAAATATTTTGAAGAATGCCAGTAACCATACAGTCGATGTATTGACTTCCATAGTTTTTGTCTTCCTACTATGGAAGTCAATGGGGTACACCAACTGTCTAGTTATCAACATTCTTCAAAATATCTTCTTTTGTGTTCAACAGATACAGGTGAACTTTCCCTTAAGTTTCAACTATCCCTTTGAATAAAAATAATGTATGGTTATGGTGATTATTTAGGTTTGTGTGGTTCATTTGTGCTTGTCAATAATATTTAGTTAAATTTAAAAGCACTGCTGTTGCCACTGTCTTTGTTGATTCAATAATAAAGCATTAAGAGTTAGAGAAACTGCGTTTTTGCATGTAGAGAACGAGCCAATGTCTTTGTAACAAACGGCTTCTGTCACAGCTAATTCAAGCAAACATATGCTTTCATATCATTAGACCAGCAGGACTCGTGAAAAAAATGAACATAGTGTCTGATTATATCTTTAGACTTATATATATTTATGTACATAAGCTGTTTTCAAGATAAAATGTAAATGTAAACCTCTTCTGTGTCACATAAAGGTTGATTTAATAAAAACGTCAACAGATGAATTCAATGATAAATGTGCTGTTCAGAGTTCTGATCAAGTAAACAGCAGTAAAACAGAAATTATGTTTTCTGGCAGAAAACCTCATCATTACCAAAGCTAAACTTGTTCAAACACTGTTTAAAGCCAATGTCAGATTAAACTTCATTGCCCTCAAGGCTCTCAACCAAGCAAATATAATGGTAGCTGTTGCATTTGGTCGCAAAATTCACAATGATAAAATCACCAACTGACAGATCTGAGATGTCTGGTTCACTACTCTCATCCTGGGAACTCTCACACTCAGAAGTGTCATCAAGTGGGATGGGAGCATCACTGTCCTCAGAGCTGCTGTACACTGGGGGTTTCTTCTTGGACTTTCCTTGTTCTTTGATGTTGGTTACTTGTTTCCCCTTCAGTTTTTTTTTCTCTGTTTTCATGTTCCATTTCTATTGCCTGCTTTTCAGGTGTTTGAGTCAGGATCCTTTCTCTTTGTCTGTGCCCTAGGCTGCTGACTTTTGGGTAAGGGTAGTATTTCAGTGGGAGACACATTTCCAGGGGAGGTGAGGAGTGAATCTGTCCCACATGTTGAAGAACATGCCTGTGAAGGCGACTCAGCAGAGGTGGAGGTTGAAGCCATGGGTGGATCAGCACATCAGGGTTTGGCCTGTCTGACACCATCGATGGTTCAAACTCTGCATCAGAGAAAATATCTCTGTTGTATGGAAAAATCCCTGTGGACCTGAATCCAGAAGAGATATTCCGTGGTGTCATTGCCTCGTTCACACATATGGGATATGGTACAGTATATGCTGGCTGTTTTGCCTGGGTTAGATCTCATCCAACCATCAAGAGCTCTGTTGTAATAGGTCTTGAATGGACCGTAGACACTCTAGTCCAGAGGTTGCAGGCGATGAGATGTGTGGGGTGGAATTGTGAGCATAACAATCCCCTTACTCTGTGCTACATCTCAGTGAAATATGGTAAAATGCTAAAATCATACTAAACAGCCCTGAATACATATCCTTGGTAACTCTGGCTGATAAGTAAACACATGCCAATTTCTTGTACAGTAAATGTTCTTTACTCTTGTATCTTGCTATAGTTGCCATTCAATTGTATTAATATTATGGAATATATTAATTCTGTCACCTGTTCATCACTTTGGTCAGATTGTCAAAGAAGTCCCCGACTGTAGTGTTGTTGAAGGCTGTAGCTCTTCCCAAAGATGTTGCTTCAGCCATACGACAGGAGAGATGGTGGCGTGCCATAAAGTTCTTGAACCGATCTCGACCTAACAAAATAGAATTAATTATATTTAGATACTGTAGCATAAAACCACAGACGTCAGCCTTTCCCGTCTTAATGAATAATGTAATTTCCTGAACCTACCCGTTAGACCCTTCTCTTTCCAGTTGTTGGGGACAGGGGTGTTGTTTTTCTGTGCAAACTGCAATGCCAGTTCACAGCATTTCTTTGGAGTGAGGCCATGGAACTGCTCAGCCAACGTTTTGATGTGATCGGCAAGCTCCTTTTCCACCTCTTCTGTGAAGACCCTATTGGCTTCTGCTGTTCCACTGTACCCTGTTTTAACTTTCTTTACCTCCTTCTTTTTTATGTACCTCGCCAGTTGCAACGGTCATTAGCTGGAGTGCCCTTGAGAGCCACCAGAGGGCACTCCACATCAGACTATTGTTATTCGAATTGTCCTTGAATTCAGAACCACAGACTAGTGTTCAACTCTTACAAAACTGTACAAAATATACATATGTACATGCACACACACTGTTTGTCTAACAGTTTGACAAAAATACACATTCTCAATCATCAGTTCTGAACTCAGTTCTGATTCTCAATTCAGCAGTTGATGGATTAAATAGAAACAATAATAATTCCTAGATCAATAAAGAAAAAATGTTGTATTATGTAGAAATGTATGCTGTTTGTAAACAAATAAAACTCATGAATAGAGGAAATACGTGAAAAAATAATGCGGTTTTTGAACAATCAAGCATGAAAACATATTCGAGTGCACCCCGAAGTCAAAATCAAAACTTCGTAGAAGGGCATAATAGGACCCCTTTAAAACAAAGCCATGTTTTTCAAACAGAATTTTGGATTTACTGTAGCTTAAATCTTTAAGAATTTCAAAGTAACCTAGTTTATTGAAGAAATGTAAACTATTAGAAGACCCTGATGTGTAAGCTTTAGGCTACTTTACTTTTGTATAAGCTTTAGAAATGTAGGCCTACATGTCTCTTATTATTATCTCTAAATTTATTTTTTACTTTTGGGTTGGACTCTGTTCTTTGGGAACTTCATTATGGTCTTATTGCCTTGTAAATGTGTTTACTGCAATAAAAAAAAAAGTAAGCTTCGTTCAAAAAAAGATAAAAGAAAGAAAGAAAAAAGCATGCAGCCTTGAGAAACAACCAATAGGAATCAAACACCCCATTATCAGTGCTGAGTGCAAACTTGGGTGGAGTCTGTCACACTCTCTGGAAACTTTCCCAGTTAAGTAAATTTGGCAATACATTCACAGATTCGAACTTCCCGGGTCAATAACTCCTCAGCTAAACGTTGTTACTACACAAATGACACCTCTTTTTAATCGCAGTAATGTAGACAAGCAGCTACAACCTATTTTCCCCCGAAACGAGCTTTCCTTCGCAGTGGATAAAAAATATTGATCTCTATGCGCAGGCGGCTGAGAGACAGATCCGAAGGGACCGTCTGCAAAGTGCAAACCCCGAAAAGCGTTACTACGAAAACAGTCAATAACTTCACTGTAACACACTACAGTGTCACCAAATTCAGCTTACACATCACTGCTGTCCTAATAGTTATACTACAAGACTTATTTTGGGGGGAAAATATTTTTTGCATAATTTTTATGATTTATATTTATGGAAAATATTCAATAACTTCACTGTAATACACTGCATTGTTGCCAAATTCTGTTTACACATCACTGCTGTCCTGATGGTTATACTACAACACTTATTTTGGGGAAAACATTTTTTTTAATTGTATATACAATTATAAATGTATAATTTTCATGATTCTTATGAAAAATATTAAATAACTTCACTGTAATACACTGTATTGTTACCAAATTCAGTTTACACATCACTACTGTCCTGTTGGTTATACTACAACACTTATTGTGGGGAAATTTTTTTTTTTTAATTGTATATACAATTATAAATGTATAATTTATATGATTTTTATTATGAAAAATATTCAATAACTTCACTGTAATACACTGTATTGTTACCAAATTCAGTTTACACATCACTACTGTCCTGTTGGTTATACTACACTTATTTTGGAGAATTTTTTTTTTAAATTGTATATACAGTTATAAATGTATAATTCTCATGATTCTTATGAAAAATATTCAATAACTCCACTGTAAATCACTGTATTGTTACCAAATTCAGTTTACACATCACTGCTGACCTGTTGGTTATACTACAACACTTATTTTGAAAAACAATTTTTTATATATATATATATATATATATATATATATACATTTATAAATGTATAATTGTTATGATTTTTATGAAAAATATTCAATAACTCCACTGTAAATCACTGTATTGTTGCCAAATTCAGTTCACACATCACTGCTGTTCTGATGGTTATACTACAACACTTATTTTGGGAAAAATATATTTTTTAATTCTATATACATTTATAAATGTATCATTTTTATGATTTTTATTATGAAAATTTTTCAATAACTCCACTGTAATCCACTGTATTGTTGCCAAATTCATTTTACACATCACTGCTGTTCTGTTGGTTATACTACAACACTTATTTGGAAAAATAAATAAATTATTAATTGTATATACAATTATAAATGTATAATTTTTATGATTCTTATGAAAAATATTCAATAACTCCACTGTAATTCACCGTATTGTTGCCAAATTCAGTTTACACATCACTGCTGTCCTGATGGTTATACTACAACATTTTTTTTTTTTTTGTATATACATTTATAAATGTATAATTTTTATGATTCTTATGAAATATATTCAATAACTCCACTGTAATTCACTGTATTGTTGCCAAATTCTGTTTACACATCACTGCTGTCCTGATGGTTATACTACAACCATTATTTTGGGGAAAAAAATGTTTATTTTTTTGTATATACAATTATAAATGTATAATTTATATGATTTTTATTATGAAAAATATTCAATAACTTCACTGTAATTCACTGTATTGTTACCAAATTCAATTCATACATCACTGCTGTTCTGATGGTTATACTACAACACTTATTTTGGGAAAAATATATTTTTAATTGTATATACAATTGTAAATGTATAATTTTTATGATTTTTATTATGAAAATTTTTCAATAACTCCACTGTAATCCACTGTATTGTTGCCAAATTCATTTTACACATCACTGCTGACCTAATGGTTATACTACAACACTTATTTTGGAAAAAAAATATTTTTAATTGTATATACAATTGTAAATGTATAATTTTTATGATTTTTATGAAAAATATTCAATAACTCCACTGTAAATCACTGTATTGTTGCCAAATTCATTTTACACATCACTGCTGACCTAATGGTTATACTACAACACTTATTTTGGAAAAAAAATATTTTTAATTGTATATACAATTGTAAATGTATAATTTTTATGATTTTTATGAAAAATATTCAATAACTCCACTGTAATTCACTGCATTGTCGCCAAATTCAGTTTACACATCACTGCTGTTCTGATGGTTATACTACAACACTTATTTTGGGAAAAAAATATTTTTAATTGTATATACAATTATAAATGTATCATTTTTATGATTATTATGAAAAATATTCAATAACTTCACTGTAATCCACTGTATTGTTGCCAAATTCTGTTTACACATCACTGCTGTCCTGATGGTTATACTACAACACTTATTTTGGGGATTTGTTTTTTTTAATTGTATATACAATTATAAATGTATAATTTGTATGATTCTTATGAAACATATTCAATAACTTCACTGTAATTCACTGCATTGTTGCCAAATTCAGTTCACACATCACTGCTGTCCGGTTGGTTATACTACAACACTTATTTAAAAAAAAAAAAAAAAAATGTATTGTAAATACAATTATAAATGTATAATTTTTATGATTCTTATGAAAAATATTCAATAACCACTGTATTGTTGCCAAAATCAGTTTACACATCACTGCTGTTCTGATGGTTATACTACAACACTTATTTTGAAAAATAAATAAATTATTAATTGTATATACAATTATAAATGTATAATTTTTATGATTCTTATGAAAAATATTCAATAACTCCACTGTAATTCACCGTATTGTTGCCAAATTCAGTTTACACATCACTGCTGACCTGTTGGTTATACTACAACACTTATTTTGGGGGAAAAATATTTATGTTTTTGTATATACTATTATAAATGTATAATTTATATGATTTTTATTATGAAAAATATTCAATAACTTCACTGTAAATCACTGTATTGTTGCCAAATTCTGTTCACACATCACTGCTGTTCTGATGGTTATACTACAACACTTATTTTGAAAAAAAATATATATTTTTTTATTGTATATACAATTATAAATGTATAATTTTTATGATTCTAATGAAAAATATTCAATAACTCCACTGCAAATCACTGTATTGTTGCCAAAATCAGTTTACACATCACTGCTGTTCTGTTGGTTATACTACAACACTTATTTTGAAAAATAAATAAATTATTAATTGTATATACAATTATAAATGTATAATTTTTATGATTCTTATGAAAAATATTCAATAACTTCACTGTAAATCACTGTATTGTTGCCAAATTCAGTTTACACATCACTGTTGTCCTGATGGTTATACTACAACACTTTTTTTGTAATTTTTTGTAATTTTATAAATGTATAATTTTTATGATTCTTATGAAAAATATTCAATAACTCCACTGTAATTCACTGTATTGTTGCCAAATTCAGTTCACACATCACTACTGTTCTGTTGGTTATACTACAACACTTATTTTGTAATTTTTTGTCATTTTTTTATTGTATATACAATTATAAATGTATAATTTTTATTATTCTTATGAAAAATATTCAATAACTCCACTGTAATTCACTGTATTGTTGCCAAATTCAGTTTACACATCACTGCTGTCCTGATGGTTATACTACAACACTTATTTTGGGGAAAATATATTTTTAATTCTATATACAATTGTAAATGTATCATTTTTATGATTTTTATTATGAAAACTTTTCAATAACTCCACTGTAATCTACTGTATTGTTACCAAATTCAGTGTACACATCACTGCTGTTCTGATGGTTATACTACAACACTTATTTTGGGAAAAATATATTTTTAATTGTATACAATTATAAATGTATAATTTTTATGATTCTTATGAAACATATTCAATAACTTCACTGTAATTCACTGCATTGTTGCCAAATTCAGTTTACACATCACTGCTGACCTGTTGGTTATACTACAACATTATTTTGAAAAATAATTTTTTTTTAATTGTATATACAATTATAAATGAATAATTTTTATGATTCTTATGAAAAATATTCAATAACTTTACTGTAATTCACCGTATTGTTGCCAAATTCAGTTTACATATCACTGCTGTCCTGATGGTTATACTACAACACTTGTTTTGGGAAATATTTTTTTTAATTGTATATACAATTATAAATGTATATTTTTTTATGATTCTTATGAAAAATATTCAATAACTCCACTGTAATTCACTGTATTGTTGCCAAATTCAGTTTACATATCACTGCTGTCCTGTTGGTTATACTACAACACTTATTTTGAAAAATTAATAAATTATTAATTGTATATACAATTATAAATGTATCATTTTTATGATTATTATGAAAAATATTCAATAACTTTACTGTAAATCACTGTATTGTTGCCAAATTCAGTTTACACATCACTGCTGTCCTGATGGTTATACTACAACACTTGTTTTGGGAAATATTTTTTTTTAATTGTATATACAATTATAAATGTATATTTTTTTATGATTCTTATGAAAAATATTCAATAACTCCACTGTAATTCACTGTATTGTTGCCAAATTCAGTTTACATATCACTGCTGTCCTGTTGGTTATACTACAACACTTATTTTGAAAAATTAATAAATTATTAATTGTATATACAATTATAAATGTATCATTTTTATGATTATTATGAAAAATATTCAATAACTTTACTGTAAATCACTGTATTGTTGCCAAATTCAGTTTACACATCACTGCTGTCCTGATGGTTATACTACAACACTTGTTTTGGGAAATATTTTTTTTTAATTGTATATACAATTATAAATGTATATTTTTTTATGATTCTTATGAAAAATATTCAATAACTCCACTGTAATTCACTGTATTGTTGCCAAAATCATTTTACACATCACTGCTGTTCTGTTGGTTATACTACAACACTTATTTTAATTTTTATTGAAATTTTTTTTTCAAAATAAGCGTTGTAGTATAACCATCAGGACAGCAGTGATATGTAAACTGAATTTGCCACAGTGGATTACAGTGAAGTTATTGAATATTTTTCATAATAAAAATCATAAACATTATAAATTTACAATTGTATATACAATTAAAAAAAATATTTTTTTTTTTTCAAAATAAGTGTTGTAGTATAACCATTAGGTCAGCAGTGATGTGTAAAATGAATTTGGCAACAATACAGTGATTTACAGTGGAGTTATTGAATATTTTTCATAAGAATCATAAAAAATATACATTTATAATTGTATATACAATAAAAAAAAAAATCCCCAAATAAGTGTTGTAGTATAACCATCAAAACAGCAGTGATGTGTAAACTGATTTTGGCAACAATACAGTGATTTACAGTAAAGTTATTGAATATTTTTCATAATAAAAATCATATAAATTATACATTTATAATTGTATATACAAAAAAATAAAAAATAAATTCCCAAAATAATGGTTGTAGTATAACCATAAGGACAGCAGTGATGTGTGAACTGAATTTGGCAACAATACGGTGAATTACAGTGGAGTTATTGAATATTTTTCATAAGAATCATAAAAATTATATATTTATAATTGTATATACAATTAATTATTTATTTATTTTTCAAAATAAGTGTTGTAGTATAACCAACAGGACAGCAGTGATGTGTAAACTGATTTTGGCAACAATACAGTGATTTACAGTGGAGTTATTGAATATTTTTCATAAGAATCATAAAGAAATATACATTTATAATTGTATATACAATTTAAAAAAAAAATCCCAAAATAAGTGTTGTAGTATAACCATCAGAACAGCAGTGATGTGTAAACTGATTTTGGCAACAATACAGTGAATTACAGTGAAGTTGTTTAATATTTTTCATAATAAAAATCCTAAAAATTATACATTTATAATTGTATATACAATTAAAAAAATTAATTTCCCCAAAATAAGTGTTTTAGTATAACCATCAGAACAGCAGTGATGTGTACACTGAATTTGGTAACAATACAGTGAATTACAGTGAAGTTATTGAATATTTTTCATGATATAAATCATATAAATTATACATTTATAATTGTAGGCCTAAATACAAAAAAAATAATATTTTTGTCCAAAAAAAATGGTTGTAGTATAACCAACAGGACAGCAGTGATGTGTAAACTGATTTTGGCAACAATACAGTGATTTACAGTGGAGTTATTGAATATTTTTTCATAAGAATCATAAAGAAATATACATTTACAATTGTATATACAATTTAAAAAAAAAATTCCCAAAATAAGTGTTGTAGTATAACCATCAGAACAGCAGTGATGTGTAAACTGATTTTGGCAACAATACAGTGAATTACAGTGAAGTTATTTAATATTTTTTATAATAAAAATCATAAAAATTATACATTTATAATTGTATATACAATTAAAAAAATTAATTTCCCCAAAATAAGTGTTGTAGTATAACCAACAGGACAGCAGTTATGTGTAAACTTAATTTGGCAACAATGCAGTGTATTACAGTGACGTTATTGAATATTTTTCATAAGAATCATACAAATTATACATTTATAATTGTATATACAATAATAAAAATAAAAATAAAAATAAGTGTTGTAGTATAACCATCAGAACAGCAGTGATGTGTAAACTGAATTTGGCAACAATACAGTGATTTACAGTGAAGTTATTGAATATTTTTCATAAGAATTATACATTTATAATTGTATATACAATTTTTTTTTTAAATCTCCAAAATAAGTGTAGTAGTATAACCAACAGGACAGCAGTGATGTGTGAACAGAATTTGGCAACAATGCAGTGAATTACAGTAAAGTTATTGAATATGTTTCATAAGAATCATACAAATTATACATTTATAATTGTATATACAATACTTTTTTTTTTTAAATAAGTGTTGTAGTATAACCAACAGGACAGCAGTGATATGTAAACTGAATTTGGCAACAATACAGTGTATTACAGTGAAGTTATTGAATATTTTTCATAATAAAAATCAGAAACATTATAAATTTACAATTGTATATACAATTAAAAATATATTTTTCCCAAAATAAGTGTTGTAGTATAACCATCAGAACAGCAGTGATGTGTAAACTGAATTTGGCAACAATGCAGTGAATTACAGTAAAGTTATTGAATATGTTTCATAAGAATCATACAAATTATACATTTATAATTGTATATAATACATTTTATTTTTATTTTTTTAAATAAGTGTTGTAGTATAACCAACAGGACAGCAGTGATATGTAAACTGAATTTGGCAACAATAAAGTGATTTACAGTGAAGTTATTGAATATTTTTCATAAGAATCATAAAAATTATACATTTATAATTGTATATACAAAAAAATAAATATTTTTTTCCCAAAATAATGGTTGTAGTATAACCATAAGGACAGCAGTGATGTGTGAACTGAATTTGGCAACAATGCAGTGAATTACAGTAAAGTTATTGAATATGTTTCATAAGAATCATACAAATTATACATTTATAATTGTATGTACAATTAATAATTTATTTTTTATTTTTTTAAATAAGTGTTGTAGTATAACCATCAGAACAGCAGTGATGTGTAAACAGAATTTGGCAACAATTCAGTGAATTACAGTGAAGTTATTGAATATTTTTCATAATAAAAAATCATCAAAATTATACATTTATAATTGTATATTCAATTCAAAAAATGTTTTCCCCAAAATAAGTGTTGTAGTATAACCATCAGGACAGCAGTGATGTGTAAACAGAATTTGGCAACAATGCAGTGTATTACAGTGAAGTTATTGAATATTTTCCATAATATAAATAATAAAAATTATGCAAAAAATATTTTTCCCCCAAAATAAGTCTTGTAGTATAACTATTAGGACAGCAGTGATGTGTAAACTGAATTTGGTGACACTGTAGTGTGTTACAGTGAAGTTATTGACTGTTTTCGTAGTCGCTTTTCGGGGTTTGCACTTTGCAGACGGTCCCTTCGGATCTGTCTCTCAGCCGCCTGCGCATAGAGATCAATGTATTTTATCCACTGCGAAGGAAAGCTCGTTTCGGGGAAAAATAGGTTGTAGCTGCTTGTCTACATTACTACGATTAAAAAGAGGTGTAATTTGTGTAGTAACAACATTTAGCTGAGGAGTTATTGACCCGGGAAGTTCGAATCTGTGAATTTATTGCCAAATTTACTTAACTTCTTTTCCCTAGGACAAACAGAACGATCAATAACACACCGAACAGGACAAAATGGTTGATTCGGTAGAGCATTATTGGAAATTACACAGAGGAAAGGAAGCAGTTTATGTTGGAGGCGAAATGAAAAGAAAAGCAAAGACCAGAATTGAGGATTTTGCCACATTACATCCAGAAGTAGGTAGGCTAGGCTACCAGGTCGATTCTGACGCAGAAAATAAAAAGTACTTGATAAATTAGTCGGATATATTGGAGTATGAATAAAAAAGGTCTTTGCAGCAAAGGTGAATGAAACATTGGGAAGGGAATATAATGGATTTTTGCGGCTTAGTTGAAAGCTAGAAGAGAACTGGAGCCTGGCGGTCCTGGGATGAATGGGTGAGTAATGCACACAAACACGATTGCTGTTATAGCCTAATATATATATATATATATATATATATATATATATAATAAACATTCGAAATCCAAGGGCAAAAATGAATGTGGAATAAGGACGAGGGATACACACAAGGCCTACTTATAAGAGAGCGGTTTGTTTTTGTAAAATTTGGTGAAACATTCCCTTAAAGTGTTTAAGGTTTTGCTAGACTTTTTAAGGCAACAAATCTTATTGGAAAAATGTATTAAAAATTGTTTCCAGCCCTTTTTTATTTACTCCACAGTCACTCTATCTCAGCGGGTTACGTGGCAAGCTGTTTTAACATTTAATATGTAATTTCATGCTACTTATTTTTAGATACTATTCCATTAAAGGGGTCATATAATGGTACATGCACTTTTACAAGTTGATTGTACTGAAATGTGTGTTGGCAGTGCCTGTACACAAACATCATATAATGATAAAAATCCATCCAGTGGTTTTGTTTTAATCTCCTTATATGTTTTCCCCTGCCTCAAATCGAGCCGCTAGTTTTTGTGACGTCAATAAAACGGACGCCCCTCCCACGATTGTTGATTGACGGGAGCGTTTCAACACAGACCCGCCCTCGCACATGAGGTAGCTGTCAATCATAGTCTGCGCAGCGCGGACCGGACCGGCGCGGTCATTGTTGATATGCCGGAGCACTGTCTATGAGCAGAATGGCGTCTAAGCGATTGTGGTGTTCTGTTCTTGGGTGTAATAACGAACACAGTCATTTTAATGTTCCTGAATCCGAACCGCTGAAGACGCAGTGGCTGAGTTTTGTTTTCGAAGGGAATATTCCCCACGAGCAACGTCAAAGCTCTCATGTTTGCGCGAATCATTTCACACACCAGACTGCTTTATAAACGAGGGTCAGTATAAAGCTGGATTTGCTAAGAAGCTTTGCTAAAAAGGATCGGTACCAGATCGTGTTCCTGCTGAACCTCCAGAAGAACGGAAGTGAGTGAAACGTTTTATTAAACTTTATATTAATATATTAATCTTTGCAAATCGCTAGCTGCACGCTTCACAATGAATGCGTCTAAGGTTTACAATCAGTCAGGGTACATTACGGCATGTTTTCTGTGTATGACGTTCTCAATATAATTCATAATCCCATGTTTATACTGAACAACGCGTTATGGTTATTGTGTTACAAACGGTGCACAGAACAGAGAGGCGCGAGTCAGCAAAGCTCATTATCATTTAAAGTCATATGCACTGAAACGGCGTGTTGAAAACAGAGCTGTTTTTGACCAAGTAAAATAAGTGTTTTCTTACAATACTAATGAGAATTTTTAATTAAAGTATATTACAAACTTTTAATTTAGACCCTAAAGAATCATATTAGCTTGTACAAAAATGGCATTATATGACCCCTTTAAGTAGGCTACTAGTACTTATTCATTAGCTAGTTCTTATTCTTTAGAAACTAGTGCTTGTTCTTTAAGTACTATACCTTTTTAAAGATACAAGTAGCCTACTTATTCATTAGATACTAGTTCCTATTTATACTTAACTTGCTAAGAAAAAATAAAACATTAGAACTATACTTTATTCACCAGTAACATTTTTTGACCAAAGATATATTGAACAACTTAAATTTAAGACACATAATTCTTAGAGTGCCACTGTAGAGTTAATAATAATAAAAAATTACATAAACGAGAACCGACATAAACGAATCGTTACATAAACGAGAACCGACAAGGAGTGAGGGAGAACACAGGGTTTACATACACAGAGAACGGATCATGGGAACAAGACACAGCTGGGGCAAATTAACTAGAAACAGGTGAAGGAACTGAACACAAACGAGGAGCGGGAAAACTAAACACAGGACTAAACCAAATCACAATGACGGGGGGAAACACAGGAATACAGACAAGACAGACATAACTGTAACATTACGCCCCTCCTCGAAAAGGCGTGTCCCCACGCCGTATAAACATCAAATAGGGGCGGGAGGGTGGGCGCCCTGGAGGCTGACGAGGGCGTGGCTTTCCCAGAACAGGAAGCCTCCAGGGCGGAGCTGGCCGTGCTGATAGCCAGGGTGAAGACGCCCCTTCAGGTGGCCAGGGTGGAGACGCCTCTTCCGGTGGCCAGGGCGGAGAGACCCCCTCGGGCGGCTAAGGCGGAGCAAGCTGGTCAGGGGGCCATTGCGGAGACGCCCCTTCAGGTGGCCAGTAGGGGTGGGGGAAAAAATCGATTCTTAGATGCATCGCGATGCAGACGTGGACGATTCTGAATCGATTCACAATTGTCAAAAATCGATTTTCAAAAAAAATAAAAAAATTTAAGATATATATTTATAAAAACGTAATATTGACGGAACGCGAAAGACGGAACTCTGAAGCGCGGAAGTGCAGTGGCCGGACCGTCTGTGTTGTGCACATAACAGACGCGGACGCGATGGCTGAGCGCCAAATCCAAACACCCTCCTCGTTAAAAGCTGACGTGTGGAAATATTTTGGCTTCTGAAGTTGAAGGGGGAAAGGAGCTGGACAAGAGCCACACTAGCTGTAAGCTTTGTAGAGTAAAACTAAAATATTTCGGAAACAAGACACATATGAGAAGCCATATGACACGTTTCCAGCCAGAGGAGGAAAAACACTCGGCTGTAACGTTACCGGTCGTTGTTATATTATTAATTTACTACAAATATGCTGCTGCTAGTTCAGACACACATGTATTTTCCTGTTGGTTCTTTGCAATGTTAATAAAATATATTGTTCGTTAATTCTTTATGGGTCATTACTTTGTACTTTTAAAGCAAAGTATTTATAGTCACACACACACAAAAAAAAGATTCTGATAATCGATTTAGCATCGAATCGCAGCCCTCTGAATCGTAATCGAATCGAATCGTGAGGTGCCTAGAGATTCCCACCCCTAGTGGCCAGGGTGGAGACGCCTCTTCCGGTGGCCAGGGCGGAGCAAGCTGGTCAGGGGGCCATGGCGGAGACGCACTATCAGGGTGAGACCTCTTCCGGTGGCCAGGGCGGAGCAAGCTGGTCAGGGGGCCATGGCGGAGACGCACTATCAGGTGGCCTATATCCCCCCCCCCCCCAAATTTTCTTGGGGAGAGTGCCAGGCTCAGGGACGTGCATCAGGTCAGGCTTGGGAGGGCTGGATGGGACCCGTAGAGAAGGCTCTGTAGGGCTGGCTTGAAGCTCAGGCTCTGGCGGGCAGGCGACGGGCCCAGGCTCTGGCGGGCAGGCGACGGGCTTAGGCTCTGGCGGGCAGGCGACGGGCTCAGGCTCTGGCGGGCAGGCGACGGGCTCAGGCTCTGGCGGGCAGGCGACGGGCTCAGGCTCTGGCGGGCAGGCGACGGGCTCAGGCTCTGGCGGGCAGGCGACGGGCCCAGGCTCTGGCGGGCAGGCGACGGGCCCAGGCTCTGGCGGGCAGGCGACGGGCTCAGGCTCGGCAGGGCTGCAGGGGAGCTCAGGCTCGGCAGGGCTGCAGGGGAGCTCAGGCTCGGCAGGGCTGCAGGGGAGCTCAGGCTCGGCAGGGCTGCAGGGGAGCTCAGGCTCGGCAGGGCTGCAGGGGAGCTCAGGCTCGGCAGGGCTGGACGTGACCAGCTGTGAAGGCTCGGCTGGGCTGGACGGGACCAGCTGTGAAGGCTCGGCTGGGCTGGACGTAACCAGCGGCGAGGGCTTGGCTGGGCTGGCTGGGATCAGTGGCGGAAGCTCTGTGTCCCAGTCAATAAGCTCCTCCTCTTCCCCTGGACCGATGGTGAAGGGAGAGCCACAGCTCGCCAATACCCACTCAACAAAGGCCTCGAAGTTCCCCCGAGGCCCATCTCCGGGCAGGCGTGCTGTGGTCTCGGCGTTGAGACCTGCCCGGAAGAACACACAGAGGCTGGTGTCATCATAATGGACAAAGGGTACCAAGTCCAAATACCTCTGTGTGTGGGCCTCGAGGGAAAGATCCTCTTGGGAAAGCAGCATGATCTTTACTGCTGCCAAATCCATATTTTCGGTCGGTTCTTCTGTTACGGTAGGTATAGGCAGAGGAAGATGAGGAGATCAGGATTTCCAAAAACAATATACTTTACTTAAGTAATCAAAACAATAAACGGATACAGGCAGGCAGACGGGCAGAGGATAACACACCTAACATCAACGTTACATAAACGAGAACCGACAAGGAGTGAGGGAGAACACAGGGTTTACATACACAGAGAACGGATCATGGGAACAAGACACAGCTGGGGCAAATTAACTAGAAACAGGTGAAGGAACTGAACACAAACGAGGAGCGGGAAAACTAAACACAGGACTAAACCAAATCACAATGACGGGGGGAAACACAGGAATACAGACACAAGACAGACATAACTGTAACACCCATAGGTCAATGGCAAACAATTTAAATGTGTTACTGTACTTGTAACAAAAGAATAGTTAGTCACTATTGAATTAAGTACTGGTATCTAATGAAAAATAACTAGTATCTAATAAATAAGTACTAATTTAATAGTAATAAATAAGTACCAATTTAATAGACACTAGAATCTAATGAACAACTAATAGTATCTTTTAAAAAGTTACTAGTAATGAATAAGTACTAGTACCCGATGGAATAGATACTAAAAAATAAGTACTAGCATAAAAATAGAAAGTAGGTTTTAAGAATTAAATATGTAATTTCTTTCGCCTCTAGGTCGCTAACCTCTTACAATAACAAAGGCGTAGGTTGATGACGCAAAATTTCCTGCGGAATTATGGAACTTGTCGTCATGCTGTGTCTAATAATGTTTATGGATGAGTGAATAGATTGATGTTTTTATCATGACTGTGGTGTGAAGCAGATTGCTAATGAGAGACACACGCGAGTCCCACGGATATAAAGGAATAAGGACATTTCATTCTACCGAACGAATGTACCCGCAAGTGCTGCATTACTCACACCGGTCAGTTTATTAGACGAATAAAGCGTGTAAGGTAACGCAGCGCTGTTTCACTTGCTCTACATAATCACACTAAACTGCATTTGAGTGTGTTGAAAGTTATAATGTTATTCTATGTGTTAGTTTGTTGTCGGTATGAGACTAGCAGTAAGCTAGATTAACATTAGAATAACATACAGATCATATTCTAACATTTCATCATTGACATTGACTAGTTTTATGTACATTTGCTCACCTGTCTAATAAAGTACATGCAGAGTCTCTGTCAAGTCGAAGTTTGTCACGGACTCTAGCTCTCGGCCTCTCGAAAACGCCACACTGATATTGATCCTCGTTTTAGTTCTCCTTTTTTCCCAAAGTCTGCTTGCCATGATCCATAATGTTTGACCGAAACAACAACAGCGTGCAGCTAGATGTTACGCACTACGCAGTTGTTCACGTCTGTCGCCATGCTTACTATGGCAGTGCTACTAGCGGAAACCAGGGATAACGCGGATATTTACGTCATTGACAGGCGACAAGTGAACATGGATCACAGGATGGCCAATTATTTAAAATTGGAATTTCTTTGAAATTAAAAATCTTTGGGAACTTTTGGGATATTGTAAGTACACAACTGCAGGAAATATATCACACTGTGCAAGTGATTTTTGGATATTTTATTAAAAAAATTCTTACATATTGTAACTTTAAATGTTAAAACGGCTTGCCATATGCACTGCACAATACCAAACAGAAAGTAAACAACGCTTCCGTGTTGTTGCTGCATTATGAATGAAGTGTTGAGGGTGAGCGTCATACTTTATTCTCGCAAAAATGGTCTGTTATGTAGGCTACTTTTTGCCTACTGTGTTTGTGCTTTTTAATAATCGGACGCATCGACATATACCCTGTTTATTACATATTTTATTAAGATGCTTTTTTTTTGGTCGATCGGGTCACAAATGGGGGGACGATGGAGATTCCCCTTTACACCCGGTGTTTTACTATGTCTTTTGTCCACTTTCAACCACTTCTGTCCTCATTTCTTCAAGAGGAGAGTCTATGGGTGATTACATTTATGGTTTTACAGATCTTTCGATCTAATGAACGAAATAAGCTCCCGCAAATTAGACGAACGCGTCAGGAAAACACACAGAGAGCATCAGGTTTAGTTTCTGCTCTGACAGCCGCACGACCACATGCAGCCGAACGCTGTGAGTGTGTGTGTTAGAAATCAAGAATGATGAGAGGACATTGTGCGCGTTGCGTTTCGTCCTCAAACGTCTGCAGAGATTGGGCATTCGAGGTGCATTTAAAGTGACTTCAGACTTTGAGTCGGACGCGACCAAGCCCTCGTGAATATTTTAAAAACGACTTTAATTATTTACTACTGATAAGTAGTAAATAAAATAAAAAATGTGTTAAATGTTGTCGTAGATCGGACCCTTGTTGTCATTTGATTACGTATGTCCGTATATCGCACAAACCCCCAAATGTCATAATGAAAGTTCCTGAAACATGACGAGAGAAAACCGTGCCTTGTGCCTTTCATTTGGGTTTATTAACTGGAACGACAACACTGGAACGACAACATCAAATTTTATAAGACATAGCATCCTCAAAGGTTAGTTATTATATTATTATTATACGGGTGTGTCTGCTACATGGCTCCTTTGGATTGCA
Source organism: Rhinichthys osculus (assembly GCA_029959095.1). NCBI lineage: Eukaryota > Metazoa > Chordata > Actinopteri > Cypriniformes > Leuciscidae > Rhinichthys > Rhinichthys osculus. The sequence continues at coordinate 39,809,488 of JARWKJ010000015.1, read as the reverse complement.
AGCCTGTTAAAACATTAACAAATAAAATCAAACCTATAGCCCTAATGTTTAGGCTACTTTTATTGTTTCGAAGTAGGCTAAAGCCCTATGCAGTTTTCTCTCTCTTAATGTCGGATGTCTATGAGAGAGATCGAAGGATGTTAATCCATTTATTACTTAAAGCTCACATCTTAACGTTTCGTAATCAGCATGGGTACAGTTTTATATTGACTTAAACATTCTGAGGTTTGATGTTTTCAGAGAATGACGTCATCTATAACAAACTACTGTGTACAAACTGTGAGTGGCTCCATATTGCCTCCACTTAGCGATTGTATTGAAAATACTTGTCATATGTTCGCATTTACGACTAAAATTAGATGTGTGCGAACTCGAACTGTAACATGCATTTAGTAGCACGTGTGCGAAAGACCTTGGTTGGTGCCATCCTTCGTAATGGTGTGACATCATGTGTGAGCAGGGAAGGCATCATCAAACTGAAAGTTGTGTGAGCGGGGAAGGCTGGCATACCGGTAACTAGAAGTTGACAGTGGGTGCTTCTCAATATCCCTCCTCGTCTCCTAATAGTATTATTTTTACTTTGAGCAATACAGTTTAATCACAATTGGAAAAATTAAAAAACTGTTCTTGATTGCCCAAACTACATAGGCCTACTACAAAACAAAATAATGAAGATAAAACCCATTATAATTAGAATTACGCACTATAGCATCAGACACAACATGACGAACGTTTAGGGCAATCTAGATCAGTTGTCAACAAGGACATCTGCATGTTTTTCACAGTTACTAAAAAGATTTTCTAATGCTTATATGATTGTGTTGTTGTTGTGAGATTTATTTACTACTACATATTATTGTATACTTGTGATTTGTATTCACAGAATGTAGGATTTGGAGCAGAAGAACAGAGGTGGGGGACGACGCTAAAGAGTCAGTCAGGGAAGAAAGGACAAAAGGAGAAAACGTTCAACAAACGACAGATCCATGGAGAGAGGGAAGATGCTCCAGTGGTGGGTCCCTTTCAACTCTCTGTGATCATATTCTGTGTGTGAATGAAGAACTGCACACTGTTGTAGTGAAGGCTTGAGTTGTTATATGGTGTTCAAGTGTAGTAATTGCGTAATTAAAGAACCAGGATCATTTGCTTTGATCCTGATTCTTATTTGTCTATTATTTAATCCTACTGGTCTTAATGGTTAATCAATGAATCATTTGGTACATCTATAGATTTCTAGATACAGATTCTATAGATATAGTTTCTACTTTGTTTGCAATTTCTGATACAGATAACCAAATATAATGAATTCCTTTTACATTATAAGTGATTTTTCTTAGATTATAACCACACATTCAAAGTGTGTGTGTGTGGTCTGTCTCCTGGTAAACTCTACATTTTTGGGGACAAAATGTCTATACTAAGAGATGAGGAAAACAGCGCATAAATCATACTACAGTTTTTTTATTCGCTTTGGTACTATTTTTACAAGTAAGGTGTACATTTTCAAAATTCTTTGTACAAAAATCCAAACTGATCACACTTGTAACACAGAGTGAGTCATTCTTTCAAAACCTGTCCTCATGCTTTCATTACAGTTATACTACGTAATGAAATGAAATGTTTTCACTGTTCCATATGACTGTAGTTTACATTTACAGATGACAAGTGAGTTACCGTAATGTGGCAGTCCCCCACCCACCATTACCTGGACACACAGACCACACACACACACCACACCTCTGTTGTTATATTAGCACTAAGAGTTTGGAAAATGTACACCTTACTTGTGAAAATAGTACCAAAGCAAATAAAAACAAACTGTAAATAGACCCATAAGCCTTTACTGGCTAATGGTTTGCCAGCTGTTGTACCTTTGGATAATGTCATTATAAAGCTATTAACAGTCAGTGTAATGACAATGTTATTCTTTGCATGAAAACACTTGAATTGGCCTAATTGAACACTGGGTGAATTACAACTTCAGAATTATATTCCTATAGACTGTCTACTACGGTGATAAGATAAAGATAAGAGTGGTCCAGACCAACCTTACGAACGTATGACTTACAGAAGGTGTACTTAACTAAGAACGTTTCGGGCAACATGTATTAACGATAAGGTACAGCTTAAGGTATAACTAAAGAACGACGTAGAGTAAAGAAGGTTTTGATAAATCCAGCCCAGATCTGTAGCTGAGATCTGAGTAACTGTTGGCCTCTTGGAGTGACTATAATAATTGGTTTTAAATAAAAAATCAAGGAGCGCATGACATTACAAGCGTCCACCTCAGTTCATATTTATCTGCATAACTTCTAAAGTACTTTTATTTCCAAAGATGATGTTCAGTAAGACGTTTGTGCATGTGGTGAGAGAAGCCCTAATGTGTAATGGGAATGGGAAGTTGTTCAGTGGTGGTTGTCAATGGGGCTGTTTACACCTGGCCACTTCATGTGTGTCTGTGATGGGACAGCTATCTGATCGTGAAAGACCAGGTGTAAATGCCCTCCGAAACGCATTCGAGACAGATTTGAATTCGATCGCTCAAACCACATCAGGAGGACGTCTGAGAGGCATTCCTGACGATGATCAATAAAATCAATATTGATGATAAATAAAATGTAGGATTTTAAGATTGGATTTATATCCGATTTGCAAAAACGCATTTATATGACCAGGTGTAATGGAATAGTTTTGATAAATCAGATAGCTGTCCGATCTGAGAGAACGCATGGAGTGGCCAGGTGTAAACAGCCCCAAAGTGAGGCAAATCTTGTTCACAATGAAGTTTAAAAATGGCACAATGAAAATAAACACAAGGCCCAATGAAGTTTGTGTGCAGCCTCTTCTTATAACAGTAAAACAAGAAGTGAATGAGTTTAGGGTTGTGTTTTTACTTTTTAAATGAGCTGTTTTGTTTTTTTACTCAAGTGATACGTTCTGCACAATATTCTTCACTTTAGGTGATATTTCAGTACCATGTTGTTGTGTTCTGTGTAAGTGTTCATAGACTGCAATACTGGACTGAGAATTGATTGTCTGCTGTTAAAAAGCAGTAAATGAAAAAGTAAAGTGTTAACAATGTTGTGAAAGATTCTTTCTCTCTCCTTTGTTTATTTCTTTTCATTACGAGTCCCAAACATTACACATATTGAGAGTGAGGAGTCACGTGCCGATTTGGGCGGGGTCTGAGCCGGTCGGCCATGATGGTAGGAGACGCTATCGGTTGCCAGGGGCAACGCCTTCAGAACTTCACTGAGGCGCGACTAAACATTCATCCAGAAATAGCGAAAGAGAGACAGCGCAGCTTAGTATTTGTTTACATTTTACATTTTACCGATACGCCGCAGTTTCTTTGGAAGATATGGAGAAGGAAGAGAAATGAAAGGGGTTCTATCGGGAGAGAGTAAATAACAATGCTAGCCAGCTTAGAGAAACTGCTTGTCAATAAACTGACAGCAGCAAAAGCGAGCAAAGCCTGCTTTCAAAAGCAACACATTTCAGCACAGTTCGCCTTTTATTTAACACAAACGAACAAAATTAATACTCTGTTATTCAACTAGAGTTGTTTCATTTGTTATAGATATATCTGTACCGTGAGATGTTTTAAAAATACACTTTTTTTAATGACGTACGATTCGCATTGACAGTGGAATGTCCGATCTGTCCGCTGGACGTTGCACGGCAGGTGCAAATGCACGTATCTGATTCATATCAGATTTATTTCCACATATGAATGAGGCCTGAATGAAACATCAAGTATGACTGAACTCTCGCAGTTTAACGTTACAGGTTTGGGGGTTTCTAAGTCTTGCACCCGCAGCCGCAACAGACTTGTTCAGCTTCTAATCCTCTTGCATTGTGTAGGCAGTAACGTTAGTCACTGATACCATAAACAAACCAGGTAATTAACTTTGTCAGCGTATGTAAAAGGTGGTAGTGCTTTGGTCTTTCGTCCATTCTGTAGCAGGTCGTACGGGTCCATGTTGATGTCAAGTAGTTTCTCTAAATAACGCTGCTTTGTGTTGTTATTTAGTCTCTCCCGATAGAGCCCCTTTCCTTTTGCTTCCCCCTTCTTCATTTATTCCCAAGAAACTGTGCCTTATCGCAAAAATGCAAACAAATATCAAGCTGCTCTCTCTCTCTGTCGCTATTTCTCTCGGTCTCACGGTCGAAGTAACCATGACAACGGATAGCGTATCCTTCCAAGATGGCGAATCCTTCCCACAATGCAACACGGAGTGATACGCGTGACGTCACCTTCTCATTCTCAATATAACCACCCTTTTTTTTTTTTTTATCAGTTACCTCGTGAGTTTCCTGGCGTTACATTTGTCTGGTGAGTATGTGTAATGTAAAGAGAAATTATTTGTACATTGGATCAGTGACATTAAAAATCATTATTATCAATATTGTATAGTGATTCAACAGTGTTTTTATATTTAGGTGCTGCTTCTCTAACTGTCCACGGACCAAAAGGTGGCAGTGTTTCCCTGCCTTTCCCTAATTGTAGCATCGGAGAGAATGTAACCGCTCGCCTAGCACATGGAACCAAAGTTGCTTATGGTCGACAACAAAATGAACAATTCAAGGGCCGGGTGAATGACAGTGATCCTGGTGGTCTCATTATTAAAGACTTGGAGACCACTGATGCTGGAAAATACACTTTAAGTACTTATGTACACTGTGATTCAATTTCCTACAGTTATGAACTCCATATCCTTGGTAAGATCTGAACTGATTTTAAATATTGATTTGGGCTTTTCATTTTAGTATGCATGTTATATTTTCTTTTAATCTTGTTGTTCTGTAAAGCACTTTGGTCAGACTAGTGGCTGTTCTAAATGTTCTATATAAATAAATTGAACTTGAACGTGAACAGGTTCCCACCCATCAACATGTCACAATTATTCTCTCATTTGATTTCTCTTCAGTTAACTCAACAGGACGGAAAGGTGAAGAGCTGGTGTTTGATGATCTGCCAGGTGAAGCTGAGAAAGTTGAGCATTGTAATGGCAGAGTTTGCACAGAGATATGGAGGAGAGGACAAGATGTCCTGAATGATCGACTGAACGACAGCTATGGTCGTCTGGCCATCAGAGAGTTCAAATCAAGTGATGCTGGGATTTACAGAGTCCTGAACTCGACAGGAGGAGAACTAGTCACTGTGAATGTCACAGGTGAGAGAAATTCAATGGATGTTTTGAAATATTACATATAAAGTGGACCGGTAAGGTTTATTTTTCATAATTTGAACAGCAAATTAATACTAATTAATACTAGAGAAGAGATGCTGAAAGAGGTTATTCTGTTCAAGATTATTAAAACTATAAAGATGTGCACCGATAAATCAACATACAAACATAAAATACAATAAAACAAGACTTAAACGCACACACACTGGTCCTACTCCTTCAAAGCGCATGGCTTTAATCTAATATTCAACAATATTATTGATCTCCTGCATTGATCATTATATGAACTGAACTGAGCTGGACGATGACATCACTGTTTGCTCCAGAGTGGGTATATAAATTAACTAAATTCATAACTTTTTTACAACAAAAACTAACCATCACTGAACTTACTTATCTGGACTATGACACTATTTTCTTCTAGAAACAAACTTTGTTGCATTATTTTCCTGTTATCTCTGTAAAGCTGCTTTGAAACAATTTGTATTGTAAAAAGCGCTATATAAATAAAGAAGACTTGATTAAACTGTGTGACTAAGCTTTCAATATCCTCTTCAGAATCTGTCATAGAATCAGAGGGAAATCTGAACAGCACAGATGATCGCAGAACTGATGACACTGAACAACACTGTAAGTAAAACCAGAGACACTGAGACCGTTACAACATTATTAAAACGTTTATAAATAGTTTTCTTCCCCTTCCAGATGCTTGGGTTTGGATTGTGGCTCTGGTGGCTCTGGCGGCTCTGGCGGCTCTGGTTATATTTATCATGAAAACTCGTCAACATCAAGATTCCTACAAAGTAGAGATGGGCGAGAGCGATCGAGTAATGGAGTCTTCGTTCATGACTGTGACCAACAATCATGAAAACGATGATCACAACGATGGTTATTGCTGCATTTGCATCCCGGGTGCAAACTCAAGACATGAAGGAGATCCTGATAGAGCCTGAAGATCTCCTACTGTTTTCAGTAACTTTTTCAGAAATATTTTATACAATTATTTTGCACTCATGTTTTTTATTTTTTTTTTATTTTTTTTTTATTTAACCTTTATTTAACCAGGAAAGTCCCATTGAGGTTAAAAAACCTATTTTTCAAGGGTTCTTTGTTGTTGTTTTTACTTTTGCTGCTATATTATACTCTAATAATGTTTGTAAATAAATAACTTATGAAATTTGTTTTGACGGAGATGGTTGGTTGTTTTAATTTTTCAATTCCTCAGAAAGTGCTGTGATTGGTGGGAGGTTTAAACACCAGGGTGAAGGGGGCGTGGCCAGTGGAAATCACCCATGGGTGGAAATAGGAAATAAATCCTAAAGGAAACACTGTATTTATGTGCCATCGCTGAGTATTTTCTCCTTAAAACTGCTGTGAACCAAAGACAGTCTCAAACACACGTTTTGAAATCGCTTTTCTGACGTCACAAAATACCGCAACCAGGGTTTGAAACTAACCGTCATCCCGCCAAATGCGTGTAAAAATCAACTGTGTTTGGTAATGCTGTCAAATCACGAGCCAATTTGGCGTGCTATCCATATCTTTACTCACATTGCTGGGGAAGTTCGTGTTAGACAAATTTGTGCAGATTTAGCGCAAATACTTGTGATTCATCATGATATATTAAATAAAGCGTTTTGCACAGAATCTTCTTGAATATAAACGTCACTACACAACAAATAACGGCGCGCTTGTTCATTTGCATTGAAGCAAAAGTGAAAATTAAAAAGCATTTGGTGAACAGAAAAGACATTCTTATGTTCCAACATCCTACATTTTTTTTGTTCTTTGTGCTGTATTGATCTGTCCAACTAAAACACATTTTTGGTGATGAGGATGAAAGAGGAAGGGAGGAGATGCTGGATGACAGGATTTTGTTTGATGACAGGAAGTTATTTGGAAATTTCTGGGGGGAAAAAACAAGCGTTCCTTATAAAAACCTTTGCTTTGTACTTGAATGGCATTAGGATAGCCTTGAATGCATCATGAGGGTTAAATCTTGAACACCAATGGCAATAAGTAGAAAGAAAAGTGAGTAAATAGCTTTGAATGCTGACATGGCATTAAATAAAAGAATCTGAAAAGTGAGTAATTTGGACTCTTGTATATTCAAAACTCGTCCGTTCTTTGGATGAGATGTTAGAAGATGAGATGACTTTCTGTAGACATAAAAAAACATTGCGCTTCTTATAAAGAGTAGGGGTGTATGCCTACTCATTAACATTGTCTTCTAATAATCCGTCTACTGAATCTCTCTCTCTCTCTCTCTCTCGACAAAGGTCACAGGTTTGAATCTCAGTACTGGCAGGAACTGTGGGTGGGGGGAGAGTAAATGAATAATGATCTTTTCCACAGTAAAGTCCCACAACTGAGGTGTCATTGAGCAAGACCAAAAACTGTATCGCTTCCCGGACGCGAAAATTGCTCTCCTTGAAATGGGTGAAATCCAGAGCACAATTTCAATTTCACAATTTCCGAGAATGGGACGCCATGTCATTTCACTTGTTTTGTGGCAGCCATCAGTTATTTAGGCGTAGGACAGTAGCACATAGTAAAGCACTATATAATCAAACTAAGCTTTATTACCAAGTATGTTTACACACACACACACACACACACACAAGGACATGGTTTGGGTACCGGAAGAAGCTTCTTTTGTATTAGTACACTTGAATAAACATATTTTTCGTAAGTCTAGAGGAGTGTTGGGATGATGGTGTTGAAAGCCGAACTGAGGTCCACACATGAGTCCCTGGTTTGTCCAGATGTTGAAGGATATAATGCAGTGTCATGTAGACAGCATCATCCACAGACTGGTTTACTCTGAATGCAAACTGCAGGGGGTCCAGTGATGTTCTTCAGGCCAGCACCAGTCTCTCAAATGACTTCAGGACCACAGATGTTAAGCCAACAGGTCTTTAGTCATTCAGTCCTGTGATTTTTTGGGGGTTTTTTTGGATGGGGATTTATGTGGAGCGTTTGAAGCAGGAATGAACTTCGCACAGCTCCAGTGATCTTAAGTTACAACACTTAGCCTAGTTTTGACGTCAATGGGCACTAAGATACAACTTACACACTACTAAATATTTTTACGTTGCACTATTAAACTTAGTTGAAGCTTAACTCTATGTAAAAACTAAATATTTACAGAAGCCTCCGATCAGGGGCCTATAACATTAAGAGAGGATTAATTAAATAAAGTTATTATTAACTTTAGGCGGATAGCCAGATATGTTTCAGTTTAGTTTGCTGGGTTTTAGGCACCAATGAAAGTGGTTTGGCTTTTAGCAGTGTTCATCGCCATAACTCACACTCCACGGCTAACCTCATCCGGGTCAGGTGATGCTCCAGGTGAGAGGTTGCAAACCGAACTTGGACCAATCAGCTGTGAGCAAAGTGACACATGTCTAATGCAATAAAGTCACTCCACCTGTTTCCACTCCAAATTAAATGTCACTACACAGCAAATGATTTTAAAAGACAAAATCGTCAGGCCTTTAGTAACGCTTATTAAGAATAATTATTTTGTATGATTCAGATATTATGTAGGCTAATTATTAATCAATCACACGTACTATTCTAGTTGATCAATTATTATTGCACACAGTTTAAAGGAATAAATATATAAAGGTAATATAAATACGCTTTAGAATCAATAGATAAAGCTATAAAATGACAACAGTACATGTGAGCTTGAATGAATGAATGAAGAAATTAATATTATATTGATATGTCTTATAGTAGCTATAGTACAGTAGTAGCCTATACTTATAGCCTATGAAAGAATTATGTTAATTTACAACCTCAAGAAAATTAAAATGATTAAGAAGAAAAATCACACCTACGCCTTTGCTCTGTGACAGGGGGGCAACATTTGGTGCTACGCCCCTGAGGAGGAGCATCACATTTTATTCTTCACAAAAATAGTCTGTTCTGATTCAGACTCTTCATATGCGTTTTGGTCGATCGGATCATTACACGAGGGAGACTAATTCCCATTCACACCTGGTGTTTTAATCTGTCTCTTTTATAAACTTTCAACTACCGTCCTGATTTCTTCAAGGGGAGTCTAGGGTGAGTAAAAATATGGGTTTTTACAGTTTTTCAATGTAATGGACGAAATTATCCCGTGAACATAGTACATGAATGCGTCAGAAAAACAAAGATTTCGTTTAAGCTGAGCCTCTGACAGAGTTTAAATCCCGTCTGTCCGGCCTGTGGCTGTGACTATAGGCTAATGATATAGCCTATAGGATATATATATATATATAATATATATAGGCCCATATACTATATATATATATATATTTATTTTTTATTTTTTTTAGATGTGTGCTAACTGTCAAATGTATTTAGTAGCACGTGTGCGAATAAAAAAAATCAGAAGATCAGTTTTCTTAAATTTAAGCTATAATAAAAAGTCTTCAATAGGCCTAATGGTAGGGTGAATTAAGGATGATTGGGACACATGGTTATTGCCATGTTATTGCCCGGTTGGACACCACAGTAAAGATATTCAGATTTCGTTTGGCTCTTGTCCTGTAGTGCGCTGTCGTAGACATGCAAGTAATATCTTATGGTGTTTTTCATGATTTGTGAATTCAGGTGACATGGTCCTCTGTTCCGAAATCTGTGTTTTTTATACTGGATTTTAATTTTATAATGCGTATAGTTCCAAAAGTCGTTTACTTAGAAGACTGAACCCAGTTTCATCTTGACCTGCTTGATTTGTGAATTTTTTCACAGCAAAGGTCTTGTCCGTACACTGGTAAGTCCACTAGACAGGAATGTGTAATGCTTCTAAAATTTGAAATGCTTGATCTGGTTGTGTTGTTGTTGTGAGAGAATTTTTTTTTTTTTACCACTCCATGTTATTGTATATTTGTGATTTGTATTCACAGAAATAAGTCTTTGAATTTGGAGCAGAAGAACAGAAGTGGGATCTATCATAGGGCGACACTACAGAGTCAGTCAGGGAAGAAGAAAGGACAAATGTTCCTCCAGGACAAATCCACGAAGAGAGGGAAGATGCTCCAGTGGTGGGTCCCTTTCAACTCTCTGTGATCATATTCTGTGTGTTAATGATGAGAAACTGCACACTGTTGTAGTGAAGGCCAGGGGCGGATCGCGGGCGGAGGGGTGGGGGGTTGGCCAATTGGGCTATAAGCCCCGAATGTTTTGTCAAAAGCCCCGAATCTTTTAGGTTTTTTAAAATAACTTCAACTTTGTTTCATTTCCTCTCAGTCTTTCTGACTGGAGCGGCCAAAAATTAAACGCGCATCGCGCATCACTCAGCTTGTTTGCCAACTGCCAATAAAAACGAACGAAGAAGAATATAAATCTTCTTATTCGTCGTCGTTGTCATCAGGGGCTTGCTTCTGGCGGGCTGTTGTATGTTTCACCGGCTTCGTAGCGATCGAGCTAACTGGCTCAGCCACGTCACTTTGCAGTCAGTTGCCTACTGGAAATTATGTTACACAAAATTTGGAAAGTGATGCTTTTGAAAACATATTTCTGACAATAAATGAAAGATTTTTAAAATGGCATGTCTATTTTGTCTCGGCGGAGCTGAGATGAGAACAATCGGAACACGGCCGTATTCTTGAGATATATCCAGCTGCAGACCCGCAGCACCACCAGTTTCACAACCCCAGCGCCAGAACCGGGGTGAGGGAGGGGCGGAATTACCAGTATTGACAATGACACACAAGCATGGTTATTTTTGCAAGTATTTAAAAAATATTTAAAATTTTTGCATCTTTTAAATCATATTTAGGGTATGTTTTTATTACACAGTGAGTCCAGACTTACATTTCACTGCTCGTTGTATGAACTATTAACCTGACTCCGCCAGATGGATTTGCTCCGCATATCCATCTGGAAACCTTCCGTTGAAGTAGTTTTGGTAAGGGGAGAAAATACTGGTTAGCTGATTGGCCTATGTTGGTGATAGACGGGCCAAATCAACCAATCAGATCAACGAAGCATATGACGTACTAACAGAGCGTATCTTTTCCTCTGAGAAAAGCCTCCAGAGCAGTGTTTTGCTCTTCTTTCAGTGAAGAAATACTCTGTAATTCCGATAAAACTTGCTCGATAGCCACGCTGATGCTAGTTTCATCCGCTGAAGCCGACATGTTCTTTAGACTGAACTGTCGCGCTTCTCGTTGCGTCACACCTCAACCCGCCTCAAAGCCAACGATTGGACGTTCGTTTGGTGAACTGCTCCCAAATTTTCTTTAACGGAAAGTATCCAGACTGATCTGCGAGTGAAACCTTGAAAGCTCGCGAGATCAGGATGGTCTCACGAGGCTAATGAACTATAACTGGTATGTGACAAATAAAGAGCAAGACAGCGCTCGTGTTGTTTGAAGACGTGAGTGTGCGCGCGCGCGGCCGGGGCTCTTTCTCTCTCTGCTCGTTAAGCGCCCTGTCATGCGCAGCAGTCATTCTATACATCATTCAGAAGGTTTTAGAAGATTAAATACAACCTGAAACTAAAAAACAGACCCGACCTCTATTTGAGACCGGCCTTTATTTACCCAAACCTGCAGCCACACCAGGCGTATAAAAGAGACAATCGTCTATTTGGGACTCGGCTATTATTTGAAGTTTTACGGTAGGCCTACATTTTTATTGTTGCCGAATTTTCACTCTTTTTTAGATTTTTGATATTATTTTACATAAAGAAAAATGCATGCTGCACATGTTCTTGTGAAATAAAGTATATTTTATATAAAATGACAATTATATTACACAAAATCAAAGTTTTAAAATGCTTATTGCACTATACCTTAGTATCATTATAATAAGTATAAAGTATGACGTTTCGTGGCGCTGGTGTTACAACGTAAGCTCCGCCTCTTACTTCCGGTTCTGGGGTTCTGAAACTGGTGGTGCTGCGGGTCTGCAGCTGGATACTATAGGTATTCTTGTGCATGCGCATCTAGGTGACGCGGATAAATGTACGCAGCAATAATGAATGTTCCTGGGAGATGCGTTAGTTGTGCGGGATGTGGAAGCGCGCAAAAGTTCCAGAAATGTACAAAAAGTGCCCTGGTCTTGAATGACAAGGTAAGGAAAATAAGACTAAATCAAAATTAAATAACCAGGAGATGTTTTGAGCATTTTACTTCAGACACCGGATTATCTGCCAAGAGAACTGCTAGCTGACCGGTGTGGTGCCGAATTCTGACCCCCGCCAAATTATTACCCCCCTAGTATTGGTAGGTTTAGGATTAGTTGTGGGGGAGGGGTTAGGATTAGGCAATCAGGTACTGACTTCAATGAGGGGGGTAATAATTTGGCAGGGAGTCGAAATTCGGCTCTGTTGTGATCCACAATAGAACCGGAAGACAATACAATGCTTAATAAAGTCCTAGTTTTTGTTATTTTTGGACCAAAATGTATTTTCGATGCTTCAAAACATTCTAACTAACCCACTGATGTCACATGGACTACTTTGATGATGTCTTTATTTCCTTTCTGGACAAGGACAGTATACCGTACATACATTTTCAAAAAACTCTCGGACTAAATCTAAAATATCTTAAACTGTGTTCTGAAGATGAACGGAGGTCTCATCTAGTCATTAATAACATAATTTTCATTTTTGGGTGAACTAACCCTTTAATGTGTAATGGGAAATTGTTCAGTAGTGGTTAACAAAGTGAGGCAAATAAAATAAAAAATAAAGTAAGGGGGCAAATCTTGTTCACAATGAAGTTTAAATACGCACAATGAAGATAGATAGACACAATGTCCAATGAAGTTTGTGTGCAGCCTCTTCTTATATGGTGTAAAGAAGTGCTAAATAACAGTAAAACAAGAAGTGAATGAGTTTAGAGTTCTGTTGTGGTCTGTGTTTTTACCTTTCAAATAAGCAGTTTTTTGTTTTTTTTTGCTCAAGTGATGCGTTCTGCACAATATTCATTGTTTTAGGGTGATATTTGAGTACCATTTCATTATGTTCTGTGTTAATGTTCATAGACTGCAATACAGTAGTAAGTGAAAAAGAAGTAAAGTGTTGACAATCTTGTGAACGAATCGTCATCTCTCCTTTGTTTATTTCTTTTCATTACAAGTCCCAAACATTACACATATATAACCACCCTGTTTATTTTTAATCAGGTACCTCGTGAGTTTGCTGGCGTTACATTTGTCTGGTGAGTATGTGTAATGTAAAGAGAAATTATTTGTAAATTGGATCAGTGACATTAAAAACCACATCAGTATCAATATTGTATAGTGATTCAACAGTGTTTTTATATTTAGGTGCTGCTTCTCTAACTGTCTACGGACCAAAAGGTGGCAGTGTTTCCCTGCCTTGTAATTTGAGCGGAGAGAATGTATACGTCCGCTTAACATTTAAATCCAAAGTTGCTTATGGTCGACAACAGCATGAACAATTCAAGGCCCGGGTGATTGAGAGTGGTCATGGTGACCTCATTATTAAAGACTTGGAGACCACTGATGCTGGAAAATACACTTTAAGTACTTATGGCCACGGTGATCCAATTTCCTACAGTTATGAACTCCATGTCATTGGTAAGATCTGAACTGATTTTAAATATAGATTTGGGCTTTTTGTTGCTTTCATTTTAGTATGCATGTTATATCTTCTTTTAATTAGGTTGTTCTGTAAAGCACTTTGGTCAGCCTAGTGGATGTTGTAAATGTTTTATATAAATAACTTGAACGTGAACAGGTTCCCACCCATCAAGTCAAGTCACATATAGCGCTTTTAACCATGTAGATTGTTTCAAAGCGGCTTTACAGTGATAATAGGAGATTAAAGTAACAAAGATTGTTTTGGCTTTATGACAGCTCTAGAATAAAGTTATTTTCCAGCTAAAGTTAGTTTTAATTGATTCACTTCCGTCGCAACGATCATTAGTTATTAACTTAGGGGCTGCTAACACGACACCTTTTTAACAGAAAACTCTTAAGTTCTCTCTACGCAAACTTTATAAACGCGAACCTGTGAGAACGCTGATGGCGTGCACATGCGTATTAAGAGTTCATTCTATAGATGTGCGCGTTTGAATATATATGTGCTCAGGCATGTAGTCCTTCCCTAAACAACTTTTCTGGCCTTAAAATGTATAATCCAGAATTTTATCGCTTCGGCGTAGCCACGTGAACCGGAATTATCCCGACAACGATTATCTGTACAGAGGTGAGGGAAGGAGGCCTTCACATGGAGGGACTAGTGACACTTCAGGACTGCGTTAATCCTCGGGATAAACAGAGAGACTTGAGCTCTAAAACTATGTGCCATATTCCTAGAGAGAAGAGTAGCACCATTCCAGGAGGGTTGAATACCATCTCTTATCAACAGGTCAGGCTTGCCCCAAAAACTTTTCCAATTGTCTACGAATTCTATATTATTTTGCGGACACCACTTAGACAACCAGCCATTGAGTGAGGACAGTCTACTAACTATCTCATCACTCCGGCGAACAGGAAGGGGGCCAAAGCAAATTACAGTGCCTGACATTGTACTTGCGAGTTCACACACCTCTTTAACATTAATTTTAGTGATCTCCGACTGGCGAAGTAGAACATAATTTGTGCCGACGTGAATAATAATCTTATAGAATTTGCGATTAGCATTAGCCAGCACTTTTAAATTTGCTTTGATGTCAGGCGCTCTGGCTCCCGGCAAACATGTGACTATGGTGGCTGGTGTCTCTATTTCCACGTTCCGTGTGATAGAATCGCCAATAACTAGGGCACAATCAACAGGATTCTCAGTGGGTGTTTCGGTGAGTGGGGAGAACCTGTTTAATGTTGTAATTGGAACAGGAGAGCAGTGTTTTGTCCCGCGACTAGACCGTCTCACCGTCACCCAATTGCCCTGCTGCACGGGCTCTACTACAGCCGGAACCGAACAATGTACCGTGTTCACTAAGCTAATCGCATCCAAAGCAGTATCTAAAGCCCTTGCACTCTTACTACCCTCGATTAAAGTTTGGAAGCGTGTAGGCTATTTAGTTCTGAAATCTTTTCCGTCAGCCTGACTATCTCCCTGCATTTATTACAATGTAAATCCTATGCTGACAGAAAGGGCTATGCTATACATGTTACAAGAAGTGACAATAAGATGAGAAGATGACATGACTCACCGTGTTTGTTGACTGATTCTACTTACCACAGCTTTGATGGATTTGTAAAAGGAGCGAGCGTGGGAGCTAAATAAATAAATAAATAAATAAAGAGCGCATGGATGGCACGCTAAAAGGCTAAAAGAATTAGTAGCTTGTTAGCTTGCTAGTTGATAGCAACGATTTAGATTGAAGCTTGCGATGTCAGGTTAATATGTGATGTTGAGTGAGTTAAATTTAGCAGTATAAACAACAGGGAATGATATAATGATTCAAAACAGAAAGATATACGAAGCTACTGATGCTACACACACAAACCAACAGCAAGGCAGACAGACATCAAAACGTCACAATTATTCTCTCATTTGATTTCTCTTCAGATAACTTAACAGGACGGAAAGGTGAAGAGCTGGTGTTGGGTGATCTGCCACCTGAAGCTGAGAAAGTTGAGCATTGTAATGGCACAGTTCACACAGAGATATGGAGGAGAGAACAAGATGTCCTGAATGATCGACTGACCGACAGCTATGGTCGTCTGGCCATCAGAGAGTTCAAATCAAGTGATGCTGGGATTTACAGAGTCCTGAACTCGACAGGAGGAGTCCTGGTCACTATAAATGTCACAGGTGAGAGAAATTCAATGAATGTTTGGAAATATTGCACATAAGTGGACAGGTGAGGTCATAATTTGAACAGCAAATTAATACTAATTAATACTAGAGAAGAGATGCTGAAAGAGGTTATTCTGTTCAAGATTATTAAAACTATAATGATGTGCACTGATAAATCAACATACAAACATAAAATACAATAAAACAAGACTTAAACGCACACACACTGGTCCTACTCCTTCAAAGCGCATGGCTTTAATCTAATATTCAACAATATTATTGATCTCCTGCATTGATCATTATATGAACTGAACTGAGCTGGACGATGACATCACTGTTTGCTCCAGAGTGGGTATATATATAAATTAACTAAATTCATAACTTTTTTACAACAAAAACTAACCATCACTGAACTTACTTATCTGGACTATGACACTATTTTCTTCTAGAAACAAACTTTGTTGCATTATTTTCCTGTTATCTCTGTAAAGCTGCTTTGAAACAATTTGTATTGTAAAAAGCGCTATATAAATAAAGAAGACTTGATTAAACTGTGTGACTAAGCTTTCAATATCCTCTTCAGAATCTGTCATAGAATCAGGGAAATCTGAACAGCACAGATGATCGCAGAACTGATGACACTGAACAACACTGTAAGTAAAACCAGAGACACTGAGAACGTCACAACATTATTAAAACGTTTATAAATAGTTTTCTTCCCCTTCCAGAGTCTTGGGTTTGGATTGTGGCTCTGGCGGCTCTGATTATATTTATCATGAAAACTCGTCAACATCTGAACGGGAACAAGCAACAAGATTCCTACAAAGTAGAGATGGGCAAGAGCGATTGAGTATTCGAATAATTTGTGACAGCAGAACTTTTGCTGCTGTATTATACTATAACCTGATTTATAATGGTATTTTTACATAGTTTATGAATTTTCTTACTGTGTCAGTTTAAATGTTTGTAAATAAATATTTTCCGCAATTTGTTTTGACGGAGATGGTTGGTTGTTTCAATTTTTCAATTCCTCAGAAAGTGCTGTGATTGGTGGGAGATTTAAACACCAGGGTGAAGGGGGCGTGGCCAGTGGAAATCACCCATGGGTGGAAATAGGAAATAAATCCTAAAGGAAACACTGCATTTATGTGCTATCGCTGAGTATTTTCTCCTTAAAACTGCTGTGAACCAAAGACAGTCTCAAACACACGTTTTGAAATCGCTTTTCTGACGTCACAAAATACCACAACCAGGGTTTGAAACCAACCGTCATCCCGCCAAATGTGTGTAAAAATCAACTGTGTTTGGTAATGCTGTCAAATCACGAGCCAATTTGGCGTGCTATTTATATCTTTACTCACATTGCTGGGGAAGTTCGTGTAAGACAAATCTGTGCAGATTTAGCGCAAATACTTGTGATTCATCATGATATATTAAATAAAGCGTTTTGCACAGAATCTTCTTGAACATAAACGTCACTACACAACAAATAACGGCGCGCTTGTTCATTTGCATTGAAGCAAAAGTGAAAATTAAAAAGCATTTGGTGAACAGAAAAGACATTCTTATGTTCCAACATCCTACATTTTTTATGTTCTTTGTGCTGTATTGATCTGTCCAACTAAAACACATTTTTGGTGATGAGGATGAAAGAGGAAGGGAGGAGATCCTGGATGACTGGATTTTGTTTGATGACAGGAAGTTATTTGGAAATTTCTGGGGGGAAAAAACAAGCGTTCCTTATAAAAACCTTTGCTTTGTACTTGAATGGCATTAGTTAGTCTTGAATGCATAATGAGGGTTAAATCTTGACCACCAATGGCAAAGAAGTTGCAATAAGTAGAAAGAAAAGTGAGTAAATAGCTTTGAATGCTGACATGGCATTACATAAAATAATCTGAATCTGACAGAATCTGAAAAGTGAGTAATTTGGACTCTTGTATATTCAAAACTCGTCCGTTCTTTGGATGAGATGTTAGAAGATCAGATGACTTTCTGTAGACATAAAAAAACATTGCGCTTCTTATAAAGAGTAGGGGTGTATGCCTACTCATTAACATTGTCTTCTAATAATCCGTCTACTGAATCTCTCTCTCTCTCTCTCCACAAAGGTCACAGGTTTGAATCTCAGTACTGGCAGGAACTGTGGGTGGGGGGAGAGTAAATGAATAATGATCTTTTCCACAGTAAAGTCCCACAACTGAGGTGTCGTTGAGCAAAACCAAAAACTGTATCGCTTCCCGGACGCGAAAATTGCTCTCCTTGAAATGGGTGAAATCCAGAGCACAATTTCAATTTCACAATTTCCGAGAATGGGACGCCACGTCATTTCACTTGTTTTGTGGCAGCCATCAGTTATTTAGGCGTAGGACAGTAGCACATAGTAAAGCACTATATAATCAAACTAAGCTTTATTACCAAGTATGTTTACACACACACACACACACAAGGACATGGTTTGGGTACCAGAATAAGCTTCTTTTGTATTAGTACACTTGAATAAACATATTTTTCGTAAGTCTAGAGGAGTGTTGGGATGATGGTGTTAAAAGCCGAACTGAGGTCCACACATGAGTCTCTGGTTTGTCCAGATGTTGAAGGATATAATGCAGTGTCATGTAGACAGCATCATCCACAGACCGGTTTACTCTGAATGCAAACTGCAGGGGGTCCAGTGATGTTCTTCAGGCCAGCACCAGTCTCTCAAATGACTTCAGGACCACAGATGTTAAGCCAACAGGTCTTTAGTCATTCAGTTCTGTGATTTTTTTGGGGGGTTTTTTGGATGGGGATTTATGTGGAGCGTTTGAAGCAGGAATGAACTTCGCACAGCTCCAGTGATCTTAAGTTACAACACTTAGCCTAGTTTTGACGTCAATAGGCACTAAGATACAACTTACACACTACTAAATATTTTTACGTTGGACCATTAAACTTAGTTGAAGCTTAACTCTATGTAAAAACTAAATATTTACAGAAGCCTCCGATCAGGGGCCTATAACATTAAGCCGGTTTAGGGGATAGCCAGATATGTTTCAGTTTAGTTTGCTGGGTTTTAGGCACCAATGAAAGTGGTTTGGCTTTTAGCAGTGTTCATCGCCATAACTCTCACTCCACAGCTAACCTGGTCCGGGTCAGGTGATGCTCCAGGTGAGAGGTTGCAAACCGAACTTGGACCAATCAGCTGTGAGCAAAGTTACACACGTCTGATGATCCAATAAAGTCACTGTTTTGGATTTCCTGCTGTGAGGAGGTTGCGTCATAGCAAGCTGCTTCATGTAGAGACTGAGGGACTGTTTGCGCATGCGCAGTGTGTTCGGAAAAACTTCCTGTGTAGCTAATAGTTAGCCTTACCACCGACAGTCCGTGGTCTTCATTATTCCTTTGTACAACAGTGTGCGTCGGTGATGATGTAAGTTATGTGATGAGTAGATGTTGTTTATATATTTGAAGGTGGCGTGAGTTATTAATATTACCGGGGTAATATGTTTATTTGTTAACTTCATATGTAGCATGTGTTACTGAACCCCATGAAACAGACGGGCCGTCATGTTTAGTTAATTACCTCACATTTATTTCCTTATTTGACTGTTTATTTAGCTGTGTAGCCTTTGTTCATTGAGGCCGTTATTATATTGACGTTAATGTGTCAAATTACAGCCGGTAGCCGACAGGGTTTTCCCATTTTAGCTTGGTCAGGTGACCTACCTGTGGCGCGAAGCTGTGGCGTTGTTAAATGATCCTACCACCCCTAGTGGTGATTTGCAGTATTACATGTTATTCATATCTGATGTAATTCATGTTATTTTCACTATTGATGCCATTGAACTTTAATTCATACCTGTCAAGTATCCCGTTTTGGCCGGGAAAGTCCCGTATTTAACCCTTCTTTCCCGCCGTCCTCCCGTATTAGGATTTTCCCGTAAATCTCAACAAAAAACAAAAACAGAGACGGATGATGGACGCTATGACAGAGCAAGGTACTCCTGCCAAAATACCAAAACCCTCATGTACTAAATACCGCGATCAATGGGACAGCGAATTTACTTTTCTGAAGAGGAGCAGGGTGGGGGACAGTCACGCGTTTTATAAGTTTTGTAACTGCGACTTTAGCATCTCACACGGGGAAGGAATGATGTATGTCAGCACGAGAAAGGGTGTTTTAGCATGGTACGAAAGATTGTTACAGAGAATAGGATGACGTTAGACAACACAAAACTGTTTCTCATGTAAAATTAACCACTCTGGCCCAGCCCACAAATACACTCCTTCCAAAACAGTTAAAGTCTGCAACAAATTTGTTCAATAACTCACTAAAAGAGTAAAGAAAAGTTATGTGAAATGAAAAGAAAAACTGCAAATGAAAAGAAAAACTGTAAAAGAAAAGCAATATGAAATGAAAATAATGTGTGGAATGAAAATAAAATGTAAATGTAAAGACAAGCAATGTTAAATGAACAGAAAATATGCAAATAAGCCTTTAAATAAATGCTCTTAATACCCTATAACGTTACCATACATAGGCCTATTAAGACAGGTGTTATAGCCTAAATGAAACACACACGCACACACACACACACATATATATATATATGTGTGTGTGTGTGTGTGTGTGTGTGTGTGTGTGTTTTCATTTAGGCTATAACACCTGTCTTAAAATGTAAGGGATACTGGAGCTGGTTGGGGTGGTGGGACTGCTCGCAGAGGGCGCCGGAAAATTTCCCTTATTTTCAAATCCAAAACTTGACAGGTATGCTTTAATTATTAGTATTAATATTGTTTTACTGTTGTTGTCTTCTGCAGGCATCACAAACCACACACACATACACATATTGCAATGCCCTGTAGAGTTGTACGAGACCAATAAATTTATCTAAAGGAAAGAAGTTGCTGCGTCTTCTCTGACCGGAGGATTAGGCCAGTATACATACAGTCAGCATATCATCACCGAAGCTGTTCCGTTACAGTCACTCCACCTGTTTCCACTCCACATGAAATGTCACTACACAGCAAATGATTTTAAAAGACAAATTCGTCTGGCTTTTAACGCTTATTTAGAATAATTATTTTGTATGATTTAGATATTATTTATTATATGTAATTATTATACTAATCGATCACAGATGTACAATTTTAGTTGATCAATAATTATTACACAGTTTAAAGGAATACATATATAAAGATAATATAAATACGCTTTAGAATCAATAGATAAAGCTATAAAATGACAACAGTACATGTGAGTTTAAATGTTAAATCAATTCTCTCTATACCTTCAACTGTATTTAACTTCACAACTTGTTTGCACTGATATAGCAAGACTTTTTTTAGTGGTCCTCTTTCATGGACGGGTATTTTCTTCTTGCTGTGCAAATTTGAGTAAATTCTTAATCAGTTTCAATCTCGTAATAATCTGCAGAAGAGAGAAGTGAATCGCTTCTCTCGCGAGAAATGAAACTTCTCTTGTTTACGTTTTCAGATTATGACGCATGTCTGTCTTTAGACGCGTTTCCACCGCAGGAACTTTCCTCAGCAACTAGGTAGTTTGGACTTGTAATCTGTGTGTTTCCACTGCAGGAACCAGGGTCTTAATGCAGTTCCAGTGTATGTATTTCCCCTCAAAAAGTACCTGGTGCGAGCGAGGAAGTACGGGAAAACCTGGAAGAAATTAACAAAGCAACTTCATGAAATGACAAGACTTTCAGCCAATCACTGAGCTGGCAAATATCACGTGCTTCCCTCATCGTTTCCGTGGTGAGGTTCGGAAAGCAGTTTCGAGCTGGGTAAGTGAATTACTGAAGCAGTACTTTTTTTTTTCTTTTGTGTTGTTTTGAAAAAGTTGTGTTTTTCCTTTCATGCGTCAAAGTAATGATCAATCTACAGATTATTTAGTGCTGAAACACATCTTAAAGTTTTTCAGTATACAAGTATATCGGGTTAAAATGTCAGGACGAAATAAACACTTACTTTTGTTAAGACAGACAAAGGTCGGATTCAGCCAGATATTTATGAAAGGGTATTTCTGGACACATATCTGTCAGGAACATGAGTCTTAGGGAGAAGACTAGACCGAGATTTGTATATTCTTAAAATAGATTTTTCATTTTTATTCTAATTTTTATTGGCATTACATTACATTTTTCCACTGTCTGTAAAGCTGCTGCAACATGTAAAAATCCCCAGTGCAGGATCTTATTTTATCCTAATCATGTCATAAACAATCTCCCTCTAACCTTTTTATTATTATTATTCATTACTGTTTTAGGTACACAGATTTGCATATGAGTTATCCAGCAGATATGGCTGTAAATATCCATGGGATGCCACCAAGATGCCGGGAAAGAACAGGCTCTCCTCCTTCATCGAACGAAACAACACATGATCTATTTGCAGACCTCAAGCCACCAGCATGTCCCGTTCCACTAGCTTCAACAAAACAACCGTGTCCTCTTTTTTTTAACAACGGTTTATGGTTCTTGCCCGCTACCTTTTTGAAGCAAAGGACATTTGGAACGTGGATAAAACAGGCAAAGTTTATAATTCATTAAAACAAAACAAAAAGTTTTAAATACATGGGGCAAATCTATTGTTATATCAAATTTAATAAACTGTAGACTTTGATAATAAATACATACTGTAGCCTATACAGATAAATACAGATTATAAAACTATGAGGTATTATAAAACTATGAATAAATATGTAGTTGTATAAAAACACTACACACGCGCGCACACACACACACACCTAGCTATAATAAAAACATACAAATACTTTTTTTTATATATATACAGATATAGAGATAAAACGGTAATGTAAATAAATATGTAACTATATACAAACACTAACTATACACACATATCGAGGTATATAAACACTTCCAAATGTTCATGAAAGCTCATTAAAGTTTATAATTCAGTTTCAGGTGCCACGGCGGTCCAGGTGCCCGCACCGTTTAGTTTTAGATTTTAGTTCTAAGAACTCTTTTGGAGGAGTACCAGTAATGATTTGCCATTTCAAAAAAGGCTTTGTAAACACACAGATAATAGCCTATATATTTATTCCAGAAACTCACTCTACGGACATGTAAAACAGTGATAGATGAGCCTCTTAACCTTTACGCTGAGGAGAAAATCCAACGCAACTTTTGAGGGGACCAAGAGAAACATGATTATGTACTTCTTCTCAGCAACACTGGACATCGACCATACGCTAATAACTTTTCATTACTGTCTACTTTCTACATAAGAGTTCTATCTATTAGACAGAACTGTTAGACAGATCATAAACTAATGGAACATGGAGAATGTGAGCATTGTGTTTTAGGGCTCTGGCGTTCTCAGCGACGTCAAAATAAAAGTCACCCAACAAACGCGTCACTTGAGAGTTCCTACTGGCGGTGCGAATGCAAGCAGGAAAATGTTCCTATGGGAACCATTAGTTCTCGGGGAGCAACCGGGTGGCTCGTTCCTATTGGTTACCATTACCCTCGATCTTAAAGGGATAGTTCACCCCAAAATGAAAATTCTGTCAGTAATTACTCACCCTCATGTTGTTCCAACCCAGTAAGACTTTCGTTCATCTTCAGAACACAAATTAAGATATTTTTGATTAAATCTGAGAGCTGGATCACTCCTCCATACTAGTCCATAGGCTTCTTAAGGGATTGAAACTGGCCGGCCCAAAAGTTATTAAAGACATCGTTAAAATAGTCCGAGTGACTACAGTGGCTCAACCTTAAGTTTATCAAGCGACAAGAATACTTTTTGTGCGCAAAAAATAAACAAAAATAACGACATTCGATATTCATTTCCTTCTCTGTGGGCCTTGAGATAGTTGCGTAGTGTAACAGCGCAGCGCTTCTGTACGTCACACGCATCACACACATGACCAGCATCGGCCAATAGTGAGCCTACGTGTGACGTATACCAGTAGCGCTGCGCTGTTACACTACATGAACTCACTCGAGGTTTTGCCACAGACTCGTCCCAGCGTCTCGAACGCAACTGAATGCTTTTTCAAGCGCCTCCATACTCGGAAAAAACGTGGAAAACTACTTTTAAACAGGAAATGACGGATCATTTACGTACATATCGTGCGTTCAAGTCATCTCGTAAAGATCTTATTTACGAGTTAAACGCACATGAACGCCAACACAATGTCGTAAATACGAGTGGGAGGCTCTGGATTTTCTTTAGTGCTGCACCATTAATCATATCGCAATCGTAATCGCGATGTCAAGCCTATGCGATTATAAGACGCAAAATACTGCGATTTTATATGAAATAAACAAATTAGGGCTGTTAACGCAGCATCTGTTATTTTTTGTCATCCTTTGGCTAGTGTTACATGATCCCGCTCTTATTCATGCGAATGCTTTAAAGGGGTCATATAATGGTACTTGCACTTTTACAAGTTGATTGTACTGAAATGTGTGTTGGCAGTGCCTGTACACAAACATCATATAATGATAAAAATCCATCCAGTGGTTTTGTTTTAATCTCCTTATATGTTTTCCCTGCCTCAAATCAAGCCGTTCATTTTTGTGACATCAATAAAACGGACGCCCCTCCCACGACTGTTGATTGACGGGAGCGTTTCAACACAGATCCGCCCTCGCACATGAGATAGCTGTCAATCATAGTCTGCGCGGCGCGGACCGGCGCGGTCATTGATATGCTGGAGCACTGTCTATGAGCAGAATGGCATCTAAGCGATTGTGGTGTTCTGTTCTTGGGTGTAATAACGAACACAGTCATTTTAATGTTCCTAAACCCGAACCGCTGAAGACGCAGTGGCTGAGTTTTGTTTTCGAAGGGAATATTCCCCACGAGCAACGTCAATGCTCTCATGTTTGCGCGAATCATTTCTCACCAGACTGCTTTATAAACGAGGGTCAGTATAAAGCTGGTTTTGCTAAGAAGCTTTGCTAAAAAGGATCGGTACCAGATATTCGTGTTCCTGCTGAACCTCCAGAAGAACGGAAGTGAGTGAAACGTTTTATTAAACTTTATATTAATATATTAATCTTTGCAAATCGCTAGCTGCACGCTTCACAATGAATGCGTTTAAGGTTTACACTCAGGGTACATTACGGCATGTTTTTTTATGTATGACGTTCTCAATATAATTCATAATTCCACGTTTATACTGAACAACGCGTTATGGTTATTGTGTTATTGAGTTACGGTGTACGCCAGAGCAGAAGGCGGAGTCAGCGCAGCTCATGATCATTTAAAGTCATATGCACTGAAACGGCGTGCTGAAAACAGAGCTGTTTTTGACCAGGTAAAATAACAGTTTTCTTACAATACTAATGAGAATTTTTAATTAAAGTATATTACAAACTTTTAATTTAGACCCTAAAGAATCATATTAGCTTGTACAAAAATGGCATTATATGACCCCTTTAAACCATTCAGCGAGACAAGTCAAAAGAGAGCGCGCTGCCTGTGAATGTCCTGACTGAAAGACTCGCGCCAGAATATAGCTCTCTTTCCGCTTGAAGTGAACGAACAATAACACACACAATTATGCCAAAACATCATTTGTCGAGTGTCTTCATAACATAAGAGCAGTCTTATGATGGACGTGAAGAGTTGTGAGAGAATAAGGCGCGTGTGAGATCCGCGTCTCTGTCAGCAACTCTTAAAGGGCCAGCATCCAATAATGCTTTCTGTCAGGAAAAGTTAATCAAAGAACAAAGGAAACAGAGAAAAACACTCACTGCTCTTGACCAAAGAATTTGTGTAGCTTTAAATAGGAATTTAGTCCATATAATTTATCATTTATGCAGCGCAGACTATTTGATAATTTATTCAATTTCTGTATACAATACACATTAGAAATACACATTTCAGAATTATCACTTATCTGTGTGTGCATTTTGCTTTAGAACCAAGCAAGTTGACTCATGAAACCATTTGTTTATTATATCACAATCGCATATCGCAATATTGACCTCAATAATCGCAATATGACATTTTCCCCAAATCGTGCATCCCTAATTTTCTTTAAGCCCCGACGTTTATGAGTTGTGGGTTGTGTTTATGATTTGTGTCAGTGAGAAACATGGCGGAATACCACAATACTTAAAGCTATTTAGCAGTGCTATTGCTAGACTTTTCAATTTACAGCGAAGTAAGCTAATTGCCTGCACAGAATATCATGGCATTATAATATAACACTGTGATATGTAATGATAAAGATTGCAGTGGCTTCATAAATTAATTAAAAACATTAAAAAAACAAAGCACATCTGATGCACATTTCTTTGTTCTTCATTTTCTAGAACTAGAGTTTAAGAAACTTTATTTTTAAGAAACTCTATTTTTGTGTAATTAATTAGGAGAAAGTACCCCGCCATCTTACTCCGACGAAAGTGACTTGAACGCGCATGCCGTCATAAACACGACTTCCCAGGAGGACTTAAACGCACCAATATTTACAGCGGGTCTATTCGCACGGGATTAGTATCACCTGAGGTAATTTTTCTGAAGCTAAAAGTCGCCGTAATCTTTACTGACATTGTCCGTAAGGATCACTGAGATGCACATTCAGACAGGACTGAAATCACTGAGAAGCTCTGGTAATAATTACTGTACCTCACCTCTCCATGTTAAACCAGTCCCGTCCGGATAAGGCTTTTCTTGCCTTTCTCCAGCGCTTTGCCAGACACACCGTTTGGCTTTTGCTTTGTCCTGAGTAATTTCTTTATGCATGCTGCTACCATAGACAGAGGATGAGGAATGAGTGTCTGTAAATGTATACAAATGTTGACAACTCAATGTTTTCTCACACTGAATGTTGCAGGTCGAGGGTTAGGGTTAGACGGCGATTCCCACGGACTTTCCAGTGAGAAAGGTCTGGAGGAGGAGCAACAGAAGAGGATCCAGAAGAAAACGTCCTCGGGTTACGACTGTAACCCTTGTTCCCTGAGAAGGGAACAAGGTCATGACGTAATGTGTGACGACACATAGGCGGAACTATAAAGGGACGCCGGCAAAACAAAATGTCAGCCTCTGTGATGAGGCAAGCGCTCCCAGGCAGGGGAAGGCGTGGCCAAGGGACGCAGTTCTCGTTCCCTTCTCAGGGAACAAGGGTTACAGTCGTAACCCGAGGACGTTCCCTTTTTTAGGGAACTCCAACTGCGTCGAATGACACTTTGGGGGAACGAGTACCCACTACGCCACAACGTACCCTGTCTGCCCTAGTGTGAAGCTGCTCACAGGCACACTTAGGACGCGAGCACAAGAGAGCCGGGTGTCGACGGAATGTCCAGACTGTAAAACCTAATAAAGGTATGGGGGGTAGCCCATCCTGCTGCATCGCAGACCTCCTGGATGGGGGCCCCCGCGAGAAGGGCTCTAGAGGACGCCATGCCTCTGGTGGAATGAGCCCTCACGGCCAAAGGTGAAGGCATACCGCGCACCTGGTAGGCCGTGGAAATC
Organism: Rhinichthys osculus; assembly: GCA_029959095.1. Taxonomy (NCBI): domain Eukaryota; kingdom Metazoa; phylum Chordata; class Actinopteri; order Cypriniformes; family Leuciscidae; genus Rhinichthys; species Rhinichthys osculus. The sequence continues at coordinate 39,782,131 of JARWKJ010000015.1, read as the reverse complement.
GCATGGACAATCCAGTTGCTGATGGTCTGTTTTGAGGCGGGAAGCCCCTTCCTGGGCGACCCGAAACACACCAGCAACTGGTCCGACTTCCGCCATGAAGAGGACCTCTGAATGTAAATACTCAGTGCTCTGACAGGGCAGAGCAAGTGAAGTCTCTCTTCATCTGCCGTCACGTGAGGTGGAGGATGAAAAGCCTGCAGAGCCGTAGGCCGTGCCGCACTGGACGGCACCTTAGGCAAATAGCCGGGCCTAGGGTGAAGAATGGCCTGCGTTCGCTGGATACCGATGTGTCCCGAAGCGTGTTTAACGGCGAGAGAGCAACATCGATTTCCTGCGGGCTCCGTGAAGGAGACGACCTCGGTCGTTCCACCAGGGGTGGGGCCGCCCGCAGAGATCCTAGACCAGCTAGGACCTCTTTGACGAAGCCTTTTTAGCCAGCAGGACGGCCCTCAGGTCGCCCTGCTTCTGCTGAGGCTTCGCCTGAGAGCGCTGTCTATGCCCCCAGGCTCCTTGAGGGGGGGCTCTAGACGAAACGCTCTGTTTTTGAGCCTGTCTATAGGCGGAGGAGCTGGTGGATGGCTGTGGCTGCGGCTGCCCACTGGGAGCAGACTTCTTAGACACCGAGCGGCGAGGGAGATATTGCTTGAAGGCCGCTGATTGTCTTTTCGCCTCCTGAAACCTCGCCGAACAGGCCAGAAGGCGAAATCGGGGCATCAAGGAGGAAAGCCCTGTCTTTCTCCTTGATGCCCGTAAGGTTTAGCCATAAATGTCTCTCCGAGACCACCATTGCCGCCATGGAGCGACCGTCCGCGCGGGCAGTCTCCTTGGTGACTCGGAGAGACAAATCAGCGACCTTCCTCAACTCCGAAATGTCTTCCGGAGTTGGGCCCTCGCCCTCATCGATGTCTTTAAGAAGGTCGGCCTGGTACGCTTGGAGCATAGCCATGGTGTGAAGACTCGCACCAGCCCGACCCGCAGCCATATAAGCCCTGCCCACCAGCGATGTTGTGTCTCTACACGGCTTAGTGGGCAGCACCGGGGCTTTAAGGGATGATGCCGACTCAGGGGATAAATAATTCGCTAGAGGCTGTTCCACCCACGGCATCATCCCATAACCGTTCTCTCGTGCCCCCATGATGTTACTGTAGTTCAAAACAGGGGGATTGGAAACACGAGAGGAATGCGGTTTCTTCCACGATTTACACAACTCGTTGTGCAAATCGGGCAAAAACGGCAAGCCCCGGTGATGTGGTTGTTCCCTGTGCTGCAGGAAGCGCTCATCCAGCTTACTTTTAGTATGCACTTCCTGCTTATCTTATGGCCAGCTGATATTTAAATGGGCCACTGCACGAGAAACAACCTCCACCAACTCCTCATACGCGGGGACACGGGGCGGCGAGTCGTCCCCGAAATCCCCGCCCTCGATGCTGAGCATGTCTACCTCCTCGGAGGCAGACAGCTCAAGCATCGGATCCTCGACTCACGCAGAAGAAGCCGGGGGGCGGGCTTCTGCGCGAGGCTCGAGGACATCAGAACTGCCCGATGAATCCCAAGAAGGTGCCTCAGCAGCCTCGGGATCCCCGGACAGATCCATTTGCGAGCCCCATGAAGAGCGTCGCCGCGCCGCCTCAGCGGACGCGGGTCCCGCACCACGGGGCTCGCGAGGCTGACCATCTTCGTCGAAGATAGCCAGCCGGGAACGCAGCACACGGATTGTCATTTTCTCACAATCCTCGCAAGCAGCCCCCTAAGGATGCACACACTTACTGAAGCTCACACTCGCCATTTCAGTCACTCAGTACAGACAACAATAAATAAGACAAACAGTCACAGATAGCGCTTGCTGAAGAACAGAAAGCTGACATTTTGTTTTGCCGGCGTCCCTTTATAGTTCCGCCTATGTGTCGTCACACATTACGTCATGACGTTGCACCAATCGGAGATCGGCTCAGTTTCATTCATGCTTCAGAGGCGCTACGCTGAGAGGCGTTCCCCCAAAGTGTAATTCGACGCAGTTGGAGTTCCCTCGAAAAGGAACTGGAAATAACATTCATACTGTGATACAATTATGTGACGAAATTTGGAAAGTTTTGTGGAATTGAAACCAAACTGGGTTGAGAAATATAGATGGTTGTCAATGTGTACAGCAGCTGATTTTGTATCTAAACGGCTTTGCTTTGGAAATTTCTTGACATTTCAGGTTTGCTAACTAAGCATATCTGATGCTAACCACATTTTAGGAGAACTTTACTTGGAAAAAGCATGCTTTATGATGCCATTTCACATAAATGTTATCACAACCAAAACCGGAAAAAAGCAGCAGGTAGAAAAGCTATAAAGGAAATGAAAACAGCATTGTGGTTCGAGTCTGTGAACTATTTGCAACTGTTGAGACAAAATGGAAAAATTAATTTTCTTATGTGTAATTTGGATTGTAAATATGCAAACCTCTTCCAGTGGTAAATAATCAAACTTTTAAACATATCATAATGTAATTATTTTAAACCAATATTTTGATTATTATCAATGTCTCTCCAGATTTGTCAGTAGGAGGATCTTCTGTTCTGAGAGTTCAGACGGGAGAAAACATCATTCTGAACTGCAGCATGAGGAACAGAGATGAAGTCGCCTGGTATCGTCTCAGATCTGAAGAACTCGTTCTGCTGATTTCTGCAGAGAAGGACAAAACCGGGAGAAGACTTCTGACCACTTACAATCAAAACCGAACTCGTATGAAAATGACAGCAGATAGTTGGGTCACCAGAGTCTCTTTAACTATTACTGGAGTAAAAAAATCAGATTCAGGACTTTATTTCTATGGAATAAAGTCTGACACTCCAGAGATGCACTTCGACAAACCCATCAGACTGGAGATTGAAGGTACCAGATTTCATTTTTTCTCATCATATCTTCACAAACTTTTTAAAGAGATGTGTTTTTAGTCTAGCTTTGAACTGACCGAGTGTGTCTGCTTCCCGGACAATGTTAGGAAGACTGTTCCAAAGTTTTGGTGCTAAATAGGAAAAGGATCTACCGCCAGCAGTCGATTTAGATATTCTAGGTGTTATAAACTGGCCAGAACTTTGAGATCGCAATAGACGTGAAGGACTATAATGCGTTAAGAGCTCGCTCAAGTACTGCGGAGCTAAACCATTTAGTGCTTTGTAAGTAATTAGCAATATTTTAATATTTATACGATGTTTAACAGGGAGCCAATGCAATGTTGACAGAACCGGGCTAATATGGTCATACTTCCTGGTTCTGGTAAGAACTCGAGCTGCAGCGTTTTGGACCAGCTGTAGTTTGTTTATTAAGCGTGCAGGGCAACCACCCAGTAGAGCATTACAATAATCTAGCCTTGAGGTCATGAACGCATGAACTATGTTACGACCCTACTATGACTCATACCCGTCTAGGGCTTTTAGGAGGGGAACACATTTAACCATCTCAGACATGTCACACTATAACACTGAATGAGGTGAGAAAACACGAGAGACCACTGAATAAAGTGAATACGTTTTAATAAATATAATAATGAATAAAGATACACCATGACAGAACCAACCACAAAGGAAAAAGGGGAAAATGAATTGTGCCAAAGAAATGAAAGTAACATAAACATAAAGGTAATCTAACACATTAAACAGCTAATACTATGATACAAAGAAAACCCAAAAGAAAAGTCTTCAGCGTCCGAGACGTCATAACTAAACCTACACTAACTAAAAATAAACATAAATACAGCATGTGGCACGATTCCCTAACTAGGGTTTTTATACAGATAGCTTTCACTACGTGTGCACCATGTTCGCACGTGACAAACTTACTAAACCCCTTCTTCTCTGTGGACCGCCACGTTCACAAAGAAGGTTTTGGACGCAGCCAAAACAGGGAACGATGAACATACATGTGAACAACGTAACAACGATAAAACGCATAACAGTTTCTCCATAAGAAATGTAGAACCCTAAACGGCTTTCAATCGCAAAGCAAATGACATAGTTCGTATTGCCAATGTTCTCTCAAAACAAGTGCTGCGTCCCAATTCGCCTACTTATACTACGCCCTAAAAGTATGTACTCTTTTTGTGAAGAAAAAGTACATACTTTTGAGTGTGTAGCAAAAGAGTATAGGCAAGCTTTGGGACACACTACTTCATCTTATCCATGCTAGGCTGGCCAGAACAGAGCCACACCGCCAATACAAACTGTATGCTAATTGTCAATCGTATTTGACGATGAATAAAGTGAATGACAGAAAAAGGAGTTTCCCCCCATCGCGTTTAAGCGACGCAATACGAGTGAACCGTATCGATAGGGAACTTGGTGGGGCATCTTTCAGTGGTCGTTTCAAAACATTGAGCAAAACCAAATATTAAGACACTTTTGAACTGGATCATTTGGATGAGAAGAGATCCGCTGACTGGATTGTGTACAGTAGTACATATAAAAGTACTGAAGACACATCTTTTTCGGCAACACTTGATCCATTAATACTAACACTTTCTCTTCTATTCTAGTCTATATATATATACTGTATATATATATATATATATATTTATATAAAGGTTTTTAATTTTTTAAAAAAAAAAATTTTTTAAGTACAAAGTACTTTTTTGTAGATTTAAATAGGGAAGGGTCACAGCACTTGCATATTGTTGTCCTATTGTTAGTGTAACTGCTTCTATTGTTCTCATTTGTAAGTTGCGTCCGCTAAATTATATTCATTCATTCATTCATTGGTGTAAATTCAGTTATTTGTTTTGTGCACTATAAACATCTGTTAAAAAAAAAACTTTCAGAAACACTATTTAAATAGATTTCTGTGTTTTTAATAAAGTGACATATATTTGTCTTTCTTCAACAGAACTGCCAAAAAAAGTGGACATCACAGGTAATGTTGGTTGTTTAATTGATTGATTTGTGGAAATCCAGCTCTACTTCTAATACTGAATATGTATATGAGTGTGAGTAACTCTTCTGTGTCTGTAGATGAGGTGACGGTGACGGAGCGTGTGTTGATGTTCACTGGTGTTGGACTGGCTGTGTGTGTGTTTTTTCTGGCTATAATCGTCGCAGGAGGGATCAGTTACCATCGTGGACAGCAGAAAGGATGGAAAGCAGCGAAACAAGAAGCTCTGATGAATCAAAAATCAGCTAAAATGAGCTTAATTTGACAATCTGAGCTTTGCACTGCCAGTAAAATCAGCATCACTGTTAGGAAACACACATTAGAGTAAGAGACCGCTGTGTTTCAGATGACTTTATCCGTTCACAAGATTTCACTATCAGTTTAGAGAACCTGAGATGATGGGGCAAATGGTGCATTTTTCAGCACAAGTGAAAGCAATCATTAATAATTGTGGTGATTATTAATTTTTTTGTGGTTCATTTGTGTGACAATGATATTTAGTTCAATATGAAAGCACTGCATCATACCTTTAATGCATTATTTATTAACTCAACATATATAAGAGTTTAAGCAGTGTGAGGTTTTTACATGTAAAGAATAAGCTCAAAACAGTTTAGCAAACTTGCTTGAATATCTTTAGACATTATATATTTATTTAGACTGATGAGCATTAATTTGCACACATAAGCAGAGTTTGAGAAAATATAAAAACAAACAGCTTGTTTAAAAATGTCAACAGAAATGTGTTTTGATCAAATAAACATCAGTAAAACTAAGAAATTTGATGTGTTTGTGCATTTTCTGTCAGGAAAAGTTATCATTACTAATGCTAAACCTCCTTAAACACTGTTGAAAGATGTCAGATCTGCCATCACACTTTCAGAGACACAAAATTTTTATTTTATTTTTTATTTTATTTGTTTTACAATTGATATATGAAAACTCAGTAAGACATAAAATCAAAAAGCGGAAGAGGAGACGTTCCCTTAAGAACAGAGTATATATTTACAGCTAATTCTAACACATTTATAGATGTTTATTATTAAGAGAATTAAATAGAAACATTTGTAGTTTACCTCTTAAAGCACAAAATAGAACATCATAAAACAGTTAGTAGCCTAATATTTAAACTGGACTGAAGCAGGTTTACCTGATTATCCATCATAATTTTATAGAAAAATCAAGAGGACAAATATGGTCATGATTTATTTTGTTCATCTTCTATTTATTGTTTTTTTATTTTATTGATTTTCTTCATGAACTTCATTATGTTTTACAATTGCCATATATATATAAACTCAGTAAGACTTAAACGCGGAAGAGGAGACTTTCCCTTAAGAACAGTGAGTATATATTTACAGCTAATTGTAACATATTTATAGATTAAACATTTGTTATTTTACGTCTCAAAGCACAGAATTGATAATCATGAAACGTTAGCGCCACCCGGTGGTCATGCGCGTCATTGCAGCGCCCCGCCCGGAAGTATCACGCTCGCTGTCCGTTGGAAATATAAATATAATCATGGCGTCGGTGACTTTTCGCGATTGTTTTCTGTCCGTTTCAGCTTTAATCACCTTCGTGTTCGTGTTTGTGAGCGGTGCTGACTTTGTTCGCTTCGTGTCGTTTCGTGCCATCTATCATAACCTGAGCGGGGCCGCGCCTCCGTGTCAAGGTAAGGGAGCGCGCTTTCAAAGTTTACCAACAAAAAAGCTACATGTTATACATATTATGTTTATGAACACATGTGCACATACATATATTAATGGAGAGATTGTGTTGCGAATGGACGTAAATTCGCTTTGTAATGTTCATTAAGTTTTAGGGCTGTTTTAAGTGACTCGGTAGCTTGATCTGCCTTTTAAAACGATTAAAGAAGATGATGTGTAGATTTAATTTGCTGGTAGATAAGAATGTAGTTGAACAATCTGTGTACCCCATAAATTAGGTTTGCATTTAAATGAAAACAAATGACAGGAAACGCACGCACGTGCGTCATGTCGTCATTAAGGAATGCGTGCGTCGGTTGCGTACAGCCCGGCTAGCTCAGTCGGTAGAGCATGAGACTCTTAATCTCAGGGTCGTGGGTTCGAGCCCCACGTTGGGCGGAAATGTTTTTATCTGTTTTTGAAAAGTTTTGATCGTGTTTGTGTGTGTTCTCAGACTCTGTGCCCTGGTCTGTGGCTCTGCGGGACGGTGTGGTTCTGAAGGCTGTAGCTGTGGATGTTTTCCTTCTGGTCCTCTTCAGTCTCCAGCACAGTGTGTTGGCCTGGGCTCCAGTTAAGAGTGTGTGTCAGCGTGTGTTTGGTGTGTTAAGCAGAACTGTGTACTGTTTCACCACCGCTGCAGCACTGCAGGTACCTCTGCCTATGAGCATGCATTATAAGCAGTGTAATGCTGCCTACTTTTCTTAAAAATACTATGTGCAACAATAAACAATAAAATTATATTGTATATTCAATTCTACAAGTGGTGTCCTGTCCAGTTATAATGTCAGAAATAAATGTTTTTTTATTTGAGGGATTTATTATTTTCAATCTTTTGGATGCCACAGACTCTCAAATATGACCATATTTCCAAAAAAATTGAAAAGGCAACTATACATTTTCATGTACAAAGACTCCATTAACAGTGAAACATTTTACTTTTTAAATTAAATGTATTTATTATTTATTTGAATCAAATGTATGTTTATATAGTTTGTTTAATATTATTATTATTTAATTTTTCTCTAAACATTTCTCTGGAACCCTGTTTCAAACACACTTACCCTGTAATGTCTAAATCGTCTTTATAATGAAATACCTTTGTGATGATTGTTATGGTGTTTAATGAGGCGTG